>OX463847.1:39466830-39961539 GCA_949825065.1 Odontocerum albicorne | reverse complement strand
ATATATATATATATATATATATATATATATATATATATATATATATATATATATATATATATATATATATATATATATATATATATATATATACATACTAATTGTCATGTAAAGAAATAAAAAAAAAACAAAAATGTGTTAATTAAATTAATTTCAATATTTTCTTACACTATTTTTATAATGTAATACTTGAAAACTATGTTTAGATAAAAAAGTCTTTATAATATCGTACTTAATAGTTTGTAAAAAAAAATATATGTTTAAATACTACTTTTTTAATTTTATTTTAAAAGGAATACTAATAAACATAGTTAATGAGAGGCTTACCTTTTACCCGAGGGTCTCGGAATAAAGGATCCCAGTCTGGTAAAAGAGTTCGACTTGTTATAAAACTTATGTGCATTAGATATGTTTGAGTGTTGTTGACTTTCCACATGTTGGGTAGTGTGATAATATGAGCGAAGACGAACTGCGTGTACCTTACTTACTTAAGTGGCTCTAAACCCGAAAGCTCGATTAATGGAACCGAAGACATTGTTGCCTTCCTTCCATCCTCTTCAATTTGTCTAATGACCCATTCGGATAAATTGAAAGGTACCATATGAATGAAAATGATTTTTTATGAAAAATTATTTTGCTTGAAATCAGTCTGTGAGCTGAGTTATAGATTTAATTGGGTTTTTGGAAAGCGATTTCGTATTTTAAGATCTAATTCATACGCCGAGTTGTACCAAATACTCATGGACTATGGTTTTCGATATTTTCGAAATGCAGCTTTTTCTCGATTTATCGATCTTCCAGAGTGGAAACCATATTTGAGTGTTGTATCTCCATTACTGATTTTATAGCATATTGGATACACACAATCACTTACAGCATCGTTGCAATACATAACCATATATTTTTTTATTGTTTTGTGTCGCATTTTTTTCTTAGCAGTAGTAAAAACGCGTCAAGGAAAAAAAAACGACATATTTTAGTACATCTTAAAAAGGACGCAAAAAATTGCTATAGCAATTTGGTTAAACAATGGTCGAATGAATCAGGTAATTTTTTATAGAAGTACCATAAGGTATATTACAATAGAAATATTATGTGTATATAGCAGTGCATTTTATATCACAATTTCCGGAAAATTTCAATGTACTCTTTCGATAATGACCAGGAAAACCCGAAACTACCCTCCGTTAAAAAGTTTATCTTTAAATTTTTTTTGTGTAAGCGTATAATAAAATGTTTCCAACGAAATGATGCAATTCGTTCGAGAAAAATGATAAGAGTGTCTACAGAGACCATAAAACGAGAAATGTCCCTTTTTTTACACCCAGACGAAATCTATCTTATTCTTGTAGTCAACGCAGAAAAGGTTTTTTTTGTGAGTATTTTTACTTTTGTGATTTTTTTTTAAATATAGTTATCAAAATTTAAAAGAACAAAATGTTCATCACATTGGTATCTGGCTTTTGATATATTTTAAATATTATTTTCAGTGATAAGAACATATAATTGACACATGTGATAATTTAATTGACTAAAAACAGGAATTCCTAGTTAGTCAGTCAGCAGGTTTACGGTATTTGAGTATAAAAATAAAACATGTTGGGAAAGTTGAGTATATTTTTAAATGATTATTGAAGTGTATCTCTTTAAACTCTTACTTTTGCTATTCTATTTTTTTCCTTATATTAAAATATAAACAATAATAAATATTTAAAGCCAAAGTGATTGAAAACCATTGTTGAAGATATCTAATTCTATAGCAGACCCATTTTGAAATCATAGTGATCACAAGTAGGTGTCATGCTAAGTTAATTGATTAATGATATCTTCAGCCCGCTGTCAGCCTCCATGGGTTATACGTTCAATCTGGAGTGAGGCAATCTAAGTACTTATATAGATTCTCCATCAATCAAGAGTGGTCTTCGTTGAAAGAAGTTTCACACACTTCAGGATGTTCATAATACATAGATTGGTGCAAATCGAATACGGTTTAGTACTCGTATATTGTCTGTATACATAATATTTTAATCTATCAACTTCTTCAATCATTATATTTGCTTTGTAATGTTTAAACTTAAGGAAAACATTTTTGAATATGTAATAATAAATAACTGTTTCCATTCCACTAATTTCATTAATTCACGCGACACGCGTTTCTACCTCCTACTCGTATTTCGATGGTCTCTTCAGAAGGAATTCAATATTAGAATATTTAACAATCGATCACTTTTTTATTCCAACTATTATATTTATCAATTGAAGAGGACCTCTAGATATAAATGTTTATACTCCAGGAAAACTCTTTTGAATGTGTAATAATAAATAACTGTTTCCATTCCACTTATTTCATTAATCCACGCGACACGCGTTTCTACCTCCTACTCGTATTTCGATGGTCTGTCTCTTCAGAAGGAATTCCATATTAGAATATTTAACAATCGACAACTTTTTTATTCCAACTATTATATTTATCAATTGAAGAGGGCCTCGATATTGGAGATAAAAACACGTGTCGCGTAATTAGTGGAATAATAAAGCCCTTATATTGTAATATGGAGTTTCACAAAGTTTACGTCGAACGAAATCTCGATAAAACAAGGTTTTATTTGGTTATTCTCGTAAAATCAATTTATATGTATATACTCGTATATACTCGTATATATACAATAAATTAGTAAAAAAATAAGATATATGTAATTTAAAGAGGAGTTTCAATTTTAAAACTGCAATTTCTACCTCATTTCTTTATTATAAAAGGGCATTATCCCTTTAAAGTGTTCTTATTTTTTTTTACGTACGAATGATTGCGAAGTCTGAACTCGAAAACTGTTTTGTTTTTTCACCTAGCCAACATTGAGTTCGGAGAGCGAAAAAGAAGAAAGTGATTCCGAATCTTGGTTTAATCAATCAAGACTGAGCTGGAAATAAGAAGAATGAAAATAAATTTAAAAAGGGTCTAGGGACGAGAGAACAGAGGCTGTCTTATTTTTAGTGTAAAGTATTTTTTTTATTATTTTGAGGTTATACACAAAAACTCTTTTACTTGATAAAGTCTTATCTCTTAAAACAACGTAATTTCATGACTGGTTTATTTTAAATACGTTTTTATTTTTTAAATTATTCTTTACTCTAGATATGCGGGGGTGTGGGATGGAAGCCCCTCGGTGCCCTTGCGATCGGGCTCGCCCTATATTGGTGGGGTGTATCTCAGCCGGGAGAATGTTTGTGGAATGAGCCCGGACCTTTTAATGTATTCTCTCTTGAATGTATTTTTTTTTGTCCTCTATTTATTTTCTATGTTTTTTTTATCTTCTTGTTCTATGTGTTCAAGGGTGTTGGCTGAAAAACATCTGGTTTCCCCGTGGCTGGGCTCGCCCTATATTGGTGGGGTGTATTTTGGCCGGGGGGATGTTATTAGATTTAGATGAGCCCAGACCTTTTGATAGCTTCTGTTTGTTAATGTATTCTTTTTTTAATGTGTTCTTGAAATGTGTCTAAATGTATTATGTACATACTATGTTGCTATCAATAAACCTGTATTTATTTATTTATTATAAACTCGTCAGGTTACACCGTTTGTAACTGTTTAATGTTTGTTTGTAAACGTAAAACAATACAAGAATCAACTATAAATATATTTTATTGTAAAGTTAAATTGGTGGACTTTTTTCCTTACTAACACAATCTACGAGTATATTTCAGATAACATACGTCCGTAGAGCCAAAATTTAGTAGAATCAGAAATCACACGAGTTTAATTGTGCTTCCGCAGACAAATATATATTTGCAATACTTAAAAAGGGGAAGGCTGGAAAAGTCTGCAAGTCACCTCATTTTGGTTTGAACTAAAAGGTTTTACAAGCAATTAAATTCTGAGGCTTATAACTCTTTTATTTCATTAAATAGGGGAGCAATATATTATTATTATTGGAAGAAAAGTGTTAGTATTAAATTTGATACGAGTTTTGGATTACCAATGAAGGTTGCTTGAAACTTTTTAGGATTGATTGGAAAACCAACCTCATATTAAAACCAAGATCTGATATTTACGCATCAATTTCGTGAGATGATGTTTTGTATCGAACTAGATAAATATTTGAAATTCATCTGCATACATGCGAAAAGTGCAGCTGTTTTGTATCATCCATAAATTTTTACATTTCAAACTGTATGCTTGTTATCAACACTGAATATCGTTTCCAAACGGGTATCAATTAATATTGATGAAAAGCTTTTACGGATATTCATTATTCAGGAAGTTTTTCAGCATATACGAGTATAAGTTGAACCAAATATTACGAGCATTTCGATTGTAAATTATTTCAAATGAATATGTTATATATTTCGTTGTTAAAATGTTAAGATAAATTTTATTTAACCTATTTAGTTTATTTTTATTAATTTTTATTTATTCCTACTTTATTTTTATAGTTTTATTATTATATTTTTATCTAAATATTTATATTTATAATTGTTATGAAAATTATTTTGTAAGGGTAGACGTTTTGTGATTGAATGAAATGTTTTTAAATTAGTATTAAAAAAACCGCTAGGAAGAAGAATGTTTTTTTTTCTATGGATTGTATGACATTTACAAAAATAAATTACACATATTAATTGGTACTATTAAAGCATTTGATGTTTGCCTAAACAATGTGATTATCTGTGACTGGCTCTGGTTTTTTTATAATTTCTTGTACTTTCGTATTCACAGGCCTTACGAGTTTACAATTTAACTTTTATCCAAGATAATCCAGCGCCAAAAACAAGTCGGCTTTCTTTACAAACATTTCACTTTACACATTGAATGTTTCAAAATTTTGATTATATTAATTCTTAATTCTGACCAAAGTTTTGAAGTCGTTGAAATCCTCATTATCCAATATTGTATCCAGTGTGAGCATCTGCTATACTGTTCCTGGGGATGACCAGAAGCAATACATTCTCCAATATTGTCTCCAGTGTAAGCATCTGCTATACTGTTCCTGGGTATGACCAGAAGTCATACAGAAAACACCCAGGGAATACAAATTACAATTAATGGTTTGCTAATGACTATTTACATTCTTTGTTTAACACATCGATCAATAAGGCCCGGGACTAGATACTAAAACAATATTTGTTTGCCAAAATTCTTCTTTATTCATCAATATAGTCTCCTTCAAGAGCGATACATTCATTCCAACACTTTCCTAACTTTTCTATGCCAGCCGTGTGGAACGATTTATCTTTGGTTTCAAAATAGGCGTTAGTTTCGGCAATCACTTCTTCATTGGAGCCAAATCTCTTTCCCTAGAGCATCTTTTTGAGATCCGTGAACAGCCAATAGTCGCTGGGGGCCAAATCTGGAGAATACGGTGGGTGCGGAAGCAATTCGAAGTTCAGCTCATGCGATTTGGCCATCGTTACCATCGACTTGTAACACGGTGCATTGTCCTGATGAAAGAGAACTGTTTTCTTCTACATGGGGCCGTTTTTTTTGCAATTTCTGCCTTCAAACAATCCAATAACGCTATGTAATATTTGCTATTGATGGTTTTCCCTTTTCAAGGTGATCGATGAATATTATACCATGCGCATCCCAAAATACGGAGGCCATAACCTTCCCGGCCGACTGTTGAGTTTTTAGTCGCTTCGGACGACTTTCACCGGCTGCTCTCCACTCAGCTGACTGCCAATTTGATTCCGGAGTATAGTGGTGGATCCAAGTTTCATCCATTGTCACATACCGACGCAAAATTCCTGTTTATTTCGCGTAAACAGTGCCAAACAGCGCTCTAAATCATCGATGCGTTGTTGTATCTGTTCCATTGTGAGCAAGCGCGGCACCCATTTCAAAAAAAGCTTTTTCATGACCAAATGTTCATACAAAATAGTGAAAACACTACCAAATGATATCTTCAGAATGTCAGCTATCTCACGCAATTTTACTTTGCGATTTTCCATCACGATTTTAAGGGGTTTTTTTTATATTTTCTGGTGTAACAGCCTCATTTGGACGCCCAGAGCGTTCAGCATCATTTGTGTCTGTACGACCGCGTTTGAAATCGACATATCCCCGATAAATAGTTGTTTTCGACAGAGCAGAGCCCTAACAACACTTTTCAAGCCATCGCTGAGTTTAAACGGTATTTTTCCAATTAAAAAGCAATGTTTTATCAACACACGAAATTTGGTTTTTCCATTGTTTTGAAAATAGCAAAAGTAGCGTCACTAAAACCACTGTAACTCAATGACACTATGTTGGAACATCATGAAAGTTTAACACGTAACTTCCAAAGGTTGGTACTAACTGAGAATGGTATGGATTTGTTATTAGAGGCGCCATCTGTTGGCTAGTCCCGGGAATTGTGGATTGATATGTTATTATCACCTTTGAAAATGTCTTTCATATTAGTTTGTATTGTGCCATTTTCATTGAAAACAGAGACTCAACGATGTGCCATATTTAAGCGAGTAATTTTTCTAGTCCCGTTAGGTCAGGCGTTAAGTCAGTCATCGCTACTATTATGATAGGTTCACAGTCAGGGTGTGTCGCCATCAAAGGAAGAGTCTCTTTGGCCAGTTCCTTCTTCGTTACTACGTGATGTCGCGCTCATAAAAAAATAGTAAGATACTTGACTTCTATACAGATTTTTTTGAGTTTGATTCCTGATGGTACCCAAAAAAAAGGTGGCAGTCTGGTAAAAAGTTTATCCACTAAAAATACTCACATTAGTGAAACGGTAGTGTTGTCAACACGTTCAATGACGAACCACAAGTTCCATGCCTACTCAAGAGGTTCTAAAACCAGAATGTTCGATTACTGAAGACGAAGACAATAGTGTATCCCAACCACGCTCGTCAATATGTCCCATAAACTAATTTAGATATATCGAGGGGTATAATACGCAAAAAAGGCAATGTATCATCGGAAAAGGAAGGGAAGGATTCAGTAAAATGGATTAGTAACATGTAGGTATGTTCAGGCATTGTTATCTTCGAATATTTTCATTTCTTTAATTTATAAATCTTTGCATTAATGCTCGTATATACTATATTTAAAGATACATGAATTTTAGTTTTATATAGTTTATCTCTCTTGTTTTGTATGTTAAACATACTCGTATTTTACCCATACTACATGACGAATTCAATAGTGTGTTTGGTACAACATCTGTTTTCCTAACCAAAAATATAATATTAAAAAGGGATAATATTAAAAAATTGTCTATTTAAAATTTCTTTCATCGGCTAGAAGATAATACAAAATCGGTTTGAAGATAAAACAAAATAGAAATAAGCTCCTCAAATTGTATAGTATAAAATGTAATTTTAGTACAAAAATACAATTATTAGTATGATCTGCAGGTCTTTTAGTACAGTTATACAATTTATTAGCATAATCTGCAGTTTTTTTTAGAAGATAATACAAAATCGGTTAGAATATAATATAAATAAGAAATAAACTCCTCAAATTGTGTTGTATAAAATGTAATTTTAGTACAGTAATACAATTATAAGTATAATCTGAGGTCTTTAAGTACAGTAATACAATTTATTAGTATGATTTGCAGGTGTTTTTTCTGGAAATAAGCGAGAGATAATCGTGGATATACCATCAAAGTTCAACAATAATTTCTCTCCAATAATCCTCGCTACCCAATTTTGTTATTTACCAAGCCAGCCAAGGTGCCTGCTCTAATCACTCGTAATTAGAGGCCTAAAGAGCATAATTTAAGGGATTAAGAAGGATTGTTAGGGATGGATTTACACTACAAGGGGGTGACGATCCAAAGTCACAAGGAAAGGGGTAGGATGAGGATAAAAACCCTTAACTTCGTAAAAATTCATTAACTTTTCGCCCCCATATTTAAAAAAAAAACACATTTTTATAAACTTCGTGTTTTATTTCTTATACGATATAAGTGGACCAGTTTCCAGAGATAATTTTGTGTTCCTCAAGGCACAATGTGCGAGTATACGCTGTTTCTGCGTGGAAAAATCGGTTTTGTCTCTGAGAATGACCAATATTTTGTCCTACTGATCAGGTGTTGGCAAGATCCTTTGTATTCCAACGCATCACATATCATCTTACGCGGTTCACCCAGCTTACTTTGGAACAGCATTCCTGGTTCAATTTGATGTATTTCGTCCTTAAAATTTGAAAAAAAAAATATTTACCTCCAAGTATTCCGCATCCCTAACTTCTATGCAATTCCCGTCCTAATTCCAATTTTCCTTGAGATTGATCTCATTCTTTATTTTTTTTAACTTTTACTCAAATGCTATATCATTTTACTAAGTTTAAGATACAGTTATGTATACCAATAATTATTTTCAAACAAAAGCTCGCTGATTGAAAGAAATTGCTTTTTAGCAAAAAAATCGTCAGATGTACACATATTTACAAGAAAGTATCAAAATAAAATAAAAATTGTATAATTAAAAACATGTTTGACCAAAATAATTGTGTTCAAATTCTTTGCATTCATTATAAGGAATTATTCTTCTTCTAAGTGTCATGTTCGGTTCTCCCAACGTTGAATATTATTTGAGAGAAGACATCTTTGTCCCCGGCAGCCCGATAAAGATCTCCAACGCCCCTTATGCCAGTCCAACCTCTTCGGCCTTCTATTTTGCATTGGATGATCAGGTGCAGTAATTTGTACTTTGCTCCTCTAAGTACATGACCCAAGTAAGACACCTTTCGGATTTTAATATTAGTCAGCAACTCTATCAACTTTGGCTCTTTGAAGAACCCTTGTGTTGCTGACCATATCCGTCCAGCGTATCCGTAGCATTCTCCGGTGCATCCATATTTCAAATGCTTCCAGTCGGTTCATACTACTTACTTTGAGGGTCCATGATTCTACTCCATGCAATAACACTGACCAAACGTAGCATTTGACTAAACGTTGTCGAAGTTTCAAGTTTAGATTATCATCGCAGAATACGCTTCTCATTTTTTTAAAAGTCGCACGAGATGCTTAAATTCTGCACTTAACTTCGGTTTCTGGGTCGAGGTCTTCCATTAGGATACTTCCGAGGTATTTACATGTTTTCACTCTTTCTTATATCAGCACCGTTCAATGTAAGACGTGCTCCTGCGTGATCCTGCCGGACAAACACCATGAACTTAGTTTTACTCACGTTCATGTTCAGCCCCAGCCTCACATTGGCTTCATTAATTATTTCTATAAGCGTTTAAAGGTCGTCAATATTGTCAATATAAGGAATTATGACTGGATATTATTGAAAAATTAGAGATAAGAAAAAAAATACACCAGAGAATTATAATTAACAGAACTGGCAAATCGATTTAAATCAAAATTCATTGAGCGTGTTCCCTTTATCCTTTTCTCCCAACATTTGATCCATTACTATCCCTCTAAGAAATCTCTTTCCTTTCCTTTCTAACAATTTAATATCGACGGCAATAAGCCCGCTAGGCTGTACTATATACAACAAAAGCGTAATACAAAGTGTAATGCTTGCTGTATTTTCGTGTTGTACGATGTATCAAAATAAATGTATTTGTTTGTTAGTTAAGTATACATCGGACCAAGAAAAATAAAAAGTTACCTTTTGAAACTTGTTGATTTATACCCCATCAGTGGTAGAATACATTTTTTTAAATATTTAGTTATCATCCGATCGCGTAAAAAACACTAAACTATTTCTGCCAAGAATTATGTAATCTAGACTGCCTGTGCGTTCCATGAAACAAATAATCTTCAATGCAGGATACAGAGCTCCTGAGGTACTGCGGGAAGTTGTGCAATGCAGGATACAGAGCGCCAATTACTGCACTATCCTGGAGGACACGTAAATCTCTAAACAGACTCTGAACCGAAATTGGTAGATTGAAGGAAAACCCGTCATAATGGATTTTTTTTAGCAATAGATCGACTATTTATATACTCGTATATGGAGAAAATATTAAATGTGAACATGTACTTGAACAAAACGCGTGTTGCGTTAGAAAATAAATCAATGGGGTACTAAAACAAATAAACTCGTACCGATCATTATCAAGATATGTTCAAATGATAGTCAAGTAGGATATTGCAGTATTCTATAGTTCGGAAATTCTAGGAGTTCTCTGACAGCTTACAAATTTGCCGCAATGCAACCTTATGTAATGTATTTACCTAAATAACTTGTTATTTATTAGAATTGAAGCTTATATTAAAGTTGATAAAATAGTTAAAATTACTGAACATCGTTACAAGGTTGTACTAGGGCAAATTTGTGAGCTGTCACAGGACTCATCCTACATTTTCTGAACTATAGTATTAATTTTGATAGGTGAGTACGGAACGTGGACGAAAATTATTCAAAGGAATAATGCTGTGGAAATGCGTACACACAAAATAATGTATGAGGGAACATGGATGACAGCATCTGAAATGAAACGATTAAGGATGAATGTCAATATGACTGATGTAATAAACAAAGTTAAGAAGATCACTCTTAGATAGCTTGGACATATAGAACGAATGAAGAAGAAAGACTAAAAAATTTGAAGATATGGTGAAGGAAGGAGATCAAGGAAAATATAATTGAACCAAGCGAGTTATTTTATAAAAATCGTTGCAGTTGTATGAGAAATTGTATGGATATGGAAGAAGCGAAATATGTGTGTCACGAGTCACGCTCACCCTTCTCTGCCTACCATAATAGGAAAATGCGTGATAGTATGTATGTATATATTGAAAAAGATTAGGAAATATCACGTTCATAAGTCATTAAAAAAAAGAGACCCACGGATTCGTATTCTTTGGTTTCACATTTTTAAGTGAATTTCGCTCGACTTGAAAAGAAAGAAAAATATTTGTATATTTTCTTTTCTGCTTTTCGCGGTTTTTTTTATTTCCAACGCCAGAGCTCATTTTTTTTTCTTTTTTGACAAACCTCCGAGAGCTTCCGGAACAAAAAGTATTTTTGAATAGTTTTTCAATGCTTGAAATTTATTCAAATTAAATTACGATTTTCTTTTTTTGTTCCACTTACTCGTATAACGCTTTTCTCTCCGATTTATCTTTTTATCTTACAACCTTCATCAGGGGTAGTTTAAAACCGTTCCTCATAGTCGAAGTAGAACTTTAAAAATTTAAAAAAATCAATACATATTATATAACGCTTGATGTAAAGATTATAACCTGACAGGCTTATTGCGAATTGGTAATTTTATACAATTTATTTTATTGAGCTACATCAAGTATCGAAAATGAAACCCTCAGGTTTAAAGTCAAGTATTCTAACAATCAACGAAGGTCCCCATACAGACATATCTCTAATTGCATATTTAAAAAAAAACTTAAATAGTTTGTCGAACATGTTGAGTTTGGATTAATATTCTTTTTACACCATGTTATGATTTTATTTGTATTTTTTTAGTTTTACGCCATTTCCTTATCAATAAATGCATGTCAGAAAAGTCAAAGCACGATAAATTAGGTTATTCCGAAAATAGTACTGGGTGTTAACATAAGTTGTGTCTGTTTTTTTTTTTTCAAATTAAAAAATGAGTACCAAAAGTAAAACAAAATGTTAAAGATTATATCCCATTCGAAAGAAAATTTTCTGTTCTACAAGATATTATGTTTGCTTTTACATTACATATATTATTTTATTTGATTATAAGCCTTTAAATTGGAATGTCAAGTAGATGAAAGTGAGCATTTTTGACACCTCCTTCTGCTCGCGTTCAATCGAGGGAATAAAGTTGCCAAAACTGCTCGTGATATTTGCGAAGTGTACGGTAAAGATGCTATGAATAAAAGGACAGCTCGTCGATGGTTTTTGCGTTTCAAAGATGGTAATTACGACATGAAAGACATGGAGCGTGCCGGACGACCAGTGGACCTCGATGAGGACCGCTTAAACCATATTATTCATGAATATCCCCTTCAAACCACCGTATAATTGGGTGAGCAGATTAATTGTAGTCACATGACTGTATACCGCCACCTTAAATCAATGGGAAAAGTCCAGAAGCTCGGCGCTTGGGTTCCACATGTTTTGAGTGAAAACAACAAAAATCAATTATCGAACGTTGAACGCGAACAGAAGGAGGTGTCGATAATGCTCACTTTTGTCTACTTGACAATCCATTTTGAAGGCTTGTAATCAAATAAAATAATATATGTAACTTAAAAGCAAACACAATATCTTGTAGAGCAGAAAATTTTCTTTCGAATGACGTTTAACCTTTACCATTTTGTTTTACTTTTAGTACTCATTTTTAAATTTGAAAAAAAAAACGGACACAACTTATGTTAACACCTAATATATCATTTCGAACGTTTTTTTGCCAGGAAATATTTGTATTGTACATTTATTTGAGAATAAGTGTTTTTTTTTTATAAATAGGCAATTCGTCCAAACTAGGAAGATTAAAGCCACCAAATTCAATACATTATGAAATTTTACGAGTCAGTCTAATAAAAATGATTTAAAAAAAATGACAATTCTGGATAATTCAAAGTTTCAATTGAGTCAGTAATTTAATTTGCATCCTTCAGAAATGAGATTGATAAAAAATGTATTACGTGTAATTTTACGGAGTTGAGACGGAACTGAACGGAGATATACAATACTTGGAAGTCTTAAAGATGAAGAACGTCGAGGACATCCTCCTACTGTTGAAAACGACGAATTGAAAGCTTTATTTGAAGAAAATACTTAACAAACTGTATGGAAAATGGCACAAGAATCTTGTGTTAGCGCTGCTACAATTTCTGTACATAAATTGGAAATGTAAAAAAGCTTCATAAGTGGGTTCCACATAAATAAATATGGGTTTGTACCTACCTGTATACCTACCTAAATGAATTGTCAAAATAACGAGTGAATTGTTAAAACACAAATAAATTAAATTTATTATTGTTAATAGTAAACATACAGTAAACATACAGGGGCAATGACCGATGAAGAATTCAATGATTGTTACACACTACGAACAACGACAATATTTACTATTTACAGCGTGCAAATTGGCTAGCCATCTCCAAATATAAATAATTAATCTACCGCCAGTTCATGTGATAGAGCAAGGCAGATATATATCGCCCATGTATTCATTCACTGGTATAAATTGTCCGCACTCTGCGAAATAAACATACTTTTATTGTCGTCCATTCAACTGTCAAGACTTGTATTATTTATTTACCTGCTGTCCACTTATCGATTTATATCGGCATTCCTGAGTCTATAAGTAAACAAATATCAATCAAAATCATCACAACAATTAAACATAAGCAATCCGCTATATTGATGATTCTGTACGAGAAGTAACGCAGAATCAACTAAAACGAAGATAACGATGTCGATATCAAAATCATCAGCACGTCCTAATAGGACACATGCTACACTGATAGCGACCATCGTTACAGGTTTATTGACAGCAAAATACTTTGTAGTTAATACATTAAATACAGAAGCTATCAAAAGGTCTGGGCTCATCTAATAACATCCCCTCGGCCAAGATACACCCCACCAATATAGGGCGAACCCAGCCACGGGGACATCAGATGTTTTTCAGAACACACCCTTGAACACGTCGAACAAGATAAAAAAAACACAGAAAATAAATAGATGAAAAAAAAAATGCATTCAAGAGAGAAGACATTAAAAGATCCGGGCTCATCCCACAAACATTCCCCCGGCCGAGATACACCCCACCAATGTAGGGCGAGCATATGGTAGACTTAATGATAACAAAAAAAATAATGCATTAAGTATTTTCTTCGTTGCTATTGTGTGACCATAATGATTTATTTTTTTATAGTTTTCTGACACGTAACGAGAAATTCATCCTTTATGATAACCGTAAAGTAACTGTATACTGGATCGGTTACAATGAATCACCAAAGCGTTTTGCGAATCATAATTGCATAATTAAAAGTTAATGGTAATGAATGGTGATCTGTGATCAATCTCATTTAATACATTTTCTCGACCAAGACCAATTTATGTTTTCCTTTATGAATTGTGAATAATTGGAGGGTATACACCGAAAACAACACGACATATAATCAGCACTGATTAACCGAAAACGACCCATCTCGCTTCATGATAACACACGACCTTATATTGCGTAACTGACATTAAAAAAAAATACTGAGTTGGGCTACGAAACTTTACCTCATCCACCTTATTCACTCGATCTATTGCCAATCGATTTTCCCATTTTCATATTTTCCTTAATAAATCACATTTTATTTTCATTTCCCAGTTTTTTATGACATTGGTGAATATTTCCTTTTACTTTTTTTTCTTTTTTTAATGCTTTAAGTATTTTTATTTTATTTTTAGAAACAACGTTGTGACGTTGCACTCAGCAAATAGCATTAATCTGGTCAGTTGGAATAGATTGCCGTATCGTAATAAATTCAACATTTATACACATTGACAATCAACTGTCTTAACAGATAAATAAACAAAATATTTAGCAATAAATTACTTTGTTATTAATTGAACTTATTTCGTAATTCCCCTCCAAACGTGTTTCAAGTTCGTATTCTGAGGGTCTGTTCAGGTGAAATGGTCGTGAATAGAACCTCAAAATAGAATATTAAACAAGTGTAGGGGGAAGTAATGTAGTAAGTAGAATAACTAAGTAATTTATAGTTTAATATTCTTATATGGAGTTCCACACAGTGAAAGCGGAAAGCTTTGATAAAATAAATAAACATTAATTTAGCCATACCCTCTATTTTTTTAGTCACCCTTTCTTAATAACAAAGTAATTTATAGTTTAATATTCTTATATGGAGTTCCACACAGTGAAAGCGGAAAGCTTTGATAAAATAAATAAACATTAATTTAGCCATACCCTCTATTTTTTTAGTCACCCTTTCATAATAACAAAGTAATTTATAGTTTAATATTGTTATATAGAGTTCCACACAGTGAAAGCGGAAAGCTTTGATAAAATAAATAAACATTAATTTAGCCATACCCTCTATTTTTTTAGTCACCCTTTCATAATAACAAAGTAGTTTATAGTTTAATATTCTTATACGGAATTCCACACAGTGAAAGAAGAAAGCTTTGATAAAATAAATAAACATTAATTTAGCCATACCCTCTATTTTTTTAGTCACCCTTTCATAATAACAAAGTAATTTATAGTTTAATATTGTTATATAGAGTTCGACACAGTGAAAGCGGAAAGCTTTGATAAAATAAATAAACATTGATTTAGCCATACCCTCTATTTTTTAGTCACCCTTTTATAATAACAAAGTAATTTATAGTTTAATATTCTTATATGAAGTTCCACACAGTGAAAGCGGAAAGCTTTGGTAAAATGAATGAACATTAATTGTGCCACATCCCTTTAGTTTTTTATGTCACCCTTTCATAATTCATTCGGTTCCCTTTTCCTAATTCGTTCAATTTTAAACCATATCATCGTGCTTTTCTGCATCCTCGTTGAACATGAAAACTTGAAAGCTTTTTTCACCAGCTTGAAAAGAAAAATGCAGAACTCTTGAGATTTTTTTATCAATGAGCTGCACGTGTATCTCTTCGAATATTGGAAATCACTTCAATTCAGTGAGTTGGTAATTCAATCATTTAGAAATGAGGAAGACCTTGAGCTGGCACCCACCTTGAAAAATGGAGAACTTGAGTGGGACGGTCATTAAAATAAGAGGGATGCAATATAGAGATTACTATTTCTCAACAGAGTGAAAATTAATGAAGCATGCAATATAGGAAAATAATTAATAGTAGTAAATTTCATCTTTCAAATTAATAAGTAAATAGATCAACAAAATGTTATACATACCATCACGCCATTTCCCTATTGGGGCCAGCAAGAGGACAGAGCGCCATTCTTTCCTATCTTGACACATCTCTTTTATATCCATATAACTTGCTTTTCCATACAACTCGTACGATTTCTCTTACTATGTTTCATTCTTTCAAAATATCATTCACTTGATCTAACCAAATTTTTTTTTGATTTTCTCTGCTACGCATTTTTTTTTTGTTATTCTTCATAAATTCATTCGAATTACATGCTTAATTCATCTCAAAGTGCTGTTCTTCATCTTACACAACACATCATAATATAAATAGGCCAAAGCCCGTACGCCGGTTGTCGTCAAAGAAAGAATACGAGAATTGAATTTTGAATACAAGACAGCGAGAGAGGAATACTTTGAAATTTGAATCTCGGTGGGTCCGTGATTTTTAAACCGGTGTAAAAGGGGACGATGTCAATTTATTTTCAATTGTAATTCATTAAATCATTCATTTATTTCCTATTATATTAAACCTTATGATTACTTGTGTTCATTTATCTTACGCTCTTTTTTTGAATGCAGACAATTATATGTGGCTTTTTCACGATGTCGGAAACGCGAAAACATTAAAGTCAATATATCTGAAACAAGTCTTCAAGGAAAACTTTATCAACGATTTAAATTGAACAATAGTAATGTTTATATGTGTATACACAAAACATCGTGTATAAAGAGATTTTTGAGAATTCAATAATTCATCAATCAAGATGTACCTTTTTTTATTTTAAACTTAAAACATTAATGAACTCTTAACACTTTAAGCTGATCTTGGTCCATTCGGTATTTCAAAAATGTAGAATTTGTTTTACTTCCGTGAATATTTCACGGGTGGCAATTAGTTAGCCTTAATTTCACATGCACACCTAATCACTTTAAATTTTCATTGATAATTGCATTTTTTTAATTTATATATTTAATCTGTAGAATTTTATGGATTTAATAATTTTCATTAAATATTTCCTAAATAAATGTAATAAACCGTATCATCATCATTACTATTATTCCATGACATGGGGGGCCGAATTCAATTCCATGACCATGAACATTCAATTCCATGACTTACGATAGGGTGCCGAATTCAATAAAGACAAAAGGAGGAAAACAATTTCAGCAGTCGATCGGAGCGTGGTTGTTATTACGACAGGAGTTTGAATACTTGGGTTTGCAAGAGGAATGACTTGTAGCAAAAGTTTGCGTGAGCTCTTGAGTGTGGTATTTTTGTTAATTGTTTTTCATGATTATGTGCGGTATATTGTGGGATAAACGTTTTGGTATGTCTGGAGTAATGAAGTGTGAGGGGTTTGATTTGCGTGATGCATACATATGAAATTGAGTGTCACTGTTTGTCAGGTTGATGAGAATGTGCAACGAGGTTTAATATAATAAAAAAATGGAAAGAAGTATCGATTTATTTTTTCATGTTATATGTTCTCAGTGAGATACAGGCAAAAGCCTAGTTTACTGGGGACATGACAAGTGAAGGGAAACAAACCCAGATCCATTAAAATTGTGAATCCAAATTAAATTACTTGTTTTTTCGCAAATCAATTATATTTCTTGTCATGTGTAAATTATATAAAAATAAAATATCCCTATTGGAGAAGGTATATATATCAGATATCCACTTCATTATATCTTGGCATACATATTTTGCTTATGCCACGTCCATAAAACCTTATATTACAACTTAATGGAGATGTGTTATCTTTGTCTATCCCAAATATAACAATCTCTCTGTGTATTTTTTTTTTAATTGGCATGACCTATACAAACTTCAGAATCATTATTTATTTAAAAATATTCCTTATCCTAAATTCTCAAACAATTCCCCATTTTTATTCCGATTCGTCATTTATTTGAATTTTTCTGAATTTCATCAAATCATAGTAAAAATAGGCCAAAACCCATACGATGGTTGTCGTCGAAGAAAGAATACGAGAATTGAATTTTGAATACAAGAGAGCGAGAGAGGAATACTTGGATGCTCTCCGAAAGTTATTCGAAATTTAAATCTCGGTGGGTCCGTGATAACTGAACGAATTTTAAATACTTAGTTAACAATTTTTCAACCGGTGTAAAAGGGGACGATGTATAAATACTCGTATTAACAAATTTTACATTTATGAATATATATTTTCATAAATGTAGAATTTGTTTTACTTCCGTGAATATTTCACGGGCTGCAACTAGTATTATTTTAATTTACATTGTTTTAAATATGATCATGGATACAGATAAAAAGTATGTCAGATAGTTACTAAATGCATAAATGTTATTGAAATGTTGAAATTATATTTTTTTTTTCTACCGTAATATAAACACATTTGATATACTATACGAGTGCTTTCTTGTTATTGTATAATGTTTGGCTATCATGGCAGATACTTGCTAGTAGGAAAATATTAAAATATAATCAATAAAAATGTAGATGTTAAGTTTTTTCTCATTAAATGGCACTTGGATGAACGTCAATAAATAGACAAATAACAATATTTTGCTACATTTACATTTAAGATAAACGATTGCATTAGATTTTATAGAAACACTACTAATATGATTTTTTCTGTATGGCAATACAGAGTGTACATCTTACTTATTTCGTTTAAAGTAATTTAATAAAGGGTATCATTAGTTGAATTTAACTACACCATTTAATAGATTGTTTTGTCATCTGGCCCGCGACGGTTTCTGTCTAACGGAATGTATCCTGCATAGGTAAAAGTTTAGCCATGCCTGGTTTATACCATGATAAAAATAAGTAGAGATCAACTCTATTGGTCATAAATTTCTAAGTCAAAGAATATCATACTCAAGGTGATCAAAATAAATGTTTACTTATTTTTCCAATACATTTATATTTCAGGTACCAGGGCTCCAGAGACCGTAACATGTGTAATCGCGGAAATGGTCTTACACAAACTTATCTGGAGAGGATATACTTCCGTACATTTTCATTTCAAATTCTTTGGAGCGGACTCGACTCACTTTGCTAGAGAAAGATATGCCATATTTTGTTTAATGTAACACATTTTTTATTATTTTATTTTTTTGTGTACATGGTTAAATATCACCGCATCGTCGTTGCTGAATCTTGCAATCGAGTATCCCCTTGCCATTCCAACGTCAATCAATTTCACCCTCTTTTTTTTTAAGAATAGATATGACCAAAGTCAACGGTATCCCTCTTAATATATACCCCCAAATACTAGGCGGGAAAACCCTGTGTCATTCGAGAAGAGTAGCACAGCGCGGGGTTCAAACCAGCGACCTTTCGCACGGACTACATCCAGTGCGTTACCGCGCGATCATGCACATGGTTAAACATGGTACATCTGGTGGGAATACTGCACAGCAATTTCTCACAACCAACCAGCTCGTTTGAATATATTAAACGGGCCAATCCATGACAGATTTTACAAAAAAAGTGTTTAATACATTCGTTTAAATTTAAGTAAGAAAAAAACAAATAAATTACTAATAATAGTATCTGTCGATAATTGTGTAACTAAAGGAAAATAATTTAGAATTGTAACAATTAGAACAATATAATTCAGTTCATCTTCACCTGACGAGGAAGACGGAGGACTTTAAAACCGGTAGTGTATAAAGGATTCTGCTATCACCACATCGAAGGGACAGTCCATGCTCAGAGAAAAAAAATACACGCAGTTTCTGATGACAAGTAGGATTGTTCAGTACTTCAAAGAGGGTCGAAAGAACGTGGATATTTCGTCGCTGTCCTATTTTAAGCCATTGGAGTTTGGCACAGTGTTTCGGTTTATAATTATATATTTTTTATAAGAAATAAATCAAATATAAAAAAATTGAAAACTGTCCAGTCTATCCAACAACTCCTCAATGGCATCGAGGTAACAAACATCTCCATAGTCAATTAAGGGGAAGGTACAATTTTAAGCCGGCAAGATAGAGAAAAATTGACAATCTGTTGAGATAAGGGATACTTGTGAAGATTTTCTAGCTCAACTCAGACATATGATTGCTCATTCTGCAAAATTTATCGAAATTAATTTTCAGATTCTTTACCTATCGGGAATATGGAATCAGTCGATAGTATTTTGCCATCGTTATGCTATGTGGTAATCTTTTATTTCCAACCGGAATGATTTTTAAAAAGCCTTCAGTAAAAACGGAATGGAATCCTTTATTTAAAAACATCTGGGTACCAAGAGGAACTAAACCCGCAATCTCTGTGGCTTCGTTGGGTTGGAAGACAGGTGCTTCCGGCATGGAAGACAGGCGTCTCCGGGATGGAAGACAGGCGTCTCCGGGAAGGAAGACAGACGTCTCCGGGATGGAAGACAGGCGTCTCCGGGAAGGAAGACAGACGTCTCCGGGATGGAAGACAGACGTCTACGGGATGGAAGACAGACGTTTCCGGGATGGAAGACAGACGTCTCCGGGATGGAAGACAGACGTCTACGGGATGGAAGACAGGCGTTTCCGGGATGGAAGACAGGCGCTCTGGGATGGAAGACAGGCGTCTCCGGGAAGGAAGACAGGCGTCTTACCAACAAAGCCACAGGATTTGTCTTGATATGCATACATACCATAATGCCTGTTTCTTATTAGGTTGGGCATAGAGAACACAGCACTAGACTTTCCTATATTGACACACATCCTTAGCCTCTACCACATTCATGCTCTTTCTCATACATATTCAACGATTTCTTTTACTTTTACTTATTTCAAGATATCGTTTATTCGATCCAATATACTTTCCTTCCTCTTCGGTTTTCCTCAGTCACGCCTTTCACTCACATTTGCACTGCATATTTGTTTTGTTGGTTTCTCTTCATTCGTTTGTTCCACGTGCCTAAACCATTTCATATCTCTTCTTCATTTTTCTCAATGCCTTAAGTTAATATTCATCGCAAATCACTTTATTTTGTATTCTATCATACAATGTCACCCCATGCATTCTTCTAAATGCACGCGTTTTTAATAAATTTATGTTTTTTTAGTTTATTCGGATCTTTTCGGTATTTTGCGTTTCACTTTCATGCATCAAAGTGGTTTTGATGTTTTATTGAGAAAAATATTTTGTGAAGATATGTATCTTCCTCAAAAAATATCATAGCGTAATAGTGCTCATATGTTTTTATACTATGTTTAATTCTTATGCAATATTAAAAATACTAAATAATTCAAGTTGACAATATAGGATATTTGTTAATCAGCCCCTGTTCACAGCCGCATCGTTGGGATAGAGCTGAAAAGAGAACTGAAGTTAACTGAAAAAGTAAATATGACCCCTCTCGCAATCTCACCCTTCCTCAACCACCACTCGGTTGGTTCAAAGTGTTTCAATAAACCAGAATGGTTCCTTTGGGGGTGGTTAGGTTAGGTTCCTTCTCTTGCGCTACTCCTTTGAGTTGAAATTGTTAGAAAAATTAGGTGAAGTATATTGTTGTCATAAAAAATAAATTAATAACTTTCGCGACTGAAAAACATTGATGCGAACTTTACGTTAGATATTTGAGTATAATGAGTGCTAAATATGCTTATGAATAGTGCACTTCATATCAAGGAGAACCCTAGATGCGTGTGAGATAGGAGAAAAAGCCCTTGACCATGTTTTTTTTTCCAGTTTTCTATTTGTGCCTCATACGATCTTGACCCAAATATAAATATCTCCCACCCAAACGGGTTATACCCATGAAAAACATCATGCCCTACATTTAACAGTCACATGTACCTTTACTTTAATCTTGTCCCTTCACCATGTTACAATTTTTGCGGCCACCTGGATCAATTCGCAGGTCGCGTTTTATGGTTCTGTGATGACAATCAAGTTGATAATTTCGGAAGGAATCTTCACCCAATTTTACATCGGATTATCTTCGGACCGATTGACTTCTTAAATCTTGTACCATTAAATAATCAAGTTAATAATTTCGGAAGGAATCTTCACCCAATTTTACATCGGATTATCTTCGGACCGATTGACTTCTTAAATCTTGTACCATTAAATACTAGTTTTGCAGCATTCGAATTCTTTATGAAAGTACTGGTTACTTGCTAGGTTGCTTGAACTCTAGGCCTAAAGCCGCTATATAAGTATATTTACTGCGCTGCGAGTCGGACCTTAAGTCCGTCGTCGCTACTATTAATTTTACACTTAGATATGTTATCACCGGAGAAGGAGTTTCCTTTAGACATTTTTTCTTCGTCACTACGGGACGTCGCGCTCATAAAAAAATAAGATTTTGATATTTTAGTGTAGATCACGCTGGATGAAAATTTATTATGTCTAGCGTGGATATCAGTGGGATTGAACTATAGTCACGTATATATTTTTTACCGTTCGAAAAAATAAAATACTCATAGAATTTTTTTTTTCTTTAAATACTCATAGAATTTTTTTCATCATTTTTTAACACTTCTTTCTATCTTTTAAATTTTTACTTGCACAAATGGTCCTCTTTATAGAATTGAATACACTAATATTATAATGAATGATTATTATTTTTCATTTTCTCAATACAGGCACAATTACATTGAAAAATACAAAAAAGGTGAACATTAAAATAAAATTATATAAAATTTAAAAAAATATGTATATGCATACAAATATACACATAAATATACACATATCATACATACACATATATTCAAAGTTACTTAAATACGTTGATGAGTGCTTTCTAACGCGCTCAATCTTAGAAGAAAATTTTCTTTTGCTTTTGGTAATGTGATATGAAATATGTCAATATCCGAAGAAGTCCCGTTCAAAAGAGTTAAGGCCCTTCCAACAGGCATAGCGGCTGGAAGACCCGGTCTTGCGTATGTTATTGAGAACAGTTCTTGTTGGCGCCGTCTAGTGTAATTGTTAGGAACATTTAATGCTAATCTTTGTAGTAATGCTGTACAGCTCACAACTCCTCGAACGAGTCTGACAACGTATACTAGGAGACGCAGATCTCTTCTTACGCTCATGGAGTTTTACCAGAGCATGCCCATCACAAACTGAGTAGAATAAAGCCATGTATAGACACCAAACTCACTCATATAATAATATATATATTCTTATATAATAGTTTACAACAGTATTTTGATGACAACTTTGATGTACGGAAACCAAATATGGACGTGGCAAACGACTGATCTCCTTTCAGCCGTATATCGGTTCATCTTCGGACTGATATATTGTTCCGATGTAGTGGCGTCAAAGGGTAGTTTTGCTGCATTCTTCTGTGAAAATACTTACAACATTGTAGGTTAGTTGAGTTCTAAGCCTTAAACCACTTTAGACATATACTCGTATTTTCTACGCTGCTGGTCATTTTTCTCCTTCAATGACGTCGATCCTTATGTCCGTCGTCGCTACTATTCTTTTCACACTCAGGTGTGTTGCCATCGTAAGAGAAGTCTCTTTGGGCAGTTCCTTCTTCGTTACTTCATGAAAAATAAAGAATATTTTGATCTTTTTGTGGGGATCGTGTTGTACGGAAACTTATTTTGACCCTCATAACAGCGTCTATGATGATGGGATCTAACTTAAATGTTAACAGGAGAAAGCAACACAGGACTATGCCTACTGAAGAGGTGTTGTCATCATGGATAAAGATAAGTTTAATCATAACATTACGCAGTTTTCAAAAAGTTTCTTGTAAAATTATAATATTTTACGTATTCTCTAAGTTCATATAAGCTCAATAAATTTCCAAAAAGGAACAAAGGCACAGAAAAACGAAAAGAATTTATATAATATATCACAGCTTTCACACAATCATGTGGAGATAGTAACGAAAAAGGCAGAAAACAAAAAGAGGGCAAGAATCCACTTCCGCTGCAAATGTTTTTAGCGAGTGATTAATGGCAAGGATAACATGAAAGGGTGAATCTGCAAAGGCTTTATTTTATTTTTTCTTCCTTCTTGGATCTCTGCAGAGTGCTGAGCGATGTCGGTGGATCCTTTTTATTGCTTTCATTTGTTGAAGGAAAATTTTGATCGTGAAATATCGCCTGATGAAATTGCATACAAAAGGGGAAAATATGGTGAAAATTACGCTATAAGAAAAAAAAATGTTGATCTAACACTTTCATTATGAGATGAGTGGTTGATTAATGGCTCTTGAAAACATTTCAGAATTTTAAACATAAAAATACTTGGAATAGCGTGAAATGGATCCGATGGCACATTGAAATGAGACGATCGGAGCTCACCGGTAATGTTATGTTTTCTCTTTTTAAAATAATAGATATAAGAAAAATCATAAGTATCTTTATACTTCCGAATACTAGGCGCAAAAAATGTCTATGTCATTCGAGTGGAGTAACACATGCGGGGTTTGAATCGGCGACCTTCCGCACGGAAGTCTTGTGCGTTACCACGTGGCTTCGCATCTGGGTTATAGGGATGATGATGAATGTAATTAAATTGATCCCGTCAAATTAAAAATAAATATAAAAATTGACATTGAGATATCTTAAATATTTTTTATTTCAGTTTATTACTGAAGCTACTGAAAATGTCCTCAACCATCGATTTCTCTAATCTGTGCAATCGATTAAGAGGTGAGAAAAATGTATTATGTAATTTGTATTTAACCTTTGATGGCCTTTGATTATTGAACTTTGAAAAATAATATTATTTTGATGTCAAGGATTTTAGGAGACAATGCCAATATTTTTCTTTCAGGAGAAGGTGGTGTCAAACTCGATGTCGAGAGCAACCAATATCGATAGTTAGGGATGCTCAATGCTTGAAGTCGAAACCTTTTGGAAAAAAAATTGAGATCGGAAGTTTTTGCTTTTTGAACTCTTTAAAATATAATATTGCTTGAGTGATTAAAGTGGTGACTTTTGAACTGCATTGCATAAGAGATTATCAAGAATTTAACCCTTAAAGTTTGGGTGATGCGAAGCACTTATACCAAATATTTTCTTTTCATACTAAGTCAAGATTTTTGAAATTTTCAGTTATTGCAAGTATTTCACAAGATCTCTTTGATGTTTTTAAGCCACCAACATTAAAAGTCTTGCGTTAGGGAGGCACTATTATGGTAAATAAAGTTTATTTGAAGACACTGAAAACAGTTTATTTGAAGATACTGAAAACGATTCGATCAAAGCGAGAGCGACTGATCACGTAGTTGACTTAAGATGAATCTTTGGGTTTTTGGCAGACCCGACTTATTCGTTGGTAGCAACGATTTGGCGAGAGATTAAAAAAAGTCACGAGGTGTGAAACGTGGAAAAGTAAAACTATGAATACAGATCCACCGGATAAAAAGGGAACACTATATGGTAATTTATACTTGTAGAAAAATAATAATTACGCAAATACGGAGTTTATTTAGACTTAAATGGCGCACATTCATCAAGTGGATACCAGCACACCGTTTTACACTCTATTTATGAGCATTTTACATTTCGTACTGTTTAATCTTCGAAAAAAATTTAGAAAGTTGAGACGACGTTGAAAGAAAATCTTATGTCATAAATCTAGATTTACTTGACAAAATGAGAATTTCAAGATCAAGGTACCGAATAAATGCGGTACAATTACGTGCACTGAAAAAAATATATGGGGTGACAATGTATGACAGTATATGGAATGAAGTGATTAGGGATGAATGTGAACTGATGTATTAAGTATAATTAAGAAGAACACTCTGAGATGGTTTGGACATACAACACGAATGAATGAAGAAAGAAACAAAACAAATATATATTGCAAATGTAAATGGAAGACGTGGTAGAGGAAAACCAAGGAAAGAATAATTGAAAGAAGGAAATGCAAAAAGTCGGAAAATCGTAGAATTTGTGTCAGAATGTCTATGAATCTATGATACAAAAGACGAATGAAGTGTGTCGCAATAGGAAAGTCTGACGCTCTCTCCTCTTTGTATTATATCGTATTGTATTATATTTTCGTTGTATACATAACAACCTAGCGGACTTATTACCATGTATCAATATCTTCCAACGAATCATAAAGATGCTAAAGACACCTTAAATGAAAATCAGACGAATCCTTTTTAAAAAATTTAACCCTTACAGGCTTAGTGGTACACGTTATGTACCATCTTTTTTTGACGCTGTACTGCACAGTGGTATACGCAATGTACCACTTATTAAACATCTCTCTATTGCTGCACGAACGCTCAGATTATGTACCACTTCGTATAATATAATACTTATGACTCATGTCCGCACAGCTGCAGGTCTGGTCCTGTTCAAATTCATTTAGATTCTAATATTATTGACAGTTAGTTGTCCTTGGTGTGCCGATATGTGCGTATAAAAGAAAACGTTTTATATTTGTATTAAATTTTAATAAAAAATAGTTGTGTGATAAAATTGACTTCAGTAATTGTAGTAAATTTATATTTAGGTTTAAAAAATAATTTTACTTGGATGTATTTCGGCATTATTTGGTGGTACATTAGAAGTACCAGTGGAAATATAGACTATAGTTCGTAAAATCTAGGATGAGTCTTGTGACAGCTCACAAATTTGCCCCAACACAACCTTGTAACGATGTTCAGTAATTTTAATTATTTTATCAACTTATAAGCCTCAATTCTAATAAATAGCAAGTTATTTAGGTAAATACATTACATTAGGTTGTATTGGGGCAAATTTGTGAGCTGTCACAGGACTCATCCTAGAATTTCCGAACTATAGTGGTACATAAGTTGTACCACCTCACCAGGAGTTCCTTGACCTACCGAGGAAGTGGAAATATGTTAATTTAGCATTTGTATGTATCATTTTTCAAACACATAAAAAAAAATGAGAAACTTGACTTTTTATTTTTTGTGCAGCCTGAGTAAAATAAATGAAGTTTACCTGTCTGTGCCTGTAAGGGTTAACGGAAATTGAATCCGTAACCTCCGGTTTAGGAGATAAGCGTCTTACCAACTAGGCCACGGAGTTCGTGTGTCGTCTGTTTTACTTAACAGAAAAA
The DNA here is from genome assembly GCA_949825065.1 of Odontocerum albicorne. Taxonomy (NCBI): domain Eukaryota; kingdom Metazoa; phylum Arthropoda; class Insecta; order Trichoptera; family Odontoceridae; genus Odontocerum; species Odontocerum albicorne. The sequence goes on along the minus strand of OX463847.1, from coordinate 39,934,803 downwards.
AGGCGTGCTGCTATGTACTCGTATGTTGAAGATTTGTATTGTGAAATTTAAGTTTACCATTATTTGTGGTATTTGATTTTGAATATAATTTGTCATGAAAAATTAACGATGTAGAAAAAATTAAAGCGTATTGTTTATTGGCTCTTTGCCCACCACTGACTGAATGAAATAATTAATTACATAAACCAATTCTTTGCCCAGCACTGACTGAATGAAATAATTAATTACATAAACCAATTCTTTGCCCAGCACTGACTGAATGAAATAATTAATTACATAAACCAATTATTTTCTTCTATTTTACCGATAAAAAAAATCTTAATTTATCTTTCTTATGTCGGTGAACAGTTCCAGAAATGTACACATTTGTATTCCATTTTAGATATCATTTATTTCACTCAGTATAATAGAATCACCACCAAGTTTCGCGATTGATTCACGATGTTTCGTGATTGATTCACCAAGCAAAAAATATCAAAGCTCTTTTCACATATTTAAATATTTTTGTTGATTGAAAAACGATAATCTTCAACGAATATATCATTTAAACTTGGTTGAGTTTCTATTGGGATTTTCCCCTATTTGAAAATAAATTGGATTACTTGATAAACTAAAGCTTTAACATTTCAGAATATAACGAAATAACACGTCTTTTATCGACTCTAGTTGGCATACTATTAAAAACTAAGACAAAGATATAAAATTTGAACTGTCAAATTACCTGTATATTATACTTTCGTTGTATACAGTACAATCTCTGGCGGGGTTATTGCCATTAGACAATCTCTTCCAACTAACTAGAAAGAGTGACTTGAAGGGAAAACCAGACTGTTATCCTATTTTAAAAAATCTGTATTCCAGCGGGATTCGAATCCAGAACTTCCAGATTGTGATACAGGTGTCTTACCAACTAGACCACGAGGTCGTCCTGACCATGTAATGGACATCTGTTCATATCGCCTGTTGAGAATCATAGTGGCGAAACTCCAAAAAATAAATTTTTGAGTTAAGTCTTCCAAATGGCACTAAAATTACTCATTTTTTACGTGCGTAAGTGGCGAAAGTATATTTCCACTCCTTGGAGCGGCAAGGAGTTGAAATATACTTTCGCCACTTACGCACGTGAAAATGGAGTAATTTTAGTGCCATTTGGAAGTTTTAACTCAAAAATTGATTTTTTTGTAGTTTCGCCACTATGATTCTCAACAGGCGATATAAGCTCTAAATTTGTTCAGGCTAGAAACTTTTGAATCTTTGTGGTAAGTTTATTTTATTTTTTATTTATTTATTTTACACATGACAAAAAATATACATAATTTGCGAAAAAACAACAGGTAATTTAATTCGGACACAATTTTAATGGATCTGGGTTTGTTGCCTTTCATTTGTCATGTCCCCAGTAAACTAGGATTTTTCCTATATCTCACTGAGAACATATAGCATTAAAAAATAAATCGATACTTCTTTCCGATTTTTAATTATGTAAAACCCCATTGCACATTATCATCAAGCTGTCAAACAGTGACACTCAATTACAAATGTATACATCACGCGAAATCAAACTCCTCACACTTCATCACTCCAGACAGACCAAAACATTCATCCCACAATATACCGCATACAATCATAAAGCAAAAAAAAACATCTATACAAAAACATAAATATAAAACAACAAAAATCACCACACTCAAGAGCTCACGTAAACCTCTTCCACAAGTCATTCCTCTTGCAAGCCCAAGCACTCAAATTCCTGTCGCAATAACAACCACACTCCGATCGACTGCCTAAACTGTTTTTCTCCCTTTACCTTTATTGAATTCGGCACCCCATTGTATTATAATTTTCTTCTTTTTGTAGCCAGGCCCCTAAACCAGAGGCAATCAGTCAGCCACAAAATAAGCTTATTTAAAAGAACCTCAACTCGTCGACTCGATAACCCTATTTATTATGTAGATAAAGAGTCACGTGCATCTGAAACCAACATTTTAAAAGTGATTTTAACGTCAAGCATATATAAAATAGCAAACAAATGTTTTTCCTCTTAAACAGACAAAAGGAGAAACAATAGAGTTCATCTGGTCTTGATTGTCTCTGGTGAATGAAACGAGGCATCTGCTCAGCGATCTTAGTGAGATTTATAGTCCTGGGAGACAACATATATCATGCCAACAGTCAGTACTGGCAGAGAGAATAAAAAGGAAGACATAAAAAGGAGAAATATATGCTCAAGCATTCTATTCTATTATTTTTACTTTCACATTTAATATGAAGCGAGACAGATAATAAATTTATCGCTATAATAGGTTTAAGTAATCCCGTAAAAAATATTGATATCCATTTTATTTCGAGAAAAAAAGTGTGGAACTGATTTATGTATTCTTTTTTAATATAAGAATAAAGAAAAAGTTAATCGCGTATAAGATATTCGTTTAACTCATAACATTAAGTTAATAAAAAGTACTTTCATTCGGTTGACTATCTCTATAACCTAGTTGGTAAGACGCTTGACTTCCACGCGGGGATTTAGGGCTCGATTCCTAATGATACCCAAAAAAAAAAAAAACAATTGTGTGTGCGAGTGTTGTTTCCTCTTCACAACTGTATCGGACGTATGCGTCACCCTTTTATATGTAAATAATATCAATAATTTGAAGTGTAATTATTGATATATTTTGATTTGTATATGTATAGATTCTTGTTATAATTCGATATTTGTTTGGTTTCTAAGTAAATATTTATGTTTGTTTCGGTCCGTTCGTTGTTACGATCGCAGAGGAAATGAGACTTATGAACGTTCGTCGCCAGAGTATATCGCTGATCGGTCGGTCTAAGCATTGCGCAAAACTCCCGAAAATTGTTGAATTTCGCGAGGTGTGAGCGCTTGCGGTGACCGACTGACCGTTCATAAGAAGGGTCCTTTTTAATGTTTAAATATATTCTCAGTACACTTTACCTCCTGTGTTTTACTTGAGACCTGCTACAACCTACCATAAGACGAATCTCTTTACCATCACTACTTTCTCTCTTTTGGAATTGACAACTGAATTATCTGAGCATTGCGCAGCAGCTAGTTACCTATACGTTTACAGTTCTTTGTACGGTGCAGTACAACAGCATTAATCTTACTTTTAATTTCCTTCTGTCAAGTCCAAGCTTCACTTTCATACGTTAAGGAGGGCACCAACACATTATTTTGTATATTTTTTTTTTGTTAATTTTTATATTGCGTGATCATTGTATATTACGTTTGGTGCTCCATTTACTTTGATCCCTGATGCTACCTTTTTTTCAATTCGCTCATCACACGTAAACATACTGATCAAATAACTGAACTTATCTGCATGTTTCAATTTCTCGGCGTCATAGCACGTGTTACCAACACGTGCAATTATGAAATGTAAGATCTTGCCTGCTCCAGTAAACAAGTAAAAAAAACAGTCTACAAGTAAAACTTCTAACAATCTTGTTTTTTTTTTTCAATATTTCTCTATGGTGCCGAAATATTGGCATTACGAGAAAACGAACGACGGGAAGAAACAATAGACTGATAATGTTCTCTAAATACTTTCCCTTTGACCTTTAAGAAACAAACAAAAATATTACTCCCCGCAAATCTTCCCTACCTGTTGAACCTCAATAAAATTTCCATACTTAATAGCATCATCCATTTTATTAACCGAAATAAGATTAGCTTGTAATAAAATGTATGTATTAGGTGTTAACATAAATTGTGTCCGTTTTTTTTCAATTTAAAAATGAGCACCAAAAGTAAAACAAAATGGTAAAGGTTATACGTCATTCGAAAGAAAATTTTCTGCTCTACAAGATATTGTGTTTGCTTTTACGTTACACATATTATTTCATTTGATTACAAGCCTTCAAAATGGAATGTTAAGTAGACGAAAGTGAGCATTTTCGACACCTCCTTCTGTTTGCGTTCAATCGAGTAAATAAATATTTCTGCTCGCGATATTTGCGAAGTGTACATTGAAGATGCTGACGTATTATAACCTTTACCATTTTGTTTTACTTTTGGTGTTCATTTTTAAATTTGGAAAAAACGGACACAACTTATGTTAACAACACCCAATACATTCTCAAAATCTATTTTATCAGTTACGAGTAGAAATATCGCAGTAGACAATTTGTTTTTTCTTTGTAATTTATTATTGTACAACACTTTAGTTGTATGTATATAGTACAACCTGGTGAGTATATTTTCATGTGGCAATTCATTTCAACCGACCAGATAGATGTTAAAGAAGCCTTAAGTAAAAACCAGACTGGAATTATTTTTAAAATTAAATGGGTTCTTACAGAAATCGATCTCATAACTCCGGATTTGAAGACAAGTGTCCTGCTGATTAGACCACAGAGATCGTCGTGTGTTTTGTGTAATTTTTATTAGTATATACACAACTAGATAACTCCCATGATTTAATTGGTAAGGTGTATTTACTCCACCAGGGTGTTTCACGGTCCATGCATGATGCTGAACTACGAGTTACACATCTTCTCAAATTATTCTATACACGGAGCCTCGATTATTGGTATTGAATATAATGTCTTTCGGCCACGTTATTTAAAATATCTGCATTATCAAATTTAAGATTAATTTAGAGGAATCATGCGAATAAATATTAAGGTGCATGACTGCGCATTAACAAGCTGAACTTGCCCTGCGAAAGATGGCAGGTTCGAGCCTCACATTATAGTACTACCCTCGAATAATAGATTTTTTTTCCGGCTAATATTCGGAGTTTAAGGATACTCATGATTTATGTCATATCTATTTAAAAAATATATACATTAAATTGGGTAATAATTCACTTTTTGAGTGTATATAAATTGAAAAAAAAAACTAGAAAATATTGCGGAAATAATAAAAAAAATTAGACTTGCTGTTACTCAGCAAAAACGCAAACTTGATAGTTTTCGCAATTACAGCAATTTGTACCTGACTCCATACGCGCTTTTATCGGCTCACGCGAAAACAAAATTTATCAAGTCTTCTTTTTTCATGATTCACAGTGTCTGCAAATTGGTATCATGGAGATGAAAGCTTACAAGGAGAAATAATAGGGGTGCTTTTTTTCAGTCCCTAAGAGAGCTATATTTTAAATGGAGACTCTCAAAGGAGTTACGTCTTCATCATCAGGTTGGAATGGGCCATTGTAGGTTTATTCTACAAATTGCCATTTAGAGTAACACAACATTTGAGTTATATTATTTTTTTATTTGTGACATGTTGCTGTTATTGTTTTTATTTTTATTTTGTTCCTTGAACCAAATAATGTCTAAATCTAATATATTTGTAGATTTTGTTTTTTTTTTTTCATTTTGTTTTCAGTGACGTAAGTGTACGTGTGTGATATTGATAATTTTAAAAATGATATTGACACATGTGATACTGCTAATTTTGAAAATGATATTGACAAATGCAATATCGATAGTTTTGAAAATGATATTGACGCATGAAATATTGATTATTTTAAAAATGATATTAGTAGTTTTGAAAGTAATATTGACACATATAATAGTGATAAGTTTGAAAATGATATTTTCACATGTATGTAATATCGATTGTTTTGAAAATGATACTGACACATTTGATTTTGATAATTTTGAAAATGATATTGACACGTGTAATATTGGTAGTTTTGAAAAATATATTGACACATGATCATTTTGAAAATGAATGTAGCAAAATCAAAGGTTATGGTTATAGAAAGAGATGTGGTCAAAAGTGGTGTAATGAAAGCAGTTAGATGAGTTCTGCTTATGTGATGAGAGAGATAAAATAGGTATTGATAGATTGGTAGCGACAGAGAACAAGGTAAACGTTAATATTAGGTCCTTACATATGAAATTGGCGTTTTGTTTGGGAGGAACATAAAGTTGTTTTTTTTTAATATAATATATTTATTTAATCAAAGTATGATCCATTGCTATCTATGCACTTTTGCCATCTCATAGGTAGTTCATCGATCCCTTTACTAAAAAAACCATTCGGACGGGAATCAATAAAATCTTTGAAGTCGGTTTGGACTGCCCCATCGGAGTTGAATTTTTTCCCTTGCAAGAAGCTATCCAAATTTCGAAAAAAATAGTAATCTGTTGGGGCAAGGTCCGGAGAGTACGGTGGATGTCTTAGATATTCCAATTGAAGCTCTTCTAATTTGGTAGCCGTCTGTTGTGCAGTGTGTGGTCTAGCGTTATCATGAAGCAGCAGTGGCCTAGAGCGATTAACCAGCCTCGGTTGTTTAGCAGCTAGCTTTTCCATCATGGTTTGTAGTTGCTGACAATAGACATCTGCCGTAATCGTCTGGCCAGATTTAAGAAAGCTGTAGTGAACGACACCAGCACTAGTCCACCAAACGCTCACAAGTAACTTTTTTGGAGTCAATTTTCGCTTGGGGCATGGTTTGGCTGGTTCGGCAGGGTTCAGCCATTGCGATGAGCGCTTCCGATTATCATACAGGATCTACTTTTCATCACAGGTAATGATTCGATTCAAAATCCCTTCATTATTGTGCCGGTTGAGTAATGCAACGCAGCAGTCAACGCGCGTTTGTTGATTTGCTTCACTCAATTCGTGAGGTACCCACCTTTCAAGCTTTTTCACCTTCCCAATTTGCTTCAAGTGAATTAAAACAGTTTTATCACTAACACCGCAGCCTGCAGCTAACTCGGACGTGGTTTGCGATGGATCCGCTTCCACAATAGCCTTCAATTCTTCATTATCAACTTTGGTCTCCGGCCGTCCACGGGGCTTGTTATGCAGGTCGAAATTTCCAGAACGAAAACGTTGGAACCAAAAACGCACTGTGTTTTCTTTTGCGGCACCGTCGCCATACACATCATTAATCCTTCGAGCCGTTTCTGCAGCACTGGTGCCACGGTGGAACTCGTACTCGTAAATAACGCGATATTTCAAGTTTTCCATTTTGTAAACTGAGTGACGCAAAGAAAAAAAACTATTGAGGAAAAACAAATGAATTATAATTTTCGAAACACAAATACTTGAGTAAATAGCTGTATAAATTTGAATTTGGTATTCCTAACCAAAGAGAAGATATTTGAGATCAAAGTTGCCAGTACGGCAAAACGCCAATTTCATATGTAAGGACCTAATATAATATAGTACACAACATCCACGCTACATAAAAAGTAACAAAAATGACAATACATAAGTGTGTTGGTGCCCACCTGAAGTGATATTTAGACTTAGCAAAAAAATGATAAAAGTAAGGCTAATATTATGGAGAGTGTGCATTAAGAAAAAAATGTCAAAAGTCAATGTATTAAAAAAGGCTGAATAAATATAAAAGATATTAATGCATGGATTAAATAGATGTTTTAAGAAAGATTAAGATAAAAGCTTTAAGATGACTTACACATGTAGAAATAATGAATGATGAAAGGATAACTAAGCGAGTATACAAGTCAATAGTGTACGTGGAAAAGTAGATCGAGTAAAACGTGACTAGATCAAGTAAACCAGATATTTAAAGAGAAGGTTAAATGAAAAGTGTGAATAAAAATGATTTTGGATGACGAATGGTACTTAGATATAAAAGTGTAGAGATCTGTTCGCTTTGCCTGCCCCACAAGGCGTTATGTTTTGTATGTATACACAATACGCAAAAATATTGAGAAAACCAGACTGCAATTTTTTTTTTAATCGGGGATTTAGCGGTATTTGAACCCGCAAACTACGGGTTGTGAGACAGGCGACTAGGCTACACAGGTCGTTGTATATATGTAAGAGGTTTTTTTCTATTTCCTACATCGAGGTTGCAGATTGTACAAAGAAACAATAAATTAATAGAACTAATTTATAGAACCCCGCAGTGTCACTCTACTAAAAGATTTATACCCTCAGCAAATTTAAGGGTTGCTTCACCTTGGATCCAATTAGGTGACGGAAAGGGCTTTTTTTCTTAAAGTAATGGACTTTTTTAGTAAATGATACTTCTTCATTTGCTAAACGATTCCCCCCTTACCATGCATAGTCGTAAAGTGTTATTTCTAACTGTGATCAATTGTGGAGGTGAGGGGGAGGGGGGGGAGAGTTACATTATAGTTTGTTCAGTCTTTTTTTCCAAACACACTTCACAAAACTTTTTGTTTTATTTTTAGTGAATTGGGACACCCCTGATTCAAACACATCACAATTTATTTACCTGATCAGAGATGATGCAATATATAATACACACTAGTATTTACAACAAACATTCACGGGGTAAATCACTTACTACTAATATAAAGAAATTTTATATCAATTTCTCAAATAAAATACTGCATTAAACACAATAATACCGCCCCGACACGTCATCTGACAGCCAAAATCAAAATTATAAAATCTTTGCTCTATACTATTATTTATTCAACACTACACCAAGACGTAGATAAAAAGACATTTCAATGTTCATAATTGAATTATTAATTTTATTTAGAAAAATTAAAAAAGAGCAACATTTGTGTTAATAAATCAATATTATCTAAATCACTATACACAATATGGGCCTCATGTTTTAAGATTTTTATATTTTTTTCGACTTTGGTGGAACTTCAAAACGTTCGGGATATATGTATTTGCAATAAGTATTTGCATATTCGACGTATACGATGATGTATAGTAAACTTGGAAGAAATAAACGATTGTGAATAATTTCTTCCAGCTTGTTTATTTTTCTTATTTCAGTGCCACATCAGTTCCCTCTAACCATGTTTATTGTATAATGTTACTTTTTTAAAATTTAAACATGTTTAGGAATACGAAAAAGCTAATAATAATAAAAGGACAATTCATATATATGCAAGAGGAATGGCTCGTGGAAAGGGTTTGGGTGAGCTCTTGAGTGTGGGGTTTTCTATTGTTTTCTATTTATATTTTTGTATATTTTTATTTTTACAATTATGTTCGGTATATTGTAAGATGAATGTTTTGGTATGTCTGAAGTGATGAAGTGTGAGGAGTTTGATTTAGCGTGATGTTTCCAGTTGTAATTGAGTGTCACTGTTTGTCAGGTTGATGACAATGTGCAACGGGGTTTCATATTGTCCAAAATCAGAAAGAAGTATCGATTTATTTTTTCATGCTATATGTACTCAGTGAGATACAGGCCAAAGCCTAGTTTACTGGGGACACGACAAATGAAAGGGAACAAACCCAGATCCATTAAAATTGTGTCCAAATTAAATTATCTGTTGTTTTTTCGCAAATTATGTATATTTCTTGTCATGTGTAAAATAAAAAAAATTAAAATAAAACAAACAAATATAGCGCCGTTTAGAGTTTAGACTCTCCTTAAAGCGCTCCAACTCTGGATTCGAACCCATTATTAATGACAGATTAAAAATATTACAATAAAAAACAACTTAAGTGAGTGTAAGTATAGAAAGGTGGTGGCTGCGGCCATAAGATACGGAACTTTCTCGCACCTACATATGTTTAGAAAAACACATTTGGTAAGAAAATCGAACAAAGCTTACCATGGGAAGACGAACTCCAAATAAACTTTTGTAGATATTCCGATATGTGATAGTAAAACGTTCGGCTTAAGGTGGAGTGTAGTGGTCATATATATAATATAAAAAAAATAGTAGCTTTTTTTAATTTTGTTTTCGTGAAGTTGCGTAAATTTTGATTAGTTTAATGTTTAAGGTAAGAATTTATCAAATGAGAGTATTTTTAAAAGTGAATTTGATTTATTGAAAGCATACTAAAAAGATATCTTGTGTGAGAAATATGATGGATTAGGCAAATTTGACAGTTTTATATAACCTTTTGACGATCGTGGCATTTTAATGAAACGCTAACTTAAGTGTACGTCAGTAAAATATTTTTTAGTTTTAGTTCAATCCTCCCTTCTAAGATTTTTCATGGCATGGACATAATTTTGACACCCCTAATTAGTAGGCAATAGTCGTGAGTGAACAAGCTGGAGTACCTATTAATCAAGATGCTTTACAAGTTAACCACCCCTTAGGGACCTCTGCTCAGGTTCCAGGGTTTATGAACCTCGACCGCTACTGTTTAGTGACTCTTGAATTAGTGAATCTCTTTAATTTTACTTTCCAACTTTAATTACAACCTTACGCTGAATTGACACGAAAATGCTTTCTACAAGATATTTTACTTCTTAAGCAGATATATACCGTCATGTTGTTTCCCTACTGGGATAGGCAGAGAGGACAGAGCGCCCAGCTTTTACTACGTCGACATGCATCCGTCACCTCTTCTACACATATAAATATTATTATACAACTCCTAAGATTTCATTGAATTTCTAACGTTCACTTTTTTGACAAAATATCATTAATTTGATCAAACCATACTTTCCTTGGTATTCCTCTACTATGCCACATTTGCACTATATATTTGTTTTGTTTCTCAATCGCCACATCACCCTTAAGTTCACATTCATTCCTTATCACTTAATTCCGTACTCTGCCCTAAATGGTCATCCCATGTATTTTTCTAAGGTCGCTTCTTCCCACGACATTTATTCGGCTTCTTTCGATATTTTTCTACGTCTTTTCACGTGCACCTGTAAATTTTGACCTTATTGTTTATCCAAAGCCACGCATATAGAAAAATGTGATAGGAAAAATAAATGCGATGCATGCGTGAGCAATAAAATATTTTAGCGTCTTAAGGATTTTTAAATATTTTTTTTATTTAACACTTTTATTGCAAATGCAATCTGGCGGGCTAATTGCCAGGCGACAATCTCTTCTAACCAACCAGACAAAATGTAAATGAAGCAAGTTACATGGTTGCATAAATAATTCAAATGACTATCCATCCCTACGAAATCCATAAACACATATGTGAGCATATACCCACGAACCCCACAAAGACGGGCAATCACCCGAACATTCGTTTTCATATAAAGTGAGATATCATCAATCAAAAGAAAAGAAAGGAATGGTGGAGAGGAAAGGAAAATAAATATCGGGAATGGAACACGTTATTTTACTGACTAGAAATTAAGAGTTTTTTCAGTCGCTTCTTAAAGCACGCCAAGGACGGAGCGAGTCTTATATTGGTTTGTAACTGATTCCAGAGTCTCACTCTATAAACAGTAAAGGATTACGTCAAAACAGAGGGGCGATGAACTGGAAAGGCCAATAAACAATGTATGTTTTAGCGTAGCACTAATCTATGATTGGAAAGACGCTAAATTGTCGAGATAAGAGGGGGTTTCGGGACAGTTAAGGATATTATACAATAAACACAGTAAGTGAATTTGGCGTCTATTTCTAACATTCATTCGAATTTTGCTATTTGGATAAGGTTTTCTCAGATGATGGAAGAGTTACGAAGATATCGAACGGCATGTTGCGATAAGAAATAAAGTCATTGGGGGGCTAATACCTTTAGAACGCATGCATAATGACAATAAAAAAAAAAGGATTCCAATTTGGTTTTCACTTAAGGCCACTTTAACATCTTTCTGGATGGCTGGAAGATTACCACATAGCAATAAGCCCGCCAGCTTGTATTGTATACAATGAAAGTGTAATACAATACAATGGTTTAGGTATCTGGGGACAACACTGGCTTTATGGCGAAGAATTGAATTAATACACAAACAATGGACATTTGAATAAGTAATTCCAGTATGAAAGGATACTAAAATCGGGCCAGGAATTATTGTTTGTGTCTAGAATAAATTCAGAATTCGGCCAGAGAAACTCTAATTACTTGGCGCCAGAACTTTTAATGAACTCCCTCTGGAGGAACAACGAAGACGAAAAGTTTAACAGGATTTTAAAAGAGTTGTTGTCATGGATAAGTAACATTTTTTTTTATGTTTTGGTTGATGTTGCTTTGGAGAGAGAAGCAGAATGTTGAAGTCAATTTCATCTTTATTGAATGAATTCATTATTCTGAATCGATCCAAAAGGGCGGAGTGTTATGACAGGACTTTTGCCGTTGTTCGTCCTATGGTGTGGAATGGTATACCTTAAATTGTTAGAGATATGGGTGGCGTGTGTATCTTTAGGAAGCACTCAAAGAGTTTTTGGGAAAACTTATCGAAATTGATAATATATGAACTCTACGTACAGACAACTCCACATAATGCCGAACGTGTTTCTATTATCATACATATCGGAAAATCTTCCAAGATTTCCTTGAAGATGTTTGTCCAGCAACGGTGCAAAGACTGTAAAGTAATGGGCGGCTGCTGCTCAATCCTCGCAGATTCCGGTTTGCTTCTTGCGTTTTCAGTGAAGATCAGGATGAAGACATTCCTCTTTGGCAGGTAGAAATTTGTCAAAATAAAAACACAGTAGATGTTCCAGTAGGTAAGAATAGATTTTTTCGGTTTTCCGTTGTGCAGCCCATCGATTATCGTAAGCCCCTTTATTCAACCGTATATGCCGTCACTACTTGCTAGCGCCACTTTCCGCGCGTCCGATCATCTATAGCAAAGGTGGGCAAATCTTTTGGCTGTCGGGCCACATTGGCCGCGGGCCACAATAAAAAAGCGCAAAATTAAATAGTTTTTTTTATTAGGAAGGGAAATGGCATACCTGTGGTTCGTGTTCACTGGTGCGGTAAATCCTGCTACGGAACCCCCCCCCCACATTTTGCAAGTAAACAATTGTATCAATGCAAAATTAAATAAATTCACATTATCAGGGTCAAACTTAGAAGTTGGTGCCCCACTATTATTTATAATTTTTTCTTGACATTTCGGTTTATAAACAAAGCAGCGATTTTTTTTAAATCATATTTTTGACTCCGCGGGCCGGATAAAACGTCACTGCGGGCCGCCATTTGCCCAGGCCTGATCTATAATGATCATTACACCACACTTCACCTAAAACCGAATGTTTAACTACCATACACCAGAAGATCTTCAAAGTTTTTTTTAGTAGTTCGTCTTCCGTTAGTAAGTTTTCTGTAGTTTTTTTATCAAATATGTTTTTCTGAACATAGTCAGATGCGTAAAGGTGTCGACTTATTGAAATCTAGATTGACATCTTACTTTTCTATTTCATTTTTATATACATCCTTGACAATCTTCCATGAATCCAAACATTGCATCCAATGAGTCTAAACAGGGCATAACACTAAAATGAATATAGAGGCTTTGCATTAGCAGTTAGACTTATACCTTATTCCCAAACTACACTAGACTTACACTTTGTGCAGTGGCACAACTTTTATGTCTTGTCCATGGGCGTAGAAGACCCTCGCCACTGAGCTTACAGTAACCTCGAAGACAAACTCATAACTAGACTTTTTTTTTATCACATAAGTGTATTTCTAGTCAGTAAAATAACGTGTTTTCCTTTCCTCTCCACCATCCCTTCATTTTCTTTTGATTGATGATATCTCACTTTGTATGAAAAATAATGTTCGGGTGATTGTCCGTTTTTGTGGGGTTCGTGGGCATATGTTCATGTATGTGTTTATGGATTTGGGGATGGATAGTAATTTGAATAATTTATGCAACAATGCAACTTGCTTAATTTACTTTTTTCTGGTTGGTTGGAAGAGGTTGCCGCCTGGCAATAAGCCCGCCAGATTGTATTTGCAATAAAAGTGTTAAATAAATAAATATTATAATAAATTAAACCCAAAATCTCTCGGTGGGAAACAATTTTTTGTTAACAAGGCTATGATGAACTAGGTACTTGGACGAAGGCATTGAGGAAGCAACCATAAAAGGAAATGGTTCTGGAACTACGAAAGAAACTGATATAAAATTATTCCACGAAGATTTATTGCTCGGTTTCATTAAATACTTGAATCAGACAATGGCGACATCAAAGACGGACTGGGCTGGCCAACTACTGAGAATTTTCTAGTGGGCCAAAATATTCATAATACAGTTTCAAAGTAAATAAAATGTAAGAAATAATCAAGATGCAAACTCAGCACACACATGACACGCATGGCAACTAATGAAATGTTCACCATCCCTAGAGTTAAAACCTCTTTTGCCCAAAGGCAATATGCTTATTTGGCTCCCATTACATACAATGGCGTGCCGACTTCAATAAAAGTAAAGGTAGGAAAACCATTTAGACAGTCGATCGGAGCGTGGTTGTTATTGCGACAGGATTTTGAGTACTTGGGCTTTCAGGATGAATGACGAGTGGAAAGGATTTATGTGAGCTCGTGAGTGTGGGTCTCTTATTATTGTTTTAATTTTGGCTGTTATTGTATTTGTGTTTCTGTGTGTTTTTCTTTTTTTTGTTTTGAATTTGTTTTGATTTTTATTCTTATGATTGTGTGCAGTATATTGTGGGATGAATATTTTTGGTCTTTCTGGAGCGATAATGTGTGAGGAGTTGAGTTTCGCAGGATGTTTCCAGTTGTAGTTGAGTGTCACTGTTTGTCAGGTTGATGAGAGCGTGCAACGGGGTTTTTTTGTGTTATCAAAAATCGGAAAGAAGTATCGATTTATTTTTTCATGCTAAATATCCTCAGTGACATACAGGCAAAAGCCTAGTTTACTGGGGATACGACAAATGAAAGGCAACAAACCCAGATCCATTAAAATTATATGTCCAAATCAAATTACCTGTTGTTTTTTCTCAAATTGTGTATATTTCTTGTCATGTGTAATAATAATAAAAAAAAAAAAAAAAAAAAAAAAAAAAAATCCACTTGATGACCGCTCAGGCGTAAATTATAGTATATATATATATATATATATATATATATATATATATATATATATATATATATATATATATATATATATATATATATATATATATATATATATATATATATATATATATATATATATATATATATATATATATATATATATATATATATATATATATATATATATATATATATATATATATATATATATATATATATATATATATATATATATATACTATCAATAAGAGATGTATTTTGATTGAACTGTTCGATTTTTCTAGAAAGTCGAGAACTATTAGCAAAGGCCTAACTAGGTTTTTAGCGCCCTTGGTTAATTCTAGAATAGAGCCCTTTTTTTAAAATTCGTTAAGTAGTTTTATCCGATGAATAAAAATAAATTATTTTGATCCAATAAATGATAAGTCGTATTTTGAAAATAAATTTACAATAGTCAATGGAAAATTCTTATACGTATGAAACAATTCCCCGTTTTCTTAAATTAATAACATAAAAAAATATATACATGAAACAAAGAAAAATAAATTTACTTAAAAAATTACGAATATGTCGCCTTTTAGTTTATGGATAGTAAAATAAGAGCACTCTGAGATGGTTTGGGCGTGTGGAACGAATTAAGGAAGAAATACTAACAAAACAAATATAATGTTCAAAAGTGAGTAGAAGGCGTGTGAAAGGAAGGCCAAGGAAAGTATTGTTGGATCAAGTGAATGATATTTTGAAATAAGAAAACGTAGAAAGAAAGAAAGTGACGACCTCCGTGACCTGTTGGTAAGACACTTGTCTGTCGATCCGGAGGTTGCGGGTTCGATCCCCGCTGGAACCCAGATTTTTTAAAATAGGATTCCAGTCTGGTTAACACTTAGGGCCTATAAAAACATATTTCTGGTTGGTTGGAAGAGATTACCACATGGCAATAAACTCGCCAGGTTAAAAATTTTATTAAAAAAAAAAAAAAGTTATTGATATTGTAGGACTTGTTTTAAAAGGTTTATGTACCATATGTAGAAGAGATTAAGAATGTGTGTCGAGACAGAAAAGTCTGACGCTCTGTCCTTTCTGCCTACTCCGACAGGAAAATGGCTCGATGATATGTATGTATGTGTTAAGTAGAATTCATTTGTGCTAATTTCAATATTTATCGTTTTTAAATTTTCTCAAAGTAGGTATTAAATCTTGGAAATACAGAACTTAAATGATGTTGAGGGCGCCGTTTGTGCTCTCGTGTTATCGAAGGCCCTAGTGACTACTTAGATGCCAGCGCCTCACCACGTGACTTAATATTATTGACGAAGAAATTGATACTAACATAGTGAGTAGAAACTTTAGAGTTAAACTGCAAAAACTACACAGCATATGCTTTTAAGTTCTGTAAAAATTAAACCTATATATATTTGTTAGTCTATAAACACGTATTTATAGCTCACAAATATTTACTAACCCTTTTGTCAACAGAACTATCTTGCGAGAGATATTTTTTGAAGTTATTATATCGCAAATCGATTAAGATATTCCTTAATTCAATCACATCTTGAACCTTGATTACGTCTTGGGAAAAAGATCTCTTGAACAAGATAAGTAATGATGATGTAACAAACAATTCGATCCATTCACCACCTACGCTATTATGAGGGGCAAAATAGATCCCCATCCAGCGCGATCCTCACTTAAAGATCGAACTACCCAAAGAGACTCCTCCAGTGGCAACACACCTGAGTGTGAAACGAATAGTAGCGACGACTGACTTAAGGGTTGATGCCACGGGGGAAGAAAAATGACTCGCAGCGGAATAAGTATACTTACAAAGGCCTGGATAAATTCGAATGCAGGAAAACTATCGTTTGACATCATAAGATCAGAGTAGTCAATTGGTCCGAAAATGAATCGATTTAAGGTTAAGTGGATATGCGTTCAGAAATTGTTGAATCGATTATTATCACATTATCATAAAATGTGACCTACGGAATGATACAGATGACCGCGAAAATTAAAACAAGGCGAATATGCAAGATTGAAGCTAAAAAGTCTGCCAATAAAGCTCTTATTATTATTATTATTATTATTATTATTATTATTATTACACATGACAAGAAATATACACAATTTGAGAAAAAACAACAGGTAATTTGATTTGGACATATAATTTTAATGGATCTGGGTTTGTTGCCTTTCATTTGTCGTATCCCCAGTAAACTAGGATTTTGCCTGTATCTCACTGAGGATATTTAGCATGAAAAAATAAATCGATACTTCTTTCCGATTTTTGATAACACAAAAAAACCCCGTTGCACGCTCTCATCAACCTGACAAACAGTGACACTCAACTATAACTGGAAACATCTTGCGAAACTCAACTCCTCACACATCATCACTCCAGAAATACCAAAAATATTCATCCATATTATGACAGAGGATATTTGAGTAGTCCAATAGCAAGGAAATATCAACAGGGTGCCGAGGCGCACCCTGATGCTAAGAAAAAAAGTATTGTCTATATGTAAGGAGGTAATATTAAAAAAAGAACATGTCCACCAAATCAGAATGTTGGGAAATCGCAAAAATAACAGTTTGCATTAAAAAAATATGTCATTATAATTCATTGTAAAAATATCTGAAATCCTTAAAATCGCTTAAGGTGACTTGATTTGTTGTTTAAAATCGAATCATAATAATTAAAATAGTTATTCTAGTTTAAAATATGGACATGATCCTTTTTGAGTGAACAATTCTACTTTAATCCTTTTTGACTGAACAGGTCTGGGACATGATGTTTTTTTGTTCGATTTGAAAAATATTTTACAAAAAATAATTAGGTAATTTATTTTAATTTTAATCAAATAAAATAAGTAAAGTGTTACAAAATAAGAAGAAATATTACTATAAATATATGTTACGTAGGTAGATAAAGCTGTAAAATGACATTACACTGCATGTACGATTTAAAACTGACAGTTGCAGGTGAACTGGTATGAAGTTAGACACAATCGGAAAGCTATGGTTGGTCAATTCGAAACATGATCTTTTTTTATTGGTTTGAAGCCTGGATAAGATTATTTTTGAAAAAAATACTGGTTTTTTTATTATGATTTTAAAATGATTTATATGATTTTTTCATTGAAATAAAAATGTTAAACGGTTCCGTAGCATTGATAAGAAAAATCTGGTTTATCAACTCATTTTTTGTATTCAATGGACATGATCTTTTTTTTAATGTTACCTCCTCATGTGTGAAAAAGCAAATTTTTAAATAACTGAGTGAACAAAGAATTTGACTTCAAAAAGGAGCCGATCCCAACAAATTTTCCGAGTTTATTTTAATTGCCAGTCCACCTCTGCATGACAATAAAAATGGTTACATTGAATATTCAAATCACGCAAAACGTATGAAAACCTCCTTCAAGGATAATCTCAGATGGTTGAGGAAGAATTTATTAGTGAAGTTGAAAAATTTCCCCCTTTTTTTATTACGAATGGGTTGGGATAACCTTAAAACGTACTCACTATTTAACTTTAAAATTTTATCTCGAAAGGTGGAAAAATATTACTTCAAAACTTTCATAAAAAAATTCTAGTGCGTGACTTTTTATTTCTTTCGTGTCAACGACCGCTGAGATCAAGTTGGTACAATTAAATAGAACAGGGGTTAGCAAACTTTTTTTGAATTGTACCACCTAATGAAAGATAGAGTAAGTAGAGTGGCTCACCACTAAAATTCTTCTCGCCCCCCCTCGCAAATTTTCGTAATAAAGGTACCTATACCTATCTTCTTACATAACATTACACCATTTCCATGTCGGGATAGGCAGAGAGAACAGAGTCCCAGACTTTCCTATCTCTACACACATTCTTAGCCTCTTCTTCATCCATACACATTATCATACAATTCACTTGATCCAACCATACTTTCCTTAGTCTTCCTCTCAGAAGTCTTCCACTCATATTTGCACTTTATATCTGTTTTGTTAGTCTTTCTTCTTATATCTGTTACACATGCCCAAACTATCTTAGCTTGCTCTTCTTCATCTTACTTAACACATACACCTTAAGTTCACATTCATCCCTTATCACTTCATTCCATAATGTGTCATAAAGTGTCACTCCATATATTCTTCTTAATGCAAACATTTATTTGGATCCTCTAAGTCTTTTTCTACATCCACGTTTTACTCCCATATACGAGGGTTGATAAATATAAACGAGACTTATGTTTTAGACCACGTAATTTTAAACGGAGCGCGCGGCCACCTCGAAGAGTGTTGGGTAGGGATATCAGGAGTGGGAAGAGTAGTCGTCCGGCCTCGGCAGATTCCGTCATTGATATATACATATATGGCACACGATGTCTGAGAAAGAGGTACACCCGTCGATTGCGCAACGCATAACTATCAAGTTTCTCACTCGTGAGGACATAAAACAGGCCGAAGTTCTACGGAGGCTGACGGCACAGTTCGAGGATCAAACATTGTCAAAGCCCCGAGTGTTTGCCTGGCATAAGGAGTTCGTGAAATGCCGTGAAGGGGTCGAAAACGAGTCATAATCGTTGCCCACGGACGAACATTACCGAACAGAACATTAACGCCATTCGTGATCTTCTGGAAGGCGACCAACGTTTGATGGTTTCTGAAATTTGTTCTGAGATAGGAATAAGTTATGGGACCACTCAATCCATAGTCACAAAGGACCTATATTTCCGTAAAGTGTCTGCTCGATGGCTCCCACGTCTTCTGACTGCTTGGCACGTCTGCACGTCTGTGAGCGGTTCTTGGCGCGGTTTGCACAAGAAGGGAACGCATTTTTGTGTCGCATCTTTACCTGCGATGAAACTTGGATACACCACTACACGCCCGAGTCATTTTTACATACATATATGTATATCATGTAACCCGAGCCTCTTCTCATCGTGGAAACGTTGGATTAAATATTCTTTAAATGCCCACCAAATGATGCGAATCCAACCTTTTATGGAGATCTATGTTACTTGAATGGGCAACCAAAAACCAACCAATATGAGATTGTTCATTTCAAACATACTCGTATCACCCTCAGCTTGCAGTGTTTATAACTTCTAATGTAATAAAGATTTATATATCTATTACTATTTGATAAACATGATATTGTAATTTATTTTTATCAAACACTGTTTATTTCACTTTTTTGTGACGGTATAACCCTACCGGTTTCAAGGCGTTCACCTCATCTTTAGGGGAGCGCAAACAAGACTAATTTGGCAATTCTTACATATCAGTAGTAACGGAAATTAATTGGACAGATTAGAGGCCCTGGAAATTTCTAAGTCAGTACACCGATCCGAACATCTTTTGAACAGTTATTTCCCAAAAATCTCCCTGCTCTTGGCCGAAATCGTTCCATGCCTCCCTCATCCCTCAGCCCCCAACCGTTGAAGCGTGTATATCGGTACCAGTTCGAACAGCATTTAGTCTTGTTTGTGCTCCCCTGAAGATGAGGTGAAAGCCTTGAAACCGGCAGGCTTATACCGTTACAAAAAAGTGGAATAAACAGGGTTTGTTAAAAATAAATTACAATGTCTTTAAACCTCCACAACGTTAATGCCTTAACTATAAACAACAAACATGATATTATTTAAAATTTTAAAAGCACTGACTGGGATCACCGAAAGTGGGATGAAAACCTATTAAAACAGCAAATAATCTTCAAAGAGTTGATAAATTAATTAATTTAAGGATTTTGATTTAATCAACTTCATATCCTACTAAAATAAAGACTCACTAAATATTTTTTCCTTCTCCCTCTATTGCAAGAATTTCTATGGAAATATTTAACATTCTACGATCATTTCTAACTTTATAGCTGCTCTCGACTTACGAGTTAATTTTCTTCTAGAATAAAACGTAAATTAAACTGACAAATTTGTTTAACCCTTCCTTCCCTGTGACGTGTAACTAGTACACATTGCTTCTAAAAACTTTAATATCTCTATAAATATAATAAACACTGGGTTCAGATTTAAGGTATTCCTCCGTAATACATTTACGCATTGAATGAAAAAATAATATTTATAATAATTAGCATTTATCGGCCACATCAGAGATATTTTGTGAAAATCGGGAATAAATTCACCAATACAATCATACGTGTGCCAGTGTGGTGACGTAGGTATATTCATTCTAAAAAACCGCTATGGATGAGGAAACACGCTATTCACGTCTCACTCTCACTCTACTTTGGTATATGGGACCGCAAGAAATAGAATCTCAGTTCGCTCGCTTCAGTAGCCCGCCGGCTTTCATTTGAGGTGGTCATTTCGCCCGTTTTGTGAACGTCGGCCGATGTTTTTTTTTTCATGTTATCAGCAATAAAATTTCAATTATCACTTTTGACTTCAAATTTAATTAATTTAAGCAATTGGCTATGAATATTCTTATTTTTTTCGATTTTAAATCGCTCATTTTTATTTGTGTATTGAATACACAGCATCGGAAAGCGCAGATTTTTTAGCACAGGAAGGGAAAGGTTAACGCCAATCTAGCAACACAGTGCCTTTGAGTAAAAGTAACAAAAATTAAAACAAAAGATACATTAAAAAAAAATAGGAATAAAAACAGGAAAAGTATAAGAGTTGGGAATGAAGAATAATTTGAGATAAACAATGCTTCTTTATTTGTACAATGTACGATCAATTTGAACCATGAAAAGGGTAAATCTTAAAAAATTTATGTGACACACAAAGTTACAACCAGAAAGAAGTAAGTACAAACATATTACCACCTACTCGTATGACATGAAATACAGGCGGCCCTCGACTTTCGTATTACTTTCACACATTTTTTTAAATTAAATTTTTTAAAGATTTTTGTCGAAAATGCAAAAATTGTTCGCTTCCATGTAGTCGCTCCCACTTTTTTGGAAGAACTATAATATATGGAACGCAATAAACAAAATTGGAGACTCGTGAGCTGAAACAAAATAGTCAACAATGAAAGGTCCTGGAAACAATTATGCCCACAAATGATGAGTGATTTTATAAATTCTGAAGAAACTCTGGAAACTATCACAGATGAAATAGTTAGCCTAATGAATGAACTAAACTTGGACGTCAATTGAATCTCACTCAGGAGCTCTGTCAAATGAATACTTAATTGAGCAACAAGAGTTAAATGAAAGTGAGGAAGAAGAAGCGGATAAATTTGTCAAGACTTTGACAATCAAAAATATCAATGAAGCCTTCATGCATCTTGACATTTTTTTACTATCATGGAAGAATGTGATCCCAATGGAGAACGTATATCTCAAGTACGTAGGGCGGTTGAGAAAGACACAGCATGTCATAAAACTCTTTATCAAGAAAATAAAAAAAAGGTGGTATTCAACTAACTCTTGACAAGTTTATTAACAAAACACATGAAAGCCCTTAAACACGCCTCGTTAACTTAATTACGAGTATGTATATTAATAAATAAATATTTTTAATATATTATTGATAAATAAATATTTTAAAATACAATTTTTGATGTTTTTTTTACATCTCCACTTTCGAACATTCAACATTCGCACACATTTTCAGGAACCAAGCCTATAAAAGCACACAACAGGCCAGGACTCAGAAAGCCTAGGCCTGTATCCCGCAGATGGAGATACTTAAAAAATAACATTTACAAAAAAATACTATCTATGTTATTTTTTGTAAATGTTATTCTTTAAGCATAAAAAATATAACAAATACGAGTACATAACTGTATAACAAACACGTCAAAAATCTCTCTCTCTTTGAATAATGGCCGTGAACTCCTATATATGAAGGAGTATACGCCAGTGTCCAGTGATGAAACGTCAAAAATCACTATTCGAGACATCAAAATATTGTTCACAGATGAAAACTTTAGGAGAAAAAATCAACAAGAGTCAAGTGACATGGATGAAGTTTATCTGATTAAGTCAGGAAGTTTGCTTCAAAGTTTTACCAAGTGAAACACAAAAGATAATGTGTGATGCGTTGATGTATGAAGGATTTTTCATGCTTAGAAAGAAGATTAGATACATACAGTAGTATGTTACATAATGAGAAGGTAGCATTAAAAAAAGATCATGTCCATTGGATACAAAAACTGAGTTGATAAAGCAGATGTTTTCTTATCGATGGTACGGAGCCGTTTAACATTTTCATTTCCATGAAAAAAGCACATAAATCATAATAAAAAAACAGTATTTTTTCAAAAAGAATCTTGTCCAGGCTTCAAACCAATAATAAAACATTATGTCCGAATTGACCAATCATAGCTTTCCGATTGTGTCTAGCTTCATACCAGTTCACCAGCAACTGTCAGCTTTAAATCGTACGTATAGTGTAATATCATTATGCAGCTTTATCTACCTACATAACATATATTTATAATAATATTTCTTCTTATTTTGTAACACTTTACTTATTTTATTTGATTAAAATAAAAATAAATTACTCTACCCAATTATTTTTTTGCAACATCTGTATATTATTTTTGAAATCGAACAAAAGTCATGTCCCAGACCTGTTCATTCAAATAGAATTGTTCACTCAAAAAGGATCGTGTCCATATTTTAAACTAGAATAACTATTTTAATTATTGTGATTCGATTTTAAACAACAAATCAAGTCACCTTAAGCGATTTTAAGGATTCCAGATATTTTTACAACGAATTATTATGTCATATATATTTAACGCAAATACTTTTTTTGCGATTTACCAACATTCTGATTTGGTGGACATGTTCTTTTTTTAATATTACCTCCTCATATAAGTACTTTCATTGATAAGATGTCTATCTTCTGACCTCGAGGTTGCGGGAAAGATCACGTTGATACCTATTACATACAATGGCGTGCCAACTTCAATAAAGGTAAAGGTAGGAAAACCATTTAGACAGTCGATCGGAGCGTGGTTGTTATTGCGACAGGATTTTGAGTACTTGGGCTTTCAGGATGAATGACGAGTGGAAAGGATTTGTGTGATCTCGTGAGTGTGGGTTTGTTCTTGTTGTTTTAATTTTGGTTGTTTTTGTATTTGTGTTTCTTTGAATTTTTTGTTTTAATTTTTATTCTTATGATTGTGTGCGGTATATTGTGGTATGAATATTTGTGGTCTTTCTGGAGTGATGATGTGTGAGGAGTTGAATTTCGCAAGATGTTTCCAGTTGTAGTTGAGTGTCACTGTTTGTCAGGTTGATGAGAACGTGCAACGGGGTTTTGTTTTTATGTAATAAAAAATCGGAAAGAAGTATCGATTTATTTTTTCATGCTAAATATCCTCAGTGGGATACAGGCAAAAGCCTAGTTTACTGGGGATACGACAAATGAAAGGCAACAAACCCAGATCCATTAAAATTGTATGTCCAAATCAAATTACCTGTTGTTTTATCGCAAATTGTGTATATTTCTTGTCATGTGTAATAATAAATAAATAAATAAATAATAAATACCCATTTAAAAAAAAACAATCGCGAATCTTTATCATTTTTTTGGTCGGTTGCTAGAGATTGCAATGTGATAATTAACTCACCAAACTATACTGTACACAATGTAAATGTAATGCACTCCAGAATACCACATTTATTTATTGACAAAATAAACATCAGCATCTAAATGCTATTTAATTTCAGCCAGGCTTTTCATTTCCTTTGAAGAAACTTGATAAATGTGCAATATTTAATTTTTAACATTTCAGACTATAATAAAACAACATGTCATCTATGGGCTCTAGTTGACATATACTACTGAGGGTGGAGGTATCAAATTTTATCTGTAACATCACCCGACTATGTCATGGACGTGGCCGGCATAGTATCTGTCCATATACACTCTAATTTGTTCAGGCCGGAAACTTTTGGTACCTCTTAAAGGTTAGGTATTGAAATAGTGATGTAAATAATTCCTCTATACTTCGGAAAGTCTAGGATGAACCCTGCGACGTTTGTCACAAAGGGATGGGGTAAAATCGTTTTTTTTTTACAAATCGAATAATTGTTTTTCTCTAAACTGATATTATAATTCCTAATTTTCATTATACTGAATCTCTAATGTATTGTATGATTTGTATGTATCTTTAAATAGGCCAAGATCCACTATGAATTAATACTATTTACGAACATTTAATTAAAATCGATTTTTGAAAATCGAATTATCGAATACCCCATCCCTAGCCAATGCAGACTAACGAAGTGACTTTTGACAAACCTCACCAAATATTATTTGATTTTAACAAACTGCCACATTTTTGCTAAATTGTGACAAGATGTATTAATTTGTCATTATTGTTAGTTTTATGTAATGTATTTACCTAAATAACTTGCTATTTATTAGAATCGAGGCTTATATTAAAGTTGATAAAATAATTAAAATTACTGAACATCGTTAAAAGGTTGTATTGGGGCAAATTTGTGAGCTGTCATACGGTTCATCCTAGATTTTCCGAACTATAAGTCAGAAATCAGTTCAAGTACTGAGAGATATAATTTAATTTCTGAATGGGTCACTTGGAACAGTATTTTGTATTATAAATAATAAAGCTGCATATTTGTACTGTAAAATATTTATTCAAATTAATTCCAATACATATATTTACAATTTTATCACAATTGTTGACTAATGCTATTAACAGCTATTTACAAAAGTAGAATTAAGACTAAGGCCCTCTATCTTTAAACCATAAAAGACTTTATGGTTTACTCCAAAATCTAAATAGGCAAATAATTCCAACTGCCATTGCATCAGTCTTGAATTGGATGAAATAAACAACCTTTAGTGGTATTAATGTTACCATTTATTATTGTAATTTTAATCAAATAAAAATCAGTTAACTAATAATGCCATCTAATAACAGCAAACATCAAATTCCAAAATTCTTTAGGTTGCAAAATAACCTCAAGACCTGCGTCATCTGAGCACCATTGAGAAGAGTCTGCTCTCTAAACGTTGTTATATAAATTGTCCTTTCATTATGGTTAACATCAAAGTTATTCTTAAGTCAGATCCAAGACATCCACAGTTCATATCAATAATTTTATTGAAGTTGGCAGGTTAAAATGGCAGTTGTAATGATTTACATAAAATTGAATGTACCCTGTATTCAAACTAAGTCCAATCACATAAATTCACAAGTGCCAAGTCTTAAAACATCAAAAACCATAAAATATTTACACTGACTTTAAGTGTCAAGTCTAAAAACATCAAAAGCCATATATACACTTACTTAAAGTACCAGGTGTGTACCTATGAAACCGGAATTCGCTCATAGATGGCTCTAGTTGTCAATGTAGTGACTGTCAAATCTTGTCATTGATGCCTTTTTTTTGCGTACATTTGTCAGAGTAACTCACAACAATGCAAGTTTAATAAAACTACATATGTTATCATAGCGTTGAACGTCTGTTTTTGTGCCTGAAAACTAAGATTTGCGGACAGCATTGACTTTCTATTACCATTTAAAGAAAACTGCTGCAGAATCGCATCGAATGTTTGTGGAAGCTTACGGTGAGCATGCTCTTGGTAAATCACAGTGCTTTAAATGGTTTAAAAAATTTAAAAGTGGTGATTTTGACATGAGAAACGAAGAATGTGGAAGACCACCGAGAAAGTTTGAAGACGCCGAATTGCAAGCATTGTTGGATGAGGATGACGCTCAAACACAACAACTCGCAAATCAATTAAATGTGACATGAGAAGCCGTCTCCATACGTTTGAAAGCCATGGGAAAGTTCCAGGTGGGAAAATGGGTTCCACATGAACTGAATGAAAACCGAAAGTGACAGCAGGAAAACTGAAAAACCACTTGCGAAATGCTGCTTGCCAGGTACAAAATAAAATCATTTCAATCGAATTGTGACTGGCAATGAAAAATAGACATATTTCGAGAATCCTAAGCGTAAAAGATCATGGGTAACTCCAAGCAAACCAGCGACGTCGACTGGAAGGCCAAATCGCTATGGACGAAAGACAATGCTCTGTGTTTGGTGGGATCAGAAGGGTGATATCTATTATGAGCTGCTAAAACCTGGCGAAACCAAATTATGTATTTGAACCAAGCATTGCGTGAAAAACGACCAGAATATCAAAAGAGGCAACACAAAGTAATTTTGCTTCATGAAAATGCACCATCGCACACAGCAAAACCGGTCAAGGAAACGATTAAAACATTTAGTTCGCAAATACTTTCGCATGCAGTTTACTCACCAGACTTGGGTCCATCCGATTACTACTTATTTGCATCGATGGGACACGCACTTGCTGAGCAGCGCTTCACTTCTTACGAAAATGGCTCGATGATTGGTTTGCCTCAAAAGAGTAAGAGGTTTTTTGGCGTGGCATCCACAAATTGCCAGAGAGACGGGAAACATGTATAGCTAGCGATGGGCAATACTTTGAATAAAATATTTTTTACCATTTTGATACAATAAATGTGTATTTTTTATAAAAAAAATCCGGTTTCATAGATACAGACCTGGTATATAACTATAACATATGTACACTCACTTAAAGTACCAAGACATATATAACTATAACATATTTACACTAATTTAAAGTGCCAAGTCTCAAAACATCAAATCCATAACATATTTACACTGAAATTCAATATATCACATACCATTTTTAAGGCCTAGTACAAAATTTAGACTGTCACAGATAACAAAACTCGTACAAATATATTGTAGCAATTTTTTTTAGTGTTCGAAATGGTCAAAATTGAAATATCAAGGTAGTATTTGCACAGAGAAAAATAACACCATGGCATACAAAATGCTACATGTACGAGTATACATGAATTGCACGCATATCCTGTTTCCATGATGTCTCAAACGATTGAGCCAGATTGTCGGTGTGACAAGTTGAATATCTGTACTAGAGCTTAAAAAACATTCAAAAAGGCAACTTCAGCACATTAACAATTAAGTTTTTTTTTTTCAAAAATATTTTCGATATGTTGTAATTGATAATTTACATATTTGGTAAACAGTTTGTGTTTTAAAATTAGGAAACCGTATTAATATATCATTAAATGCATTAAAATATAATTGGGTCAATATTTATAATTATACGCTTACTGTAAATTGCAACAAGAAAAAAACTGGTACACCAAAAGGATCAATCCTTAGGCCTTGATTTCACATATATTGTTTATTAATTATTTTCATGATTTAAAATAGTTTTTATAAAATGATAGATTTTTTCTATCTAGAAATAAAGATAAAATATACATATGTATAGAGTGAATTTCTTTTAACTCTTTCACTGCTGAGACAATTTCCATGAGAGCCGATGAGTGCGCAATATAGTTGCAGTCCGTGATATTTTCACGGAAGTAAAACAAATTTTACATTTAAGAAAATATATATTCATAAATATAGAATTTGTTTATATATATATCATTTATACATCGTCCCCTTTTACACCGGTTCAAAAATTTGATCGACCAATCAGAGCGAAGGACATGCTGTAAAGGTGGGGTTACACATGTAAAAAATATTCTCAAATAAATTAAAAATTTTCAAGCAAATATTTTTTGTCCTTTTTCAAATGTGTTTATTTTTATTTTTATTTATGTTATTTTTATTTTGTCCATTGGTAATTCGGCGCAAAATGAGATACCCAGTCTTTTTATTTTTATCAAACGTACTTGAGTGACTTTTTTGTGTGATAAGAGTGATGTCGGTATTTTGACGCATACCGTAATGGTATTGAATGGAGGTTTTTATGACATTTTTCGAACAACATTATATTACAAAAAAAAAACAATATTTTATAAAAACGAACAGAAAAATATACTTACTAATTAGGTGTACACAACAATTTTTTTTAAATAATTTAATATTTGTGGTAAAGTTGGAAACAAGGATCCAAACAAAGACCAGGTTGTGTGGGGCAATCTGGACAAAAGAATAATGAAGCATTTCTTTTCTTAGCTGTATCTCAGCATTGCCTACATCTGCGTCTTTTAATTTTATTATCAGTGTCTTTTTCACAAAACTTCGGCAGATGTATCTTGGTTTTTGATTGTACTGTTTGTCTCGGAATTGATGATGGAGGTGGACCTAGTAATTTTTTGATTATAAATAGCCTGAAATCATACAACGCCCATTTTCGGTGAATTGTCTGCATTGTATAAATGCCAAGAATTCAATAACATCGTCTGGAATAGATGAATGGCCAACTTTTTGTACCAACGTAATGTTTTCCTTTTGCATGGGTAGTAAGCTAACATCTGGTCATGAAAGTCTATACCACCCATATGATTGTTGTAATTTATTACCATATTTGGTTTGGTGACCACTTGACCATGTCGGTTTTTACTATCAGACAGGTCCCCATCGAATTCAGAAGAAATCATAAAGACTTCTCGGCGGTATTTCCATTTGGTAACACATATACCATTTTCTGTGTACTGACTCACACTTTCTCCTTTCTTTAGTTTTTTATTTATAACATCGATCGGGTTTCTTTTCTATTTGCTCGTAGTGTTCCTGTGACATATGTGTTTTGGTTCAATAATTTTTTTGTAAGAGGAACGCTATTATAGAAATTATCCATGTAAACTGAATATCCGGCTCCCGTCTTCCCCTCGAGCAATTTCTGAACGACTTTATTAGTGTGGCTTTTGCCACCTAACTCTTCATCTGATGATCCCCCATATACAATTATTTTTACGGCCAATCCACTTGATTCCCCTAACATGTAAAGTTTTATACCATACTTGGCCTTTTTGCCTTTTATATATTGGCGAAAAATCAATCGGCCTCTCCAAAGAACCAATGATTCATCTATCGATAGTTGTCTGTGTGGATCATAAATTACTTCCATCCTTCCATTGAAAAAATCAATCAATGCCCTGACTTTTGCCAAGCTCGACAGATCTTCTTCATTATTGTTAAAATGAAGTGCCCGTAAGATGAGTAAAAATCTATCTCTTGACATGAGTTGTGGAAATGCCGGTAAATTGAATAGGTAGTCCGTATTCCAGTAGTCACTCAACCGGTTCAAACGTATTGTTCCGGTGTGTAGTAGTAAACCCAGCCACACCCTCATTTCGTCTTTAGTGACATTTTTCCATCGCGTGATTCTGCTTGTATCACCTTCTGATTTCGACAATACTTCAACAGCATACAAATTAGTTTGGGTTGTCACAAGATTTTACAAATCTTCATTGAAAATCAAATCAAAATAATCTATTGGTTCTTTACTTGACATCTCAATTTTCAACCCGGGTATTTTTGAAAATGGTATAGAGGCTGGTTGTTTTTTTATATTCGACCATTGCGTAGAGCTAACATCTGGTGTTCTAGATGTTTGTGAAACAGTTTGAATTTGAATATTGTCATCGTTTTCAATATCTGACTCAAATTCAGAATCGTCCTTGATGATGGTGAATTCCTCATCACTACCGTCACTAAATGAATCATCCATATCATCCTTAATCTTTTGTCTTTTAGAGCTCGATGGGCGATCCATTTTTCAAGGTAAACGTATTTTTTTTCATAAAATCAAAAAAGAAACTTATATGATACTAAATATCACTATGTATACACCAATTACTATAATATATTTTTCAAAAGGCACTTATTTTTGCTCACAATTCACTATGTCACTCATTCAAAATTGAAAATAACTAGAACACATAAACAAAATATCCCTTGCAGTGAGTGACCTTTTCACAAAACAGCGCTAGAGAAATAGTCCAATTATTTTTATTATTAGGTCTCACAATGAAAACAAACGGAATAAGAACTAGAAAAAATATTATTTACAACTGCGGGTGTAACCTCAACTTTACAATGCGTTGCACATGCGCAAACGCCCGAAGCGACGGAATCTTCCAAAATAATGACGAATATCATATGCTGATGTAATATACTAACAATATTTAGGCATGGACACACCGCGCGTGTTCTGAGCATGAAGCCGATGTTCACATGGACACGCCACGCGTGTTCTCAGCACTGGACGAGTTAAGATTATTTTAAAGGGATTGAACCGTTTAACACGTTCCGCGCCGCGTAGGTCACCGGTGACCTACCATGTTTTTGACCAGGGCGCCACATAGGTCACCGGTGACCTACGTGTTTTTTTTTTTATAAACAGTCCCAGTGCGCCAGCGGTCACATTTATTACGAATTTGAACATTGAATGTGACCTATACGGCGCCCCTGAATATAATGCACATAAAAACTTCCAAAATTTTGTTTGAAAATGCAATTATTTTTAATAAACCTCCAGGTGTACATGAGCAAGCTATTACGGTTTATTATTTTCAAGAATAAACTAGCCTCTACAATTAGGCTAGGGGGTATAGAAGAGATTCCAGGGATAACATAATGAATGGGACCATCCATTTGTCACACTCTGGAAATTTATGAGGGTGCATTGTCTATGCAACATTGTGACCTTTTTTTTTGGAGCTATTGTCTCAGTAATCATAAGAGATTATTATGTTATGGCATAACACTATAGCATATTACATAAATAAATAAAAAATATAAGTAATAAATTAGGCATGCTACAATTTGTTTCGACTACAAAAGTTTATGTTGTATATACATGTATTACCGTACGACGCCGCGTAGGTCACCGGTGACCTACGCTCGCAATATCACCTAAAATCAGTTTATTTTTAAAAATAAATCATTATTTATGAAGCCTATACATGTATACATAATATAAACTATAATTTGTTTAGTGGCGCAGGTACTTATTTTCTCAAAATGTACTGCGGCACGGAACGTGTTAAAACTTATTTTTTAAGGTGAAAATTTTATTCTTAGGCAGGAAAATGTCTTAAGGAGATTTCTGTGTTCATACAATAACTTTGTTCGTACCTGAATAACAAGAAATAATATTGTGCTATGAACCGGAAAATAAAGTTGCCCTTCTGGATAAATCCAATTTAGATCGTTTTGAGAGTCTTTCAATAACAGTGAAAAGATTGCTCAAACTGAATTTATTAAAGGTTGAATTCGCATGGATAGTCTCAGAAATTGAAAATAATGTCTAAACACTATCCAATCATCACCCTATATGTTCTATCAGGAGCTCATAGAACACAATGCCACTAAAATGTTTCCAACCAGGTCTACAGTCTGTCCCTTCACGTATTCAAAGGTTGAAATGGTTTATTCGAAGGAGTTTATAGAGATTAACTCAACGACTTCAAGGTTTGGGAGAACCCCCAAAGATGACTCATTCTGTAGTCTTCTTTGCGATTATCTGAGGTCAGTTTACAGCCCGGCACTCTACATGTCAGTCAGAAACTGTGAATCTCCCAATTGTAACACTGAGATACAGTGTAGGATGGAAAGTCTAATTCCTCGAGTCTCTTAATATTATAAAACAGCACTGAAAAAAAAGTCGAAATGACCTAAGAGTTGAGAACAAATTTTTGCTGATTAACTTTTGAAGCGTTGAATAGCCTTGCCTCAGAGTACATTAAAAAGCTTTGTTCAAGGAAGGTTCCAGCATAGACACAAATATTCTGATTTACATCAAGTTGAACAAAGTTTAAATTTAACAAAAAACCTTTTTGTGATAGGTACAGTGTGATGGAACTGAATGCCTACAAAACTGCAAGATCAGTGAAACGGTGAAAGATTAAAAAAGTAACAGTCAGTTCTTGACTTACGACGGGGTTCTGTTCCGCCGCCTAGGACGTAAGTCGAAATGGTCGTAAGTCGAATTTCATACAAAAAATTTAAAATAATAGACATAAAAAGTGGGTAGTACGTTAGTAGTATTTATTTCAGAATATGTACTCGTACTATATGTAATATATAATAATGAATAATATATATTGTCAAAATTATTCTGCAGTATTTTCATCATCTGTACATACTAATATCCATAGGTGACTCCACCATAGTGATTGTAGTAGTGGGGTTTATTTTTCTCACAAACATATCCAGATTTGTTTGTATACAAGTTTGCTTTTTCTTTTCTTTATAAATTTCATAATAACAGGCGAGTGCTTGCTGAATCAGGCGGCGTACCTTCGAAGATCTATCGGTGTCTGGGTCCATATTTTCACATTGTCGGATTCCATTGTTGATTTGGCTAAAAGCTGCAGCCATGTCTTTAACCCTTCCCTTACGGTGATAAAAATAATACACGTGCTCCGGTGTTGGGTAGTGAGTACGCAATAAAAAATTAGCGATTTTAAATCGGAAAAAAAAGAACATTCATAGATAATCCCCTTAATTAATTATAATTGAAGTTAAAAATTATAATAATTGAGATTTATTTGCTGAAAACATTAAAAAACCATCTGGCACCGCTCACGGAACGGGCGTACGTCTAACCTATTTGCAAGCTTAGAAGCTACTAGTGGCGCGGAATGTCAGTCGCATACCCCGGCGCTTACGCTTATGCTTGCAGCGTTGAGACAATTCAGCTCCTCGCAATTCAGTCTAGTATGCAAGAATGAGATGCGAATAGTGTCGAGCTTCCCGCATACTATTCACCTATCGTCAAGACGAGGCACTCGCAGTGTTTAAATGCGAATTTGTTTTCGATCTTTACAAAACACCTCGATGTAGTCGATAAATTCTGATTATTATTAATATTATTTTTTAAATCAATGCGTAAATATATTATGGAGGAATACCTAAAATCTTAACCTTGTATTTATTATATTTATAGAGATATTGATGGTTATTAGAAGCAACGTGTAGAAGATACCCAACACAGGGAAGGAAAGGTTAAGCACAAAGTTTTTAGGTAGTTCATTGTATTCATCTAGTTCTTTTAATTTTTTTTCATCAATCTCAATCAAATCTTTATTTGTGAGCTCTTCATCATTATTTTCTAAAAGTTGAATTAAATCTTCACTGTCAACTTCCAGATTAAGTTTTTGAGCAAATTGTACAATGATATTAGTTACTTCTTCTACTTCATTTTCTTTATTAAAATTCATATTATTATTACGTTTTAATAGTTTGTTCCATATGCCATTCATACATAATGTCATAACATTTGACCATCCTTCTGAGATATTTTTAATTGCTGGAAAGATGTTATAGTTTTTCCAAAATTCTCTCAAAGTCTGGTATTTTTCTATTCCTTCGATTGCTTGGGCAAAAGCAATTCTTAAATAATGGAATTTAAAGTTAGCAACACCCCCTTGATCCATCGGCTGTAAAATGCTTGTAGTGTTGGGAGGTAAATAAATTACTTTTATGTTTGGATGGGATTCAACTAAGTTTGGAGGATGACCCGGAGCGTTGTCAATAATCAGCAATATTTTAAAATCTATTTCTTTTTCTTCGCAATATTTTTTTACTTCAGGAATAAAACATTTGTCAAACCAGTCTTGGAAAAGATAATGTAACGGCAAAGTAGACTTATCGATTCCCTCGAAGGCTCTTGGGTTTTTTGAATTATATATCAAAAGTGGCTTCAATTTAAATCCGGCGACATTTCCACCCAACAGAAGGGTCAAACGGTCTTTGAATGCTTTAAATCCGGGCATGCATTTGACTTCTTGATGTATATCTGTTCGTTCTGGCATTCTCTTCCAAAAAAGGGCTGTCTCATCGACGTTGAAAATTTGCTCCTGTGAATACTTTTCTTTTTCGATCATCGCTTCCAAATTATCTTTAAATTCTTCGGCGGCTTTTAGATCTGCACTCGCTGCCTATCCACAAATCTTTACATTATGGTAGCTTTCACGTCTTTTGAATCTTTCAAACCAACCGGAGCTTGCATTAAAACTTTGGTTGCAGTTATCACCGTTCATTTTCTTTAAATCTTCAAAAAGACTACGTACTTTAGTTTGGATGGTTATGAAATTAAGTGGAACATTTTTTTGTAATAAATCCTCCATCCAAATCTTCAAACATTTTTCCATTTCATGTATAAGTCCATTTCGTTGTTTAGTAATAATCGTCGATTTTACTGATACCGATTTTTTTACTGCTTCGAGAATTCGTTTTTTGTCCTTTATTATAGTTGACACGGTTGAATGGTACAATTTAAGTTCCCGTGATAAGTCCGACACTGTTTTGCCGCACTCATGCTGGTTTATTATTTTAATTTTTTTCTCTAAATCAATCGTTTTTCTTTTATTTTTATTTGACATTTTGGGATTGAAAAATCAAACAATTCAATAACTCGAAATATAAAGAGAGAGTAATCAACCGTCAATTTGTCAAACCTTTCGGACGCACGGAAGGTGACGAACTGACGCTATTTACATAAAGATGATGCAATCGGGCATATAATACGACAAGAGGGCCTCTTGCATGCCATAATGGAGGGCATGACCGAGGGGACAAACTCTAGGGGACGCCCACGCCGAGAGTACCTGGAGGACCTGTTGGTGGACGTGCGCTGCTCAACATACACAGACTTAAAAAGAGCCGCGCAGGACAGGGGGGAATGGAGGAGAAGAGTTCAAATTGCTGCAAACCAGTCTTAGGACTGCAACCACGGAAGGAAGGATGCAATCGATTGCGTCATATTTTTTAAGGTGCACGCACCAATTACACTAAGGCGCACACATTATTTTTTAATTTTGGTCTCCGTCGTAAGTCCGAATGGTCGTAAGTTGAGGTGGTCGTAAGTCGAGGTGGTCATAAGTCGAGGTGGTCGTAAGTCGACTCGTTTTTATATAGGAGATATTTATTACAAGGGTTCTTGAGAGGATACAATTTACTAAATGATATAGTACTAATTCTTTTCAGATATAGAAAAATATTTTTTATATAGGGTCTTTCAAATTGAATGGTTTTTTAATTAATTTTTTTTTAACTCTTGAATAAAACACACAATTTGCTTTTGATTTAAAAAAACTTTTAATTGGTCATTGAAGTATAATGTACGCCATTTAAACACAATAAACAATATCCGCCAAATGACCAGCTCTTGCATCTCCACTCTTTTGTCAAAATTTTTGATGACATTTATTGGCATAATTGCGGTTCTAACTAACCAATAACGCGAATAATTTCGTCCTCCAGCTCAGGAATTGATCGGGGGTCATTCTTATAGACCTGGATTTTCACGTAACCCCAGAGAAAATAGTCCAACGGTGACAGATCACATGATCTTGGTGGCCAATTAACATCACCGTTTCCGGAGATTACAATAGATACAATAATTCTCAATTTGAATGCGTCGTTATATTGTATACGACTCCATTTTTATAAATGCCATACATAACACTTCTCACATGTCATAAGACCCAGGCAAGTTCGCGACGCCATCTGCGTTTTATCCAAGAATTAAAAAACCGCTCAATTCGAAAGACCCTATAGATAATATTGTCGATATAAATATACATTGACAATATTACCTTTTATAGATATCATTATTTTTTAAACATTCCATAATTAATAAAAATGAAATAAATTACTGGACAAAAAAGTGCAATATCATAAAGAAAAAACTATTTCTAAAAATGTGCGGTCGATTTCGAGCATTAAAATAATATAAAATTACATTAAAAATTTCAACACAAAATATAACATGTTACAAAGAATAAACATTAATATTACTCAACATACATACACAAAATTATAATCATAAGAAATACACACCCAGCCCCACATACTTGTACATAACCACACAACAGGTCAAGACCTAGGGCCGTATCCCACACGAGGATTCTCAAAAATGAAAAATATAAACACAAAAAAAATAAAAACATACACAAAGATCCATTGCATACAATAAATATGTAAACAAAAAACAATTATTTATTGCTAAAACCCGTCCGTCTTTGTAATATTCTTTGTTTCACATGAAATTTCATCTCTAAATGCGTGCGAGTGAGATAAAGGTACTCTCCCAATAGGAAAGAATTTATAAACAATAGGTGATATCCTCCCACGCATTAGCGAAAGTGCTATATTTTGTATCACTCGTACAAATGCATAGAAGTCATGTGTGTCAAATGTGTGAGAACGAGACAGCAAAACTCTTCTTGTTCATAAAAAAAGAGAAAGGAAATTTCCCTAGATGCGACTATTCGCTCCGATAAATCGAAAAGTTGAGAACCAACGAGTTCATTACAAATTTACGTCAAGGAAATGATTCATTCCTACTGGCAAGTTCCCAGCTTAACTAATAACTTGACTATTTGAGGACGGTGATAGTCAGCGTGTCCGCTGTCCCTTCACCAGTTCCTAAACACTCGTCAGTAGTTCTGCTTCATTGTTTCTACGCAATTATAGTTGTAAGTAAATCAAAATGTTTTTTTTTTGTTCATTCAATTGTATTGTTACTTATATGAAATATTCATGGGGCCTCTCCCGTCCTCCTGTTCGGAACGCTTGTAATTTTTTGGACTTGCGTACAGTAAAGGTTAACTAAAGTTGATTTTTTTTTAATCACGCAACCAATTACCAACACTACTCTGTTTTGATGTTCAAGATTAAACGAAAATCACAGATTGTTTGCCAAAAAATAATATAATAAAATATGATAGAAAATATGTGTATACAATATATATATTGGAAAATAAATGTATTTTGAATCAATTTGTTTGAGCTATAAGTCTAAATTTTGTCGAGAATTTATCAATACAATTATTGGTCACAAAACACCATTGGAAGAAATGTATAAAAATCAATAAATCTGCCAGGTGCATAAATAAAAGCAAAATCAAATTTAAAAGAAAATATTTTTTAAACATTAAACACCGATTTTATACATTTATAGAATCATATATTGTACACATACTATATATAGTAAATATTATTTTACATATATATAGTAAATATTATTTTACACATATATAGTAAATATTATTTTACACATATATAGTAAATATTATTTTACACATATGAATGGTTGAATCAAATAAAGCACTAAGTACCATGGCCGCCAATTTAAGGAAAAGAAGAAATTGTGAATAATAACGTCAGATTAAAGCTTTTATTGGATTTTTTTTAGATAAATCATTAAGAGTATATCCAGCTTTTATTTTCTTCATTAAAAATAAAACTGAAAGCTTTATGTTCTTCTTCTAATAAAATTTGAAAAGCAAAATTTTTGTCAACTCCTAAGTACCAAGCGTAATTTCCTATGAACGGCACTAAGTCCAATGCAGTTGTGGTTTATGAAAGCTAAGTGACACGCGCATTCTCAAATGTCAAACTGGCCTAGTGATGTGCCACTAACGTTAAAGCTACTAGCCCGGTAACATGGCGCGAAAGGGAACTTTACTAATTTAAAACAAAATTAATTATACCTCGTTTACTGGTGGATTTTTTGCTGGAATGATGTTCTGTGATGTTGAAGCATGTCCTTGAGATTTTCTTGTTTTATTTGCACTGTCTTAACTAAAACACTTTTTTTTCTTGAGTTCTTTAGGGAGTTCACACAACGCATGCACTTCTTGGTAAGCCATTTAAGTACAAACTGACGTTATTCGCGCGTGGTATTTAGTGCCTTTTAAAATGACAATAGGGGGTGGCACTTAGCGAACTTGCAATGTTCAGACCAGTATTTTTAATAGAATGAGGCTCTGCAGGAACTTGGTGCAGTGTTAAGGTTAATAGCCTTGGCATATAGAACGAAACTGCATACTTAGTTTCAAATTAATTTTTTTGGTACTTGGTGCCTATTTTACTTCCACCATTCATATATAGTAAATATTATTTTACAAATATATAGTAAATATTATTTTACACATATATAGTAAATCATATATAGTAAATATTATTTTGACTGATTTAAAAAAAACTTAGAAAAAAATATTTCAATCAAAAACAAAACAACATCATAGCCTAGTGGTAACTCTTCTTCCCTCCTGAGCTTAAAAGTTCAATTCCCGATCGTGACCAAAAAGTTTTATTTTTCACAAACAGATCTAACATTCGACAGCCTACGTTATCTAGTTTTTTTTAAAAGAGTTCCAGTCTGGTTTTCACTTAAAACTTGTTTTCCAAATTTCTGGTCAGTTTGAAAAGATAAACCTGCGAGGTTGTACTGTATACAATGAAAGTGTCATACAATATAACATTTTCTGATTGGTTATCTGTGAGGTTGTACTGTATACAACGAAAGTGTCTACAATATAACATTTTCTGATTGGTTGGAAAAGATAAACCTATGAGGTTGTACTGTATACAATGAAAGTGTCATACAATATAACATTTTCTGATTGGTTATCTGTGAGGTTGTACTGTATACAACGAAAGTGTCACACAATATAACATTTTCTGATTGGTTGGAAAAGATAAACCTGTAAGGTTGTACTGTATACAACGAAAGTGTCATACAATATAACATTTTCTGATTGGTTGGAAAAGATACACTTGTGAGGTTTTACTGTATACAACGAAAGTGTCATACAATATAACATTTTCTGATTGGTTGGAAAAGATAAACATGTGGGGTTGTACTGTATACAATGAAAGTGTCATACAATATAACATTTTCTGATTGGTTATCTGTGAGGTTGTACTGTATACAACGAAAGTGTCATACAATATAACATTTTCTGATTGGTTGGAAAAGATAAATCTGTGAGGTTGTACTGTATACAATGAAAGTGTCATATAATAAAACATTTTCTGATTGGTTGGAAAAATTTGCTACATTGCAATAAGGCTCGTAAAACTTAAAATTACTATGATCGAGATTATTCTGTAAATTTCGTATATTTAGTGTTCAAGAAATCATAAACTAAAATAAAATCTGTTGTACGTATGTCCGAGTGTGCTTTCTTGATTTTTATTACACTTAATATTAACACTAAATCATTAGTTCACATCACTCTCATTCTTACTCACTTTATGTTGTTATGTACATAAATTCATTTTGTTGTTAATAGTTTACATAAAGTTTTATATCAAATAAGATCAACTCTCTTCAGAGTTTCATTTCATTCAAATAAACATTATTAAAGACTTTCTGTTTAATTTCGGAAACAAATTTAACTCGTCATTTTGTTAAAAACAACTAAAAAATGTAATTTTTTCATTGTTTCTACTAAACAAAATTTTCACTTAAAAGTATTTCAGACTTATTATTATGGATCAAAATGATACTTAAGTCAAAAGATGATCGCGTCAATCACAATGAGCAAGAGAGATTCTAGAGAAGCAGCACAAAGACAAGCATATCGTCATATTGAAGTAGAAAAAATTTACTTCCGTCATTATTGACTAGGTTATTACTAGTTTCACAGTTATTATGAAAAAAAAAAAACAATATGGTAACTTCATTATATAAATGGTACAGGTATGTGAGGTAAAACCTTCTCCAGCAGCATGACTTATGCCAGCGGAATATGAATTTTTATATAAAAGTTAGATTCTCGAATACATATTTCTAACGATCCTACTTTATCTATATCCGTACTCCACAGTATAAAGCGCACTGGTTACAGAAATGCCTGTGACAGTGGCATCCATCACCTAATCAATCCAAGATCATCCCCTACTTTACCTACCAGTCACCATAAGCCTCTCCAAGATATCCTGAAGAACTGTAGTATTCGTCTCAAGACACATAGTGAAAAGTAACAAATATTAAAAAATGCAATATCTATTTAAATAAAAGTGACTTGTAGAGAATTGGTGATGGGCTCATGGATGAAAAAGTCTCGGTTTAATATGTCGTAAAAAGGGTTTTATTTATATGGAAATGAATAACAAATGATTTTTGCCAAAATTATTGACTATTACTAATCCCCTCTCTATTTCACAGCAGATGGCATCAAATTTAGAGCTCTCCCAAACTGATGTAATATATACAGACTTCCATGACACAGAAGACATTACCCGAAATGTATTTATGTACCATGTCAAACTTCTCACGGTGTGCAATTATAGAAGCCTCTAAACAAGAACGTAAGAATCCATTATGATATTCCTACTAAAGGTTTCCGAGATAGTTTTAATTGACTAAAAGCACTATGTTTAACATATATGTCCCAATAAATATAGCCATAAAAAGAACCCTTTGTTCTTCACACCAACTTACAGAACAAATATCGTGACTAAACACCGAGTCACGCGTGGTATAGAGATATTAATCCAACTTAGTGACACTGTGATATATTCTCGGCATCGCCTAGTAGTATGAAAAGAACCCTAACTTAAATATTCTTCCTAATGAATAAACTGATTAGTATTAGACCCTACTATATAATAAGAGAAATCCAAGTTATGCAATCAATAAAAAAAACAAATATAGTTGAAAGGGAGTTTGAAATAACTGCAGGTGTGTATGTCATCTCAGCAATCAAGAAACTATAAAATTCGAGTCGACAAAATGTTATGGGTTAATCATAAAATCACACAAGAAGCATTGATTGGTGGATTTTCGAGACATGAACTCTAAAAAAATGGACACAAAAGTTGCTCAATAGCAAAGAAAATACAATCAAAATGGAAAAAATATTGTAATTATATTTCTTCCTTAGACATAGGCTTTTGAAGCTTTGCTAAAGGTATATCATCATCACCACCACCATCATCATCACCATCAGAGTTTTCTTCGTCAGTTGTTAAAGCTACAGTTGAAAGTTTCTCATTGTTAGTTTTTTTAAGAATTCGTATGACTCTTCCTTCAGGAGTGACTTTATAAGTGGATGATAAAATATTTAAACTATGATCTAAAGATTTCTTTGAACTCGATGCTAAATCATCATAGCGTGTTGTCTCAATTTTAGGTAAAAATGTTTCTAAAGTATTTGATTCTTCAGTCTGACTTTCAGCTACATTCGCAATATCCTCTGGAGTCTCTAAATAATTGATAGTTGTATCTAATAACGAATCCGCCATCATTGAATAGTAGCTTCTAAGATCAATACTGCAATTTTGGGCAGATTTTTCCAAAATACTAGAATCACAAGGCTGCACTGCATAATTTACATCATCTATATTTACTGTAACAGGCGTTTCTGGAGCATCATCAAACTCACGAGTCGGTGGAAGTG
The DNA here is from genome assembly GCA_949825065.1 of Odontocerum albicorne. Taxonomy (NCBI): domain Eukaryota; kingdom Metazoa; phylum Arthropoda; class Insecta; order Trichoptera; family Odontoceridae; genus Odontocerum; species Odontocerum albicorne. Next base: position 39,893,259 of record OX463847.1, on the reverse strand, counting down.
GGATTGCAGAATTGATAACTGCATTGACTGCAACTGATTCTTGTGAATTGGGTTCTTCCTCAACCAAAGTGACTGGAATCATACAACCAATAGGCATGAAATTTGGAATGTTTGTCTTACAATCAATAGGAATGATATCATCAGAGATACAAGAATTAACCAAAAGTGGACTCCCTTGTTCATTGCTTAACTTTAAGTCAAATGCTAGTGTTTCTTGATTAGATAAAAGTGGTTCGAGAGTCAAGGTTAAATTTTGGTTCTTCCCTTGCGGAACTGGTGACAGATACTGTGAATCACTAGGTATATCTGTATCATTTAAATTTAAGCTTAAATTTTCCATTGGAGAAAAATTATTGGATGAAAGATTCTGATCAATTTTAATTCCAAATGATAAAGGTGTATCAATATCAGGAGCTGTAACTACACATTGGATAATATCGTTGCCAATTGAACTGGAGTTTTGAGTAGACTCGTCAATCAGCACATCTTGAGAATATTCAGTATCACAAGACAAAGAATCTTGATCTGGCACCTGTTCAAGATCAATAGGCGTATTTTCCCCCGCGTCGCTCAAATCTATAACTGTTTCAATAGTTCGTTTTCTTCTTGTATAAGTTCTTCTGCTTTTTGCCTTCACGGTTGAGTCATCAATTTCAGTGCCTTGAGAATCCTGATAACCCGTGGGAGGAATATAATCTTTATCAATTAAATGTACATCTACTGGTAATCTCCTTTTTCTTTTCGCAGGCTGCGGAGGTATTTGTTGCAATGGATTCAAAGGAACTGAATCTTTTTGAGATGATTGCAATATTTGTCTTAAATTAGAATTGTTTCTTATAGGAATCAAATTAATATTATTCAATATACCCAAAAAACTTTCATACAAATAATTTAGATATTCAGGATCTGAAGGTGGTAAATCTTTTGTTGGATAAACAACTACAGGTCTTTTCATCCAGCTGTTTTCAGGTATATCACGAAATGAAAAATTACTCGGCCTATAATTAAGATGCCTTTTTACTGAGTTTGCCTTTTCACGCCACGATACCTTGACTTCTTTAATACGTCCAGAGTATTTCTTCATAATGACGAGGTTGTTTTTAGGAACCTCAGTTGTTTCATTGATACTTGTCATAGTGGGTTGAACTGATGCTGTCTGAAGTCTTTTGTTCATTTCCATGACATCATTGATGTCGGACAAAATAATAGGCTTTTGATGTCTCCTTAGTTCGGGTAATTCTTCGGTAGAATCTCTAGAGCTGCTGTGATCTCGCGTAGAAGGTAATTCAATATTTTGAAGTACAGACGGGTTCGAAGTAGGAGCATCAGAGTCATCTTCATCAAGATGGATGTGGACTGAAGGTTCGCTACATTGTGACTCATCGAGTGAGCTTTCTCCATCATAAGGTGTAGAATCGGGAAGAATGAATTCTCTCGATGTAGAACTTGATGCATTTTCAACTGGATTCTGAAATAAGGGTGATAAGAAATATTTAAAAAAAAATGGATGAATGAATAATGAAATCAAGTACATTTCAGCCTCATTGCAATTGTCAGTTTACAATGAGGATAGATCGTTGCTTGATATAGATTTTTTTAGTGTATGTTGTTCTTGAGTAAGGCAGTGGTTTGTTTTTTTTTTTTTTTCATTTCACGGCGCCCTTAGTATATAAAGAATTTTAAAGACTTATCAATAACAATAATAAGTGCCATCCTGCCGATTATAAGCTTCTTCCGTTGTGGTCTAACAGTTGACATTCAGGCTAAACAAGCGAGCAATCGAGATTTGATTCCTGACATTCACTTCTGAGCTGGTTTTACTCTTAGACCATTTTACAACTGAATTAATGTTTTTTCTGTAGCTTATATATCGTACTATTCATAAAAACCTTTAATAACACTATCAAGCAACACAAAAATATAATATACAAAAAAAAAAACTCAGCTTCAACAGATTAAACAAGCCGGTACTCTTGGAAGTTTAATCTCTATGCCATAAAAAAATTGGGATTGATCTGTCAAGAATGTGTGCTTACTGAAGTGCAACAGCATGCACACAATAAACCAAATAAACATAGGTGTCTCACATCCATAGAACGGCTGACACTCGTACTTGATTATGAGAGGTAACCTATCGTATCGTAATATGATTCTTCACGATTGCTCTAAGAATTGATGTACCATCTTCATCACAGGGATGCCATCAAACACCACTATCTTGGTCAATCCACAACTTGGCACTCCACAGCCTCCCACATTAGGCCAAGACTGGGAATTATTCCATCCCTCTATTGGGATGGACAGAGAGGACAGATCTTGAATTAATTCTATCCTGACATTCTACCACATTCATGAGCTCAGTCACACTGTCCTATTATAAAAACTTTCCATTCTTCCCCCTTTCAGAATTTCTTTCATATGACTAAAATAATGCAGATTGGGAAGACATAGAACTTCCATATACTATGTCTTCCCAAACTGCATTATTTCTGTCATACAATGTTTATTCACACATTCTATGAAACTCTCACTTCTACTGCACTTCAACAGATTTTAAAAAGTGGCTGTGTATAAATATTTTTTAATGTCTATTCTTAATTAAGATTTTAAGATAAGTAATTTTTTTCTTAATTAAGGTTTTAATTCATGTTATTTTAAAGAGGTTTTTATTTTAACAAAATATATTTGCAGTCTGTGAAGAGGACGGAGTGTGTGTTGAGGTGCGTAAGTGTGTCTAATGAAGAATATTATAGTTTTTTTTTCTTGCACTGCATATGACCTGGACTTACTGGGACCAGGTCTGTTGTGTGCAATAGTGTACTTATTTTTGACAGCAAATCGGATGTATCATATCGTCTAGGTAATCCGCCAGAATCAATGTTTAATCTTACTTTACAATAATATAAATGTTATTATTATAATAGTTGTCAAACATACCGGTTGAAGAGTGTCCATTCTGTTAACAAAAATGTCTGGGAACATTTGGACAGCTTTCCATGCCACTTTAGAAAATTGTGAATTACTGAAAAAAAAAATATATATATATTTAGGAGTACCCAAAAGATTACATTTTTTTAGTTTTACGTTTGACCATTTCGTAGACAAAGGTCTGTTGGCCAATGTGAATGTTTTTAGTATGGTTTAGATTAAGTAAACATTACTTTATTATAGGGTGTAAAAATTAGTTGGGTCCGTTTTTTTGTGTTCAAAAATACATTTATTTCTACACAAAATGAATGAACAGATCAATTAAAGTATTGTCCATCGCTGGCTACTACTTTTTCCCATCTCTCAGGCAATTTTCGAATTCCATCTTGAAAAAATTACTCGTCTTTTGAGGCGATCCAAGTTTGGAGCCAATTTTCGGTTTCTACGAAAGAAGTGAACCGGTGACCTGCCAAATTGTGCTGCATCCTTCGGAACAACCAGTAATCAGAAGGAGCAATGTCCGGGGAATACGGCGGGTGCGGTAAAACATTCCATTTGAGCGTTTCCAAATATTTTTTTACGACTTTTGCGACATGAGGCCGATTGTTGTCATGAAGAAGAATAACTTTATCATGTCTTTGCTCGTATTCCGGCCATTTTTCTTGCAAAGCACGGCTCAAACGAATTAATTGTAGCCGATACCGATCGCCCGTAATGGAATCGCCAGCTTTCAGCACCTTATAGTAAACAACACCCCTTTGGTCCCACCAGATACAGAGCATGAACTTCGAACCATGTATGTTCGGTTTTGGTGTTTATGTTGAGGTCGATGGCAACGATTCACCGGGCTTAGCGTAGTATTTTTTCTTCTTGGGGTTGTCGTAGAATATCCACTTTTCATCTCTAGTTACAATCCGATGCAAAAAACCTTTTCTTTGTTGCCTTTGAATCAGCTGCTCGCAAGTGAAAAATCGCCTTTCAACGTCTCTCGGTTTCAGTTCATAAGGCACCCAATTTCCTTGTTTTTGAATCATTCCCATGGCTCTCAATCGTACGGAAACGGCTTGTTGAGTCACTCCCAATGATTCTGCAAGCTCCTCTTGCGTTTGACTCTGATCTTCTTCGAGTAATGCCTCTAATTCTTTGTCCTCGAATTTTTTTGGCTGTCCAGAGCTAGGCTTGTCTTCGACGCTGAAACCTCCATCCTTGAAACGTCGAAACCATTCCCTACATAATTTATCAGGTGGAGCAGCGTCACCATAAACTTCGACAAGCATTCGATGGGCTTCAGCTGCACTTTTCTTCCAATTAAAGCAGAAAATTAAAACCTCCCGCAAATGCTGCTTGGTTAACACAAAATTCGACATTTTCAACACTGTACAAAACAAGGTTTTTGCATGAAACTCAAAGCGATATAAACTTAATATTATTGGCAGATGTCTAACCTCTCTGAAACCGCTAAAATCAGCTGTCACTATGAACCATTCATAACAGCCAGAGCCATCTTTTGGAAACGGACCGAACTAATTTGTACTCCCAATAATTAAAATTTCAATATTATTATTTGTTAAACTTAAAAAAAAAATACTGTTATTTCAAAATAAAAAGCAACAGTTGCAAGAAAGAAATTACGAGATATGCATGGTGATGTCATAGACCTTCGTCTGTCTCAAAGATTATTTTAGAATGTCTTTCAGCATTCAATTCTCAATAATTTATTTACTTTAACTCACTTTTTTACCGTATGTAAGTTTAGCGATAATAACAGTAAAAGAACAATTTATATAGCATCATTTGAAGAGCTCCTTTGATTGATATCTCACTTTATATGAAAATGAATGTTCGGGTTATTGCCCATCTTTGTGGGGTTTGTGGGCATGGATGGATAGTCATTTTGTGAATGTTTTTTGCAACCATGTAACTTGCTTTATTTACTTTTATCTGGTTGGTCAGAACAGATTGCCGCCTGGCAATAAACCCGCCAGATTGTATTTGCAATAAAATTGTTAAACAAATAAGATACCCCAACAGAGAAATGACATGATGGTATGAATATAAATGTAAAAATAAAAATATATAAAAACTTTCTACAATTTTAAAAATTATAATCAACAAAGTATAATTTTTTTGTGAAACTTGTTTAAATTTAGACAGAAATTTTAAAATGCATGTCTGTAAAATGCATCATTATACAATAGTTATTGCTTTGCATTTAGAACTGAAGTAGGATCTTGTATTGTATTGGCTTACACTTTGTTAGGGGTCATGCTCTTATGGTTAACATTCACCATAAGAACATCATTCCTTTGAATAATATATTTCTAATATATTTTAATTTTATTTTCAGATAAAACCCGGAAAATTATTGTTTTATTTTTTTTAAGTTGTATGCTTTTATTATTACTCATTTTAAACAAATGATTCTCAAAAAAATTTCGCCTTTTTTCCCTTTTTTCTCTTTATTTCCTTTTTTAATTAATCTTCTTCTTCCCAGTGTCATGTCAAGTCCTCCCAACTTTGAATATCACTTGAGAGTAGACATCTTTGTCCCCGGCAGCCCGAAAAAGATCTTCAACGTCCCTTATGCCAGTCCAATCACGTATATTGCGCATACCAGGAGATTTGCCTCCTGCCAACACCTCTTCGGCCTTCTATTTTGCCTTGGATGATCAAGTGCAGTAATTTGTACTTTGCTCCTCTAAGTACATGACCCAAGTAGGACACCTTTCGGATTTTAATATTAGTCAGCAACTCTCGATCGCATTTGGCTCTTTAAAGAACCCTTGTGTTGCTGACGATATCCGTCCAGGGTATCCGTAGCATTCTCCGGTGCATCCACATTTCGAATGCTTCCAGTCGGTTCATACTACTTACTTTGAGGGTCCATGATTCCACTCCATGCAATAACACTGACCAAACGTAGCATTTGACTAACCGTTGTCGAAGTTTTAAGTTTAGATCATCATCGCAGAATACGCTTCTCATTTTATTAACCGGTTCATATCAAATCCAATAGTAATAATTTATAAATTATAACACATAGGGACATCTATTGGGATGGTCAAGAAATACTTAAATATTACAATTTACCGACATTATCAAAGTTACAGTCATCTTTCTAAAAGCTTTCACTGACAGTCAATATGTGTCTCTAATACAGGGTTACCGACTACAGTTTTTTGCATCGTAATTGCGATGATTTATAATGACTTCGTTTGTAGTTTCGTTCAATGGTTGATTTTTAACTTTTGTGCGTTATTTTTGTTAATTTTTCAAAGTATTTATTTACAAAGTGTGTTTTCATGTATTCTTTGGTTAGTGGCGGTAGTTTTGCGGCATAATACGACGTTTATATAGACTTTTTACGGTTTTATTTTGTAGTTTATTTACCTTTTGTGCTTTATTATACATCATACAGATAATTTGTTGATTTTAGTTTAAAAAGTATATTATATTCCACTATATTTATAAGTAAACGTGTTTTCTGTGTCAAGTTGTAACAACCCTGACATTTTGTGAATATTTAAACTGTGTTTTTCTGAGTGAACGGCAGCTCAAACGCCCCACGGTGTATATATTTAGTAAGTTTTCATAATATCCTTTATATCTGTATACAAAAAATATAATTTTTTTAGGTTTTATTTTTGTTGAAAAAATCATGGCCTGCTGGGTACGGCCATACTAATAACTTCCGGCACTTAAAGGATTAAAAGTCGCACAAGATGATTCAATTCTGCACTTGACTAATAATAATAGATTTTTTTTTATTTTATACATATAAAAATAACGCAATTATATCTTTAACTTTATTTTTAATGGAAAATTGACTCATTAAGTGACTTTTAATGAAATTTTCATTAACTAATTAAAATAATGTCAAAAAACTTACGTTTTAAAAGTTGTAAAACTGTTCAGAGTGATTGCGTAAATTTCGTACCATTTGTTTTTCAATTCGAATGGTCTTAGTCTGCGTACTGGCAAAAATCTTCGCGCAAGTTCATTCCAAAAGGTGTTCGGTATTGATTCAATAGAATTGAAATCGCTATATAATAGTTTCACATCGGGATGCATTGAGATATAATCCAGCAAAAGAATCAATAGATCATCATTATTAATTGTATTGTCTGAAATTGGAAATAAGTCAAAAGTCTTTATTCAACATATTAGAAATAAATATAAGGCCGAGGCCACACCAAAGTGATTCGTTAGGTGCTAAGTTAGGTTTTACATGATTAATGACTAAAATATTTCATGCATGGCCACACCAGTGCTTCGCACAAATTCATTTGACATTTGGGAGCGGTTGAGTCAACAAACGATGCCACTCTCAAAACTAACCAATTTCATTACAACTTACTATCTTTATTGACTTCCTGTGATATTATTACAGGTAAATTTTTCTATAATTTGCTCGATGGGTTCCACAAAGGCTCCCTTTTATACACAGCTGTTATTGAAACTTCCGCCATCTTGTAAAATCACGATGACACAATAAAATTAACCAACATGTCTGTTGTGGCGCGAAACATGCAGTGTGGCCATTGCAATAGTATGCGGTGCGTTGGTTCGCTAGGATATGTCGTCTAACTTGCAGCATAGCTCTAAGCATCAAGCGAGGCTCCTACATGTGTGGCTGAGGCCCGAATAATTTATTAAGTTTTCAACCATGAATTCTTGGCGAAAGTCCAAGTAGTGTTTATATAATCACCATCTCCCTATACGTTTCATCAGGAACATTGGGATGCTATAAGACGGCTCCATCCCAGGTGGGTCCACAGCCTGACGCTCCACGATCTTACATATCACGCCGAGAGACTGCAAATATCTCTATCGTAACACTGGTGTACGGTGTGAGATAGACATCTGATTTGTCGAGACCTCTGTAAGCGAACAGTGCTGCTTTTGACCGGCTACCGACTTATACTTGTCCACTGTGCTAATGTTAAATATTCTAATATATGGTCGTAGTTTCATCTGTGGAGTTACGGGATTACGTAATATATTTTAATATTGAGTGTAAATATCTGCTCAAGACTGTCAAAGAGTAAATATCTGATCAAAAGTTATCTTCCTACAATTCTTATTTAAAGAAATATGATGCTTATGGTCTAAATTTATTGTGAAAGGTCAGAGTATTTTTTGGATTTACGCTATAATCTTTTTTTGTCTTTACGATATATATATAATATACATTTTATAAAGTTTATTGCGATTTGTAAATTATATCTATGAAATTCATGAAGTGTTAATTAATCCACAATGACACTCGTTAAGGTTGATGCAAGGTCATTTGTTCGATCACAGCACTAAACGTTTTTCCCTCGTTATTTTATTTTCAGTTATTTTTTAAATATTAATATCTTAAGACATTAGATATTGTGGGGTTAATATTAACTTTACATTGTACTTAACACTTGCCGTACGGTGATGGATAGCGAGTGATCATGACTTATATTTTATTTAATTTCTCGAAATATACTGCTTGCAGGGTCTTCATACTTTATGTATTCCTCATCGAAACCTCTATGATTTGAATGATGTCATTAGGAAACAAAACATTCATAGTTAATTCAACAGAAATTAATGATTTTAAATCGCGAATTGACGAAATGTCAAACACTCATTCTTTTTTGACAGTTGTATACCGCCCCGTTCCAGGGGTTCGTCACCAGTTTTATAATCCTGATTGTTATTTTTTATTTTTATCTGGTATGTTTTTTCTATTATCATTTTTTATCTGGTATGTTATATTGTACCATTACTCTTTTTATAATAAATGTACATTTTATTTATTATTTCATTTTCAATGCCCAATATCTTAAAAAGGAAAAATAGCAACAACAAGATGCTTTTAATACAGTTTTAACATATTGTGGCGAGTCAATATCCGAAACATTAGTAAATAATACCCTGTTGGCACCCCGTGAGGTCCTCAAAAGAGGAAGTTGTGGGTTGTATTAAAAACATTCGAGAAAAAAAACCAGGCTATTCTGCAATATTTGTCAAACACCTGCGTGTTTAGTACGTAGAATATAGTAAAAAAAAAAGTGGTTTCATGCCCCAATTGCGATAACTTTCTCCACAGGATTAAACTTTGATTATATGATATGTTTGTCCTATTTTCAAATTTTCTGTAGTGTTTATATTTTCCAAATTGCATATATTTTATTGATTTGAATTTCGTATTTGTTTATATATAATTTTGAATTTCGTGTTTGTTTATACTATATAAATTTCTCGCCCTAAAACCTTGATGTTTGAATTTATATATTCATTTTATATTTTGTTTATATGTTATTTATTGTCTTTATTCGAATTATGGTTTTATTGCCAAAAAAATACACGCTACATTTTATTGTATAATTTTATGAAAAAAAATTAAAAGGCTGGAAATCTCTTATCACGCATGCGCATTCTGAATGTTGCGCAGACCGAACGACGCAGCGTAAAAATAATATTCTTATAGAAATGCCTTTCTGTTTTAGCTCTTATTTTATCATTTCTTACCTTTATTTTATATTATTCGACATTTTATTACATAGTAAAATTATGTTTATAGCTAATAACAAAAAATAACCTAGCAGATTTTGCATAATTTTAATTTGAAACATACATGTTTAGTGTACCCTCAGTGTCCAACGCCGTTACTGGCGTAATTTTTTAGCACAGTAAGGGAAGTGTTAAAAGGTTGGAGACCTCTTTTCAGTCATGCGCATTCTGAACGTTGCGCAGACCGAACGACGCAGTGGGAAAATTATATTCATATAGAAATTTCACTTCTCTGTTTCAACTATTATTTTATCATTTCTTACACTTATTTTATATTATTCGACATTTTATTACACAATAAAATGATGTTTATAGCTAATTAAAAAAAAAAACTAATAGATTTTGCATAATTTTAATTTAAAACATACATTTTTAGTGTACCCTCAGTAGCCATCACCGTAACTGGCGTAATTTTTTAGCACAGTAAGGGAAGTGTTAAAATATACATATCTTGACTTTTTTTTTATTTTGTTCATGTACACCTATATTTTTCTTCCCAAATGAATGCCAAGAATAACCACCCGGTTCGGTTCAGTGCAGGTTGCTCACCTTAAGCGGTCCTGTATTATATTAATAAATGTGTATATTAGATATATACTTGAATATAGTACGTATGTGTGGTTTAATTTTGAATGTATGTTTTCATTTATTTTGAATGTATGTTTTCATTTATTTTTAATGTAATTGTTTTAAATATTTTTTTTCTAACCTGTGTTCTTGCTGCACATAATAGATTTGAATTCCAGTTCCTTTAATTTTCTATTACTAATTTCTACTGTACCCACAAAACTGCCACAATTATTAAATTCCAAAGCCGTCCAACGTCTCCGTGAACAAAAAATGCCCTTTTCTGGTCCACTTTCGTCGAAAGTGGTACTCTTACAAGCCTCAATGGATTTTTCTAAAACAGGAGCAATCTGTTTTTCTAGATCCGTGTTCACCGTTGGTGTTTTCGACCTTTCATTTTCTTTAAGTGACTGACAGGATAATTCCGTTTCTTTTGTTAAAGAAAATGATCCAATTTCAATATCCGGTTCTTTCGGCACAACTTCTGGGGAAATTCGGAATTGGGGATTTTCCTGAAAATAAAGACAAATAATTTATTAGGTGCGGAATGAGCTAATTTGGCAAATCTTAACATACCTTAGAATCCATTTATTTGACCATAAAAAAATACAATCAGTTTATTTATTAAAACTATTGATAAGATGTGAATATGTGCGGATTACTATAAGCTGATGATATGGTAGTGTTAGCATATAAAAAGGATAACTCAAGAGTTTGATAAATAAATTGTTATTAAAATGAATATGTGGTTTTATGTCTTTACATACCAAAAATAGAGCATGCATTAGAGTAAATGGTGTCTTATGTTCTTTAATATTTTGAAAGGGGTAAAGCCAGAGTGTGTTATGTCACCCTGGTTGTTTAATATTTAAATAGATTCATGTGTAAAGGAACTAGAGAAGTTAATGAGTGGCATACAAATGTCGAATGGGAATGTAAGCGGATTACTATATGCTGGTGGTAGCATTAGCATAGAACAAAGATGAATTACAGAGTTTGATAAGTAAATTGTATGAGGGATATAAAGAGAAAGATCTAAAAATGAATGTTCCAAAATCCTAAATTACGGTGATTGAAAAAAGTGAAAGGAAAAGGAAATGTGATACATGATGGATGATTTAAGAAAGATTAGAGCAAGATGAAGACTTTCGCTATTTAGGTAGTGTTTTCTCAGATGATCGAAGAGTTGCGAGTGATATTGAATGGTGTGTAGCAAAAGAAAACAGTCAATGAGGCAGGAATTATTCATAAGGAATTAACGCCAGAGGGTCAAATGGTGAACGCCGATGTGTACTTGGGTGTTTTGAATAGTTTTTTTGCCCGTTATGGGCCAGGATTTTTAGAGTTCGACCCAAATACCAGGAACAAGGGGCACAGTGATTGTTGGACGACAATGCACCAGTTCACAAAAGGAAGATTTTATGCGATTTTTTGGCGAAAAAAGTATCGTGTTGCTCGGTCACCCCTCGTATTCACCTGATTTGGCTGCATGTGACTTCTGGCTATTCCCAAAACTAAAATTGACAATGAAAGGAAAGCGTTTCCACACGATTTCAGTCATCCAGAAGATTTCGACCACGATTTTGGAGACAATTCTGAAGAATGAGTTTCAGGAGTACTTTAGAAAATTCTACAACTGCTTCCAGTATTGTATTGACTCACAAGGAGTGTATTTTGAATAAAAGGTAATGTAAACTAAAAATAAACAATGTCTTGTATTTCATTTCCCGTCAGTCACATTTCCCATTGGGTATGTATTGTATTAGATTGGCCTCGAGGAGAGTTTTCTCTCTTTCTGTTCTTTTACTATGTACTTGTAAATAATAATTATAAAGGTCCACATAAGTCAATAAACCTGCTGGTAATCGATACAGTTGAGGGTACTAAGTCATGTGGTCGAGCTATCATCAGATGAAGAATCTTCAAACTTTTGGCTTGAGAAGTATTATCCCATTGAGATTATCATCCTCAGAAACTCAGAAAAATTAAGACAAATGACACATACCTTTAAAATATCCTGCAGAAGATTGTTATTCCGTGTCAGTATTTGAGGGTACAATTTGACTATCCTTATATCCAAATCATTGGGTATCACATTACGTTCCACAGTTTTCTCTTTTACAGCCCTCATGAATTTTACAACCTTGCGCTCTGATTTTGTAACAATTTTATTCAGAATGTTTTTTAAGTACTTTGTGGAGACATGCTGATGGGTTAATCTAAAAACAAAATGAAAAGAACACTTTTAATGACATTAGTTTCGATCATGCATGTGTTAAGATAAGTTGCGTCCGTTTTTTTCCAAATTTAAAAATGAGCACCAAAAGTAAAACAATAGTAAAAGCTATACATCATTCGAAAGAAAATTTTCTGCTCTACAAGATATTGTGTTTGTTTTTACGTTACATATATTATTTTATTTGATTACAAGCCTTTAAAATGGAATGTCAAGTAGATGAAAGTGAGAATTTTCGACACCTCCTTCTGTTCGCGTTCAATCGAGGGAATTAAGCTGCCAAAGCTGCTCACAAAATTTGCGAAGTGTACGGTGAAGATGCCATGAATGAAAGGACAGCTCGCCGATGGTTTTTGCGTTTCAAAGACGGTAATTTCAACCTGACAGACATGGAGTGTTCCGGATGACCAGTGGACTTTGATGAGGACCGCTTAAACCATATTTTTCATGAAGATCCCCTTGAAACCACCGTAGAATTGGCTGAGCAGATGAATTGTAGTCACATGACTGTACACCGCCATCTTAAATCAGTGGGAATAGTCTAGAATTCAGCAGTTGGGTTCCACATGTTTTGAGTGAAAACAACAAAGATCAATTGTCGAACGTTAACACCCAGCAAAAGTTGATATAAAAATCGCTATACGTTTTCAACACTGAATGTGCTAATTTTGGAAAATACGTATTTAAAAAGAATTACCTTTGGTATTCATCTTGTACTTTTAGCCAAGACTGCTTTCTCTCTTCCACCGCCTTTTTAGAGAATGCGTGTTCCGTAACGGTTGGACATTTTATAACAAGGTCAATCAAAATATTTTGATTTTTATTTAGGATTCTGGTGGATCTCATCTCTGTTGCGTATATCTTCTGAAAAATTTAAGAATTATTACATCAGTATCTGTGATAAACAGGTATTAACACGTTCGCTGCTAAAGACGCCCATGGGCGTCATCACATTTTTTGTAGAGACGCTGATGACGTCCGTTGCGCTTCATTCGATTCTCTTTGTTTGTACGGTACCAAATATTTTAAGATTTTAAGGTTTCCGTAAGATTTTAAGGTTTCGAAAATACCGTAAGATTTTAAGGTTTCGAAAATATGATTTTTTTCAGTACCTCTACACTATTCTATAAATACATACCGCAGTCAACGTGTTAATTTCTCTTTTAACCCTTTGCACTAGAATGTCGCCATAGAGGCGGCATGCATGGTTTGCCGTATTACTCGAGTGTTGCTGCTATAGCGCCAAGAAAATAAAGTCTTATCTCAATATTTTTAATATATTGGGTTTTTCAGTTTTCAATATTACGAGGGTTGCTACTTAAGTTTTGAGATATGGTAACACCAGTGTAGATACGTCAAATCTGACATCAGCATCGTAAAGTTTGACGTTTTTAATGGTATACGTGCTCAGAAAGTTTTGCCATATGAGCGCTATTTGTGTTGTTTACAGTGACTTGAAAAATTCATCTCGGCCAAAAATGGAATTAAATGGTGAACATTTTCGTGCGATGATTTTTTATGATTTTCGACGTGGACTAACTCAACAACAGTGTGCCCATCAACTCGCTTTGACTTTTGGTGATGAAGCACCATCTCGGGCCACTGTGTTTCGCTGGTTTTCCGAATTCAATCGTGGTCGTAGTTCGCTCCAGGACGAATTTCGTGAAGGTCATCCAAAATCGGTTGTTGTGCATGAACTGATACTGCAAAATGGTCATGTGACTTATCTTGAGATTGAGGCATGTTTGGGCATTAGTTCCACTTGCATACATTCAATATTGCATGAACATTTGGCCGTCAAAAAGATTTGTTCGCATTGGATACTGCATAATTGACAATCGCTCAAAAAAGGCTCGTGTCGATTGGTTCAAAGAAATGTTGAAAAAATTCGATCGCAGTGTTCAAAAGACGTCTATAAGATTGTGATAGGCGACAAATCTAGGATCTATGCATATGAGCCAGAAACTAAACAGCAGTCGACTGTATGGGTCTTTCAAGACGAGCCAAATCTAACAAAAGTTGTTCATGCACAGCACTTCGAAGCAAATGGTGGCTTGTTTCTTCGGTATAAATGGTCATCTCACAACAGTGCCTTTAGTGGAACGTCATACGGTCAATTCTGAATGATACATCACCATTTGTTTGCCAGAAGTATTCGGAGAAATGAGGAAAACCAACCGCCGAAAACGGATCACTCTCCACCACGATAATGCGAGCTCTCACACATCGGCTCAAACAAGTGACTTTTTGAGCACTCAAAACATCGAATTGATGGATCATCCGCTGTACAGCCCTGATTTGGCACCCAATAACATATTTTTATTCCCGAACATAAAATAAATTGTGAGGTCAACGTTTTTCGACACCTGAAGAAGCGGTTGATGCGTTCAAAACGCATGTTTTAAAGTTACCTCATTCGGAGTTTAAAAAGTGCTTCGAAAATTGGTTCAAACGCATGCAAAAGTGTATTGACTTTCATGGAGAGTATTTTGAAAAACAATAAAGCCATTTTCAATGATAAATATTTGTTTTTATTTGTCTGTCTCAAAACGTAAGTAACAACCCTCGTATTTAACCAAGGATCATATTAGTACAATTAAATAATAATAAGTTACGGAATTTGATTGAGTAAGGTAGGTTAGTTCTGCAGATAACTATATTATTTCTCACACTTGAGGAGGCGAGATAGCAACACAAAATACCACTCTCAACACACAATGGAATCTTTTGTTCGGAGACAAACAAGTCCCAAGAGCGACATGTGTACTTTCCTGGTATATTATTACAGTATAAGCTA
This sequence comes from Odontocerum albicorne, assembly GCA_949825065.1. Classification (NCBI taxonomy): domain Eukaryota; kingdom Metazoa; phylum Arthropoda; class Insecta; order Trichoptera; family Odontoceridae; genus Odontocerum; species Odontocerum albicorne. Next base: position 39,878,182 of record OX463847.1, on the reverse strand, counting down.
ACTGTGCTGAGAAATATTATAATTCAATGCATACTGCACTGGCATGTTACGGTCACATTTCAATAACTGTAGGAGTCCCTAAAATGGTGGAGGAAACTCTTTTTTGGGGGATGGAGGTGTGTGTCATAAACTCTTATATACTTTATAAAGTTTCCAAGGAAGAAAGCAATGAAAAACCGATAACACATTTGAAATTTGTAAAATGATTGGTTGATCAATTAGTAGGAGATTATCGAGGAGATACCCCATTTCCACGACGCTCTGCTACTCTCCCTACAGAAGACCGACTCAGAAATAAATTGTGTATTCTACGTTCTGGAACTAAGGACTGCGCAGTATGTTCCCATAGAAAAATTCCAGGTGGAAGAAAAGAAACACATTTATATTGCGAAACCTGAGCAAGTAAACCTGGATTTCACATTGGAGATTGTTATGTTAAATACCATACAATGAGAAACTTCAAATAATCAATTTTCATGTCCATTCTATTCCTTACATACCTATTTTACTAAAACAAAATAAAAAATAAATTATGTTTTTTATTTTTATAAATTTAAATATATTTTAACGTAAATGTTTTTTTTTTCTTAAAAAATGCTTCGAGCTGGCAGTAGGCACATAACAAAAAACTTTCGAGTGCAAAGGGTTAACTTTTATAGAAAAATTTAGTATTTAGGAAAAATATATAAATTTATGATTAAGAAATGAGATCACTTTCTTACAGGTCTTGCCTAATTATTATGTACTTCCACTCTACTATGATTCATCTTTCTATTAAAACAATTTAAATGTTACATACATACTCCATTTCCCTGTCCGCGTAGGTAGAGAGGACAGAGCGCCAGCCTTTCATATCTCGACACATATCCTTAGCCTCTTCTACATCTGTATACACCTTCTCATACAACTCCTTTTGATTTCTCTAACTTTTTACATTCTCTTCTTTAAAACTATTATTCACTTGATCCAACCATACTATCCATGGTTTTCCTCTACCACTCAAATTTGACTATGTATTTGTTTTGTTAGTCTTTTTCCATCATTCATTCTACATGCCCAAACATCTCAGGTTGCTCTTCTTTATCTTATTCAACACATCAGCCTTAAATTCACATTCATTCCTAATCACTTCATTCTATTGGGTTGATGCAAAAGTTATGACCGTTTTTTACATATACAATTAAACATTTTTTTTTAGATTTGTATTATTTATTTCATCAATTATATAATTTCCATCAGTTCTTATAACCTTCTCTCATCTTTCTGTTAACTTATTAATACCATTAGTATAAAATTCCGTGGATTTTGATGCGAAAAATGTAGTAAGGGATGTTTTTACCTGCTCTATTGTATCAAATTTTTTATCATTTAAAAAATTTTGCAGTGATCGGAATAAATGAAAATCGGAAGGAGCAAGATCTGGAGAATACGGTGGATGCTTGATAACATCCCAATTCAACTCATTTAGCTTGTGTTGGGTCATCATAGCCACATGTGGTCACGCGTTGTCGTGATGAAACACTACCCCTTTTCTGTTAACCAATTCTGGTCTATACTTTTGAAGGGTGATATTCAATTTGGATAATTGCTGACAATATCGTTCTGCGGTAATTGTCTGATTGCGTTCCAAGAGTTCAAAATACACAATACCCTTACAATCCTACCAAACACAAAGCATAACTTTTTTTTATGGATTTCGGCCTTCGAAGTTGTTAATGGGGCTTGTCCAGGTATATCCCAATGTCTTTTTCTTGTCACATTGTTGTACACGACCCCTTTCTCATGTCCCATTACCAAACGATGCAAAAAAGGTTCATGTTTTTGTCTCGCACTGAAAGCAACGCACGTTGAAACACAATCCAATAAATTGGCAGCCGACAATTGATGAGGTATCCAACTTCGTACCGCGAAACCATCCCCATACGCTTCAAATGTCTTACTACGGTTGTTTGGTTGACTCCCATCATCGACGCGATCTCCCTGGTGGTTAGACGTGGATTGGTTTCAATTATGACTTTTAACTTGTCGTCATCAGACTTCAATGGCCGCACGGTACGTGGTTTATCAATTAGTGAAAAATCCCCAGATCGGAATTTTGTAAACCATCTTCGTACCTGTCGAACTTTGATGACATCTGCTCCATACACTTCGCAAATGTTTTTGGTTGCCACACTCGCGGTATTGTCTTTACGGAATTCATAAAGTAAACAATGACGTAAATGCACTTTATCGACCGACATTTTGAAAAAATACAAGGGCTCTTCACTGTACTCTGGCCAGGCCAAAACTGAATAGAAAGTAGAGGGAAAGCATCCTTTATACAATGGAATCATTTAAAAGAAGATACTATTCATCATTTCTTACCTGGGAATTTTTTTTACCTGGGATCATAAAAAACGGTCATAACTTTTGCATCAACCCAATATATTCTATCATAGATTGTCACCTGATGTATTCTTCTCGGTGCACACATTTCTACAGCATTAATTCGGCTCTTTTCAGACTTTTTCCACTCCAACTTCTACGCTTTACTGATATAGATCAAAACTTCAAATGATGTTCAGGAGAGCGAAAATTTTAGAAATCGTGTAAGAAAAAAAGCGTACCTTTAAAAAGTATCATTTAAAAAATAAAGTTTCACGTTAACACAAATAAAAGAGTTCTAATAATTTGAGCATAAAAATCACAATAAGTGATATATTTTAAAAATCGTGTAAGAAGAAAAGCGTACCTTTAAAAAGTATCATTTAACAAATAAAGTTTCACGTTAACACAAATAAAAGAGTTCTAATAATTTGAGCATAAAAATCACAATAAGTGATATATTTTAAAAATCGTGTAAGAAGAAAAGCGTACCTTTAAAAAATAAAGTTTCACGTTAACACAAATAAAAGAGTTCTAATAATTTGAGCATAAAAATCACAATAATTGATATATTTTAAAAATCGTGTAAGAAGAAAAGCGTACCTTTAAAAAGTATCATTTAAAAAATAAAGTTTCACGTTAACACAAATAAAAGAGTTCTAATAATTTGAGCATAAAAATCACAATAAGTGATATATTTGTCACCAAAATTCTAAGACATTATGATTCAAAAAAGTTAAAATAATTTAGTGCGATTGCATCCAAAAAGGATCAAAGTAAAAAACTTTAAATTTTTTATAGATTTTACGGCAAAAATCAAAAACCATCAATAACAACAATTCGCCAGAAATGAACTGAGGAATAAAACTAAAACTTTCGATTCAATCCATTACAATAATATCTCACCAATTCATTACAATAATAATATCTCACCAATTCATTACAATAATAATATCTCACCAATTCATTACAATAATAATATCTCACCAATTCATTACAATAATAATATCTCACCAATTCATTACAATAATAATATCTCACCAAATATTTTTTTAACAACGTGTCCTCTGGAATAGTTCTATTCTCGGGCAAATTAATAAGCATCGACAGAGCATTCCAGACTGTTTCTTCCACTGTGTCATCCTTTTCGTACGTGATTTTATAACATTTTACAATATAGTCCTTTTCGTTTTCCCAACGTTCGAGAATGCTTTCGTAACTGAGTTGGTCCCAATACATTTTGTTTAACTGTATTACGATGCTTTCAAAATCCATATTGATTTCTATTTTTTTACATGTAAAATATTCTTCAACGACTAACGTGAAGAGGAGTATTTCAAATTCGTATCCCGCTGAATCCTGAAAAAAAAAATTTAATTAATAGAAATTTACATTTTTTAATTAACACATTGACCGCCTTGTCAGTCACGGGTGACTGACACTGGAATACTCCAATGGGGCGGGGCTATGTCTGTCACCAGTGGCTGACACTGAGTACCTACTTTAACTTGCCATTCAGTGCTGTCAGTCACGAGTTCTGTGTTAAACGTTACTGGGATTGCTTGACGCGGCCCTTCCGCATGTTACCGCAACTTGGCCTCAGAGTTATTTTATGACAAAACTTGTTGGCAGAGAACGTGTTAAAAGTGTCTTCAAACCATAACTCAGTATTGTGTTCATGATTAAAACTTGTTTTTTTTTTTCAAAATTTCCATTTTGTCAAGCAATTCAGCATTTATTTTGTACACGCTTCAGGCTAGGTCGAAACACTACAGTTCCTGACAGGAAGACCATATTGTTAAGGGTGTGAATCTCAGATCCAAAGGTTTGGATTTAAATAATAAACTACCTTGTAAATCTCGCGGCGTTCGAACACTACAAAACATCTAAATAATGAGCAAGGTTGTAATCCAATTTCTGTGATGTTCAGCTGGAATGTCTGATCGGAGTGTGAGGAAAATTTTACAAGCCGACCTTCAGTTCCATCTGTACAAAATGATGGTTGTACAGGAACTTAATCATCGAACCGGGGTAGTACCACCAGAAATAAACCAGGAGAGAGTAATGAGGAATTTGAGGGTGAGGCTTCAGACTTGTAAAGTAAATGAAAGTCAGTATTTGATTGATATAATTTTTAAAATAAGGTAAAAAAATTGTATATATTGTTCTTTCATATCATAAAATAAAATTTTGCAGAACAGGTATGATGCCTTTTTTATTGACATTTTCAAAACGAGACAGTATTTCTACTGCAACTGTAAACAGGGTGTCCCGTAACTCGACGTCAAGCCGGTATCAAGGAAAAGGCCAGCTTATGACGGTTCAGAGTTAAAAAAAATCTTGCAAAAACCTTATACTTTTCGAGTTATTGGCATTTCTTTGATGATTGTGAAAGTAGCTACCCTGCGCCAAATGTTTATATGCTGCGGACTACAAATTGCCATATTTTATGATTGGCTTTTACAACAATTTTTTTTAAACTTTGAACCGTCATAAGCTGGCCTCTTCCTCGATACCGGCTTGACGTAGAGTTACGGGACACCCCTGTATAAGGATTGTTTAATTTTCAGATTCGAAAATACTCTCTTGTAATGTTGATTGCATGGTGTTAAAGCTTTCATGAGATGATGTATTTCAGTTGATTGCATGGTGTTAAACCTTTCATGAGATGATGTATTTCAGTTGATTGCATGGTGTTAAAGCTTTCATGAGATGATGTATTTCAGTTGATTGCATGGTGTTAAAGCTTTCATGAGATGATGTATTTCAGTTGATTGCATGGTGTTAGACCCCTTATCTGTGGTTTCAGTTACCAGTAGTCAACAGCGGTTTGATAATATAAAAAGTTAAACTCCAAATATTGTATTGCATTGTGTTATTACTGTATTGTTATGAATTTTGTATTGTACGAGGCGTATCCAGAAAGTAAGTGTACTGAGGCTCTCACGACCGGATGGATTTTATTTTCGACATGTTGGCTACACTTCCGTATAGCCTGACCCTTCCCCTCCGCAACGAGACCGGTTCGAGGTCAGTACGTTGAGAAGTGTCGACGCGACAACACGTTTCGTGAAAAATGTCAACCCAATTTCCCGCCAAGAGTTTTTGAGGCGCTGCAAACTCCATGGAGATGAATTTCTCCACTCCATCGTTACTGGAGATGAAACTTGGGTTGCACACTACACGCCTGAAACCAAAAGGCAGTCTCAACAGTGGCGTCACACCTCTTCACCCTCCGCCAAAAAGTTCAAAACCACAATTTCAGCCAAGAAAATCATGGCATCCGTGTTTTGGGACTGTCAAGGCATAATTTTAATTGAATATATGCCTCAAGGGGAGACCATCAACTCTGCAAGATACTGTGAGACCCTAAAAAATTGCGGAGGGCGATTCAGAACAAGAGGAGAGGCATGCTGACAAAGGGAGTCTGCCTGCTGCATGACAATGCCAGACCACACACGGCCAACGTCACGAAGGAACTGCTAGCCTCGTTTAAATGGGATGTCCTGAACCATCCCGCGCATTCCCCTGACCTAGCACCTTCAGATTACTATCTCTTTACCTCGCTGAAGCTGTACATGGGTGGAAAAAGGTTTTCAAGCGACGAGAAGGTAAAGGAGGAGGTGGAGAAGTGGACGGAGGGGTTGGCGGGAAACTACTTCGAGGAAGGCATTAAAAAGTTGATACCCCGCTTCACCACCTGCATTGAGAGGAATGGCGACTATGTCGAAAAATAGCTTACATATGTACTACGGTAACCACGTAATTTATTGGTTTAAATAAAAAAAATTGTAACCTACAAAATTCAGTCCACTTACTTTCTGGATATGCCATTTTAATGTTATTGTTGTTAATCTCTTACTGTGATTAATTGCTAAATGAAACTTTATTATAGGTATGTATGTTTAGTATATATGGTATAGGGTTCGGTACTATCCGCAGTTCCAAGCTGGGAGTCATGGCAAGTATTCCTCGCGGATAAGCGGGAAATACTTTATATAAATTTATAAAGTAGTTCCTACGGTTTTTTTATTTTTTTCCGCGCGTATTTTTTCCGAAACAAATGTCAATATAAAAGTGGTCATACTGCTTATAAGCCATAAAGACTTTCCTTTTATCTCCACCATTCCTTCCTTTTCTTTTGATTGACGATATCTCACTTTATATGAAAAATAGTGTTTGGGTGATTGTACGTCTTTGTGGGGTTCATGGGCATATGCTCACGTATGTGTTTATGGATTTCGTGGGGATGGATAGTCATTTGAATGATTTATGCAACTATGTAACTTGCTTCATTTACTTTTGCCTGGTTGGTTGGAAAAGATTGCCGCCTGGAAATAAGCCCGCCAGATATTTGCAATAAAAGTGTTAAATAAATTAATAAGGGAAAAACCAATTTATATGATTTAAAAAAATCAGTCTAGAATCCATGAGATCCAGGATTCAAAATTGTGTGTTGTCTTCCATGCATGTCGATCATCCGACAAATAGTGCCAACCGCTTCTAAAGATTATTTGGAAGAAATTGCTGTATGGCAATAAGTCTGGCAGATATGATAGCTCTCCTTTCAATGAGTGGCTGCAATATTCCATTAACGAAAGACAATTATGCAATATCGCAGCAACTTAAATACATCTCCAACTGTGGCTGTAGAGCCCAATCCTAGACCCGTTCTGATATGAATAAATCAAATAAAGGAGTCCACAGGATCCTCTTTAAGCACTGCATTCAACATGGGCCAGGACCGGGAGGGATGGAGATATGTGGTACGCCAAGTTTGAGACATAACAGAGGATCATAGATCAGGATGAAGAAGATTAATAAAATAATGTGACTTACTCTTTTTGCTGGGATATTCTTGGTATTCAAAAAATTGCAATCATCAAAATGTACATAATATAACTTACTCTTTTTGCCGGGATATTCTTGGTATTCAGAAAATTGCAATCATCAAAATGTGCATAATGTAACTTACTCTTTTTGCTGGGATATTCTTGTTATTCAGAAGATTGCAATCATCAAACTGTGCATAATGTAACTTACTCTTTTTGCTGGGATATTCCTTGTATTCAGAAAATTGCAATCATCAAAATGTACATAATGTAACTTACTCTTTTTGCTGGGATATTCCTTGTATTCAGAAAATTGCAATCATCAAAATGTACATATTGTAACTTACTCTTTTTGCTGGGATATTCTTGGTATTCAGAAAATTGCAATCATCAAAATGTGCATATGTTGATACATGAGTGCTACCATATTTTTCAAATAAATTTATTTCATATGTATATGCTGCAATGATTGACTTTATTTTATGTTTAACGTTTTCTACGTCTGTTCGAAATTTATCAGCAATCGATAAATAAGCTTTCCTTTTAGAAATTCCACAAACAGATTTAGGGTAGTGCTTCATCCATAAAAAAGGATATTTCTTATATTCAGCAATCAGTTCCTTTTCAAGAGCTTCTGTCCACACGAATTCACTCATTTTGAAAATATTTCTGGAAAAAATGAAGGAAAATTTTTACACAATTATATCGGGTATACAAATTAGTTGGGTCCGTTTTTTTGTGTTCAAAAATGCATTTATTTCTAAACAAAACGAATGAACAGATCAATTAAAGTATTGTCCATCGCTGGCTACTACTTTTTCCCATCTCTCAGGCAATTTTCGAATTCCATCTTGAAAAAATGACTCGTGTTTTGAGGCGATCCAAGTTTGGAGCCAATTTTCGGTTTCTACAAAAGAAGTGAACCAGTGACCTGCCAAATCGTGCTGCATCCTTCGGAACAACCAGTAATCAGAAGTAGCAATGTCCGGGGAATACGGCGGGTGCGGTAAAACATCCCATTTGAGCGTTTCCAAATATTTTTTTATGACTTTTGTGACATGAGGCCGAGCGTTGTCATGAAGAAGAATAACTTTATCATGTCTTTGCTCGTATCCCGGCCATTTTTCTCGCTTCTCGCAATGCACGGCTCAAACGAATTGATTGTTTGTCCTCGATTTTTTTTGGCTGTCCAGAGCGAGGCTTGTTTTCGACGCTGAAATCTCCATCCTTGAAACGTTGAAACCATTCCCTACATGATTTATCAGTTGGAGCAGCGTCACCATAAACTTCGACAAGCATTCGATGGGCTTCAGCTGCACGTTTCTTCCAATTAAAGCAGAAAATTAAAACCTCCCGCAAATGCACAAAATTCGACATTTTCAACACTGTACAAAACAAGGTTTTTGCGTGAAACTCAAAGTGATATAAGCTGAATATTATTGGCAGATGTCTAACCTCTCTGAAACCGCTAAAATCAGCTGTCACTATGAACCATTAATAACAGCCAGAGCCATCTTTTGGAAACAGACCGAACTAATTTGTACTCCCAATAAAAAAAAGGCTAAGGCAGAGCATTTTTTAATGATCTCCATGTATCTCATAAAGACAAAGATGGAAGGACGACATTAAGAATATTGCTGATGAAAACTGGATCAGTGTGTGACGGGAATAGTTGGAGTGGAGAAATGGTTGGTGAAAGGAACATAAAAGATACCTCCGCCATGAATATTTTCTTAACATATATCAGGTCTGTAAATATAAAACCGAATTTTTTTTATAGAAAATACACATTTATTGTATGAAAATGGTAAATAATAATTTATTCAAAGTATTGCCCATCGCTAGCTACACATGTTTTCCATCTCTCTGGCAATTTGTGGATGCCACGCCAAAAAAACTCTTCCTCTTTTGAGGCAAACCAATCATCGAGCCATTTTCGTAAGAAGTGAAGCGCTGTTCAGCAAGTGCGTGTCCCATCGATGCAAATAAGTAGTAATCGGATGGAGCCAAGTCTGGTGAGTAAGCCGCATGCGAAAGTATTTGCCAACTAAACGCCTCAATCGTTTCCTTGACTGGTTTTGCTGTGTGCAATGGTGCATTATCATGAAGCAAAATCACTTTGTGTTGCCTCTTTTGATATTCTGGTCGTTTTTCACGCAATGCTCGAATAAAATCCATCATTTGTTGTCAGTAGCGTTCGGTATTCATGGTTTCGCCACGTTTTAGCAGCTCATAATAGATAACACCCTTCTGATCCCACCAAACACAGAGCATTGTCTTCCGTCCATAGCGATTTGGCCTTGCAGTCGATGTCGCTGGTTTGCTTGGAGTTACCTATGATCTTTTACGCTTAGGATTCTCGAAATATATCCATTTTTCATCACCAGTCACAATTCGATAGAGAAATGTTTTTCTTTTGTACCTGGCGAGCAGCATTTCGCAAGTGATTTTACGGTTTTCCTGCTGTCTTTCATTCAGCTCATGTGGAACCCATTTTTCCACCTTCTGGATCTACAATGGCTTTCAAACGTATGGAGACGGCTTATCGTGTCACATTTAATTGATTCACGAGTTGTTGTTGCGTTTGAGCGTCATCCTCATCCAACAATGCTTGCAATTCGGCGTCTTCAAACTTTCTCGGTGGTCTTCCACGTTATTCGTTTCTCACGTCAAAATCGCCACTTTTGAATTTTTTCAACCACTCAAAGCGCTGTGATTTACCAAAAGCATGCTCACCATAAGCTTCGACAAGCATTCAATGCGATCCTGTAGCAGTTTTCTTCAAATGGTAACAGAAAATCAATGCTGTCCGCAAATCGTAGTTTTCAGGCCCAAAAACAGACATGTTCAACATTATGAAAACATATGTAGTTGTAATAAACTTGTATTGTTGTGAGTTTAAAGTGTTTGATAAATTTAAACACAATAAAAAGGCGCCAATGACGCGGCTTGACAGTCACTACATTGACAATAGAGCCATCTATGAGCAAATTCCAGTTTCATATTTACAGACCTGATACTCTTAAATATTTTGCCACCCTATTGACTTGTATCAGGCTTTCCAGACGGATGACATGGCTGAACACTAACATTACTAACACCTACCAGCCACGTTTGTAGCATGACGGGTTGCTCATTAGTGTTCAAGCTTGACAATAATAGGACAATTTATAAAACACCATTTAGAGAGCAAAATCTCCTCAAGGGTGTAACTCATTATTGAGAGATCAAAAGTATTACAAAATATATATAAATTGAGAATAAAAACAGGAAGATAGCAGCTGTGATCATTAGATTAGATACTTCCCTGACCTGCATATGTTAAGAAAAACATATTTGGTAAGAAAACCGCAGAAAACATACCTAGGGAAAAAAAACTACAAAGAAACCTTTGTAGTTCTTCAGATATGTGAAAGTAACAAATTTGGCTTTAGGTGTAGTGTACGTGTATACTGCCCTCATAAGCAAAAACGCAGCTAACGGGAAAAAATCTGAAATTTAACTAAATATGAGGCAATATCCCATATCAAATTCTGAATTATAATCCATAAAAAAATTACAGAAAACCATTTATTTCAATATGAAAATCGACAGTCTTTTTTAATTTTACAAAATGTAAGGTTTTTCTAAACAAAAAAACAGTAAAATGTGATTCATAAGCAAAAAGACAGCAAGTGCCTATGCGTTTGCTGCATTTCCGCTTATGAATCACATTTTACTGCTTTTTTGTTTATGAATCACGACATTTTTAAGCAGCAATGAAAAACATGGAAGTACAGTTTTCTCAAAAACTTAACTTTTGCCATTAACTGCGTTTTTGCTTATGAGGGCAGTATAGTGTTCATACATTATCACAAATTTTGATAAGACCTACCAATAAGGGTTGTATCAAATTTTTGAAAAAAAAAAACAAAAAAGTTGGCTTCCTAACGGTGCACAATATATGATATGAAAAGATGGGTTTCTCCTAAAAGATATTATTAATCTGATACACTGTAATACAATTTCTAGCACTAGTCCATAAATTCTCCTCGAATCCTTCACTTGAAGATATCCAGAGATCTCTCATCAGCTCTAGTTAGTGTTCGAAATTCTGACAATGTCTTACAAATTTCCTGAATCTATTTAGATATCAATAACTTATATTTCCTACATTTCAATGTGACGTCTCTCAAATATTGTGAACTTACGAATTTTCTCATATACCTCTATACTACCAGGCCTGCTCACATTGCATAGTAAGTCTATTCCATACTATAGGTCCAGCCACTCTAAAAGGCTAACTGAATAGCTCAGTCTGTTTGCTTGATCCACCTGAACTGATCTAGAGAACATCAATGTAGCACATTTCTGAGGATATATCCCTAATGAATAAATACAGAGATTATAGATTCACATAATTCAGAACTTTAAAAACCATACATGACAGCTTAAACTCAACTAATTTAAATCACTTCAATCATTGTATTTCTTTCAATACTGGCAAAAAACTTTGAGGGTTTTTTTTTTAAGAATAGATGACTGAAGTCATAGGTCATACCCTCGAACACTAGGTGGAAGAAGTGCCTGTGTCGTTCGAGGGGAGTAGCATAGCGCGGGGTTCAAACCTCGAGGTTAACTTAAAAGTTCAAGTTTTAGAGCCAAATATGTAAGAATCACATATCGGAAAATCTAGTTTTTTTTTTGTAGTTTATCTTCCATTGGGCAAGTTTTCTACAGTTTTCCTACACTTTTTCTCAACATATGCAGATCTAGGGATGTACCTAATCTAATGGCCAGTCGTTACTTTCCTATCCTTACATTCAACTTGCACATACTATATACATATATTTTTGTAAAATTTAAGTCATTAATAGTGGGTTCAGAAGTCAGAACGCCCTTCAGAATTTGCTCTTTGAACGGCGGTAAATAAATTGGCATTTCATTATTATTCATGTAGACAATAAACTGACATTCGAGATATTATCAAACGGACAAAATAAAAAATGGGCGCTCAAATTGAAGGAACTAATTTATATTGAATTTTTTGTTTGTATACAATAAACGTCTTCCCTTTTTCTTTTGCCACCCCGCTTTTAAAAAAGCCCTTTTGCATGAAAGTATAAAAACTTTTCAATTGAACTATATATGTAAAAAGATTTAAAAAAATACACTTTAATCTTCCATAGTGAACCATAGCCGGCGCGTAATTCTTTCTAAACAATTTTTATAAAGTGACAAGGATTCGGATGCGTTTACATTTAATATATGTCAGTATTGATATCAACAAATTAATAATTTATCATGTTCACACTTTGAGACGAAAAAACATCAATTTTAAAACATGCTCACTATATCAATTAAAAATATTAGAATAAAAACATACTAACATATTTCCGTCCCTAAAAACTATACGATATAAAAATATATTTATTATTTAATCGATTCCGGCAACAATGAGTCCATAACGTTTTATACAATATTCCATTATTATCAATTTCAATAACACTAACATCACAGGACAACAACGCACCATCTGTCAAATTTTATTCATAGACAATAAAGCACAAGGTTCTAAAGCGAACCATAAAGCATTTATTTTTAAGAAAACATAGACAAAAATGCATTAAATATAATACTGGGATTGGCGTATACTCCATATATATGAGTTCACGACCATTATTCAAGAAGAAGTACTGGAATTATATTTAATCATCATTGCGTCATGTATAGGAGTTCACGACCATTATTTATCAAGAAGTTACTTAACTTTCTTGAATCTTCGAAAAGACTATAGTTTCACTTTGTGGGGCCATATTTTACATAAAAGGAAAAAATAAATAAAATCGGAAGACGGTAGTCTTCGAAACTAGCTGTGAACCTAAATTAAACCTATGGTGAACACAATAATATAAAATAATTTTTTTCCTTTTATGTAAGTTACTTAACATTTTTAAAAGAAAAAACATAATGAAGGTTTTCTATTTCTTAGATTTATAAACTATAAATTGCATACACCTTGTGAAGATTTGTACTACGAACATTTGAACTTGATAACGTTGACAAAAATAAATAAACAGACTTTTTGGTAGTGTATAATATTGTCGATTTCTGCTATTGTCCTGAGCTTGTTCAATTATTTTTTTCCAAACTCTACCCAGGCCAACGAGACGACATAATTTGTTCTATTGTGGTCATAAAACAACCAACTATTAACGTTTAACGACTTGTAGCTAACAAAAATTTGTCAAACGTTAATCTGTACAGCATGAAAAATCCGTATGGACACTTGGTAGACACATTTAAATTTTTTTTTTTTGAAGATGATGGTTCTTAAATATTTGTTTTTCAAAAAAAAAACAAAACCGAAAATATTTGAGGAAATATAACATCAATTAATATCGGAGTACAACAATTACGTATAAATGTATTTTAGATAAAATTTGAACATTTAATTGGCTCAATATAATCTTGTTTAAAACAATAGGAAGTTTTGAGGAGCATTTTCAAACTGATTGGTCAGAAGAAGTTGTAAAAGAAACTTTTTATATCCTTAAATAAATCAATGAAATTCAGCAATTTTACAAAAAATTATAATTTTTATTTTAGATACATTAAAGAAAAATAATAAATCATTATACGTGCCTTTTTATGTCAACACACTTTTTTATTCTTATTTTTATTTGTTATAAAATACTTTTACGTTTCTTTATTTTTGGACCATAAGTAAATTTTTGAGAGTAACGAATCTACCGCGGGTTTCCCACCAGTGCTCCACATTCTAGCTTGCTACGCATTAGCACACTGTTGAGAGATCTGAGAACACCTCTCTCTATAAATGTCTCAGAGACTCGTATTACAAACCTCAATACTTTATAAGCAAATGAGAGCCTAATGTTAAAATTAGTACTCAAATTTTTGATACTTTCTATTATCTTAAGCGTAAGACCATTTAGGGTATCTTTCTTTCATCCTAGTGTCATTCAGGTCCCCCCAACGTTAAATACCTGAGAGTAGACATCTTTGTCCCCGGCAGCCCGAAAAACATCCCCAATGCAGTCCCCAGAACTCCAATCAGGGTATCTTTAGTATTTAAACATAATGTTTTTGGAAAAAAAATACGAGTTTACATTTCGATGTATAAATTAAGTATGGATTTGTTATTTAAATTAAGTCTAGATTTGTTATTTCACCTTCTGTCGTTACAACTACTATCCTTTTTATACTTCTGTGGCGGCGCCAGCAAAACAGGGGCCAGATCCGGGAACTGCTCTTTCATCAAAGTATGACTAAATTAAAATTTATTAAAAATGTGTGATCCCTCTGTAAGGTTAGGTTATTTTTCATTTCTAAATACAGTGTGTCAAAAAAAAAGACGTGTAGATGAAGACTGATGAAATTTTTCCTTAACATATGCGAGGTGCAAATGTTTGACCATACTGTGAAGAACTGTCGAATGTGCGCACTTCCTGGATGATTGACGGTGCAGTATTTTCTTTTGTTTTGTGTCGTGGGCTAGTGATGAAGCTTACCACAATTAAGGTCACGTATGAATTAGATATTGTTTCCCTGGCCATCTGGTCTGACTCCATATTTGGATTCTTCCTTGTGTGCATGTGGCCAGGAGGAGGGAGATCTCGACCATATATTTTTCTCCTGCTCTCAAAATACTTTTTTTTTATCTTTAAGAAACAAGCAAAAATATTTTTCGTCACAAATTTAAAAAAATCTCTACCTAGGTCAGAAAAATCTAGGTCCCTGCAGAAAAATCTCTACCTACCAGTTGAGCCTCAATAAAGTGTGTATACATGTACAAATTGCTAACTGTGAAAATGACGATTGACAAACTTTTGTTCAATATATTGGACAATTATTTATACCATCATGGATTAATATTGTTTTGACGCCGTATTCACGAACAGAACTGGTAAAAGCATTAAAACTCACACGCGGTTAATTAATGAATTTTCTGATATCGATATCTTCCACATCTCGGTGGCTAAATTGAGGATTAAACTCCTTAAACTTTGTAAGTATGGCTGAGTGAATTCACAATGAAACATGAGTACTCGTAACAATGTTCCTGTTGTCATTATGTAATATTTCGAATTCTAATATAATTTTTCGTTATTTTATACCATTAGGTTAAACCTGTATCAAATGTAAAATTTAAAAAATACAAAAAGTTTCCATAACTTATGACATCATACTTTTTATCAACCAAAATAAAATTATTAGTTATAAATAAAAAATTGTATATCCACATCGATGATCATTTTTTAAAATTGAAAATTTTCAGTCTCTTAGTGCATAAATATGTAATTGTAACCCTATTGTAAATATTCATTTAATTGTAAATCATGTAGTTGTAAAATAATTTAACTCCATAGATAATTTCTCTCTCTCTCTCTCTCTCTTCCATTTCTTCTTCTTCTTGAACAATGCCCGTGAACTCCTATATATAAAGGGTTATACGCCAGCGTCAAGTGATCAATGGGCAACTTGAATGCGCTGATCCATCGCCTATGTCCTATGTGAACAAAACTAACAAGCTCCTGTGAAGTGAACAGCACTTGACACTGGCGTATACTCCGTCATATATTAAAGTTTACGGCCATTATGAAAGAAGAAGAGGGTGCATTTCAAATAGGATTAGTTCTATTCTTTTATGAAAAACCAATAAAAGTAAACAATCAATCGCCGTATATCTTTAACGCGTAGATCTTTACATTTTTATAATTTTAACTAAAGATTTGTACTTTTATGAAAAGAGATTCGAATACAATTGACATGGAATTTAGCAGAGAATACAAGGATAATGATTACGAACCTTTCAAGTATCATGGACATGTTTGTGCGTTAAAAAAAGAAATACTCGATCCACTTCTATTAGCTTTTCCCGATGACATGAAACACGGTAAACTAAAAAGGACATTAGCAAGATTTTACACTGTAAATGATTACGATATAACAGCAAGAAAAAAATTTCGTTCCCAGTATGCAATCGATAGAGAAAAGGTCAAACATCTATTATATTTTCCACATATGATACACCCATCCAGCAAGTTGCGCGGATGGTGGGAAACAATAATGATATTCATCTTAATGAGTACGCTTATTTTTTCTCCAGCTGATCTTGCTTTGTGGCCAACGTTCCATACACGAAACGTTTTCTATCACAACTTAAAAGCTATCACCGAATTGTTTTGCTTTTTCGATATTCTTTTAAGATTCTGTACCGGTATAAACAGCAGACAAGAACCAGAAGCTTGCATGGATTTAAAAAAAGTGGCCATTCATTATCTGAAACGATCATTCATTTTTGAATTTCTCGCTGTTCTTCCTTGTGACGATATGTATATGACAATCACTAACCAATCTATTGTTTATTTGGATATCTTTCCTACTTTTAAACTTATACGGGCGTTGATACTGATGCAATATTTGGATAATGTCGGTGAGCGAAATGGCACTCAGGTATGGACAAAAAAACTTTATATTTTATATTAAAAAATCAACTTGAAATTGGGTCTCGTCTTACGGTTCAAAGGACGGTAGATCGGCGATACGTGGTAATAGATCTTTGCAGAAAAATGTTTAAAATTACTGGTAACTATTAATTATTTTCTTTTTATATCCATGCATGTATTTAATTTTAATACCTGCGTATAAGTAGTGTGTTGGATGCTATTGAAGAGAACTTTAGACAATAATACGAAAGGTGTCAGTAACGAGAGGAACGATAGTGCCGAGACGATTGAAGACGAATTTAATTATGCTGGTGCTAGTTATGGCAATAATAATAAATAAAAAAGAGTTTACATAGTAAAATATTCTTTTCTTAATTTTTTAACTGTACTTTTTTGAAAAATACAGTAATTTCTTGAATGTTAGAAAATACGTTCGATTCACTTTGGGGTGTCATGCTATAAAGGTTTAATAAAATAAATAAAAAAACTTATTTTGTATTCATCATTGTTTTATTTGAGTTCACTGCCGGTTTCAAACACCTCCGTCTTCCTCTTCGGGTGGAGTTGAACTAAATTATGTGTATGATATGTCTAAAATATACAATAGCAGAATCATTTAAATTGCTTTAATTTTTCATTGCACTCTTATATATCGCATTTACATTTCCTTTCACATTTTTCTCATCCAATGACTTAGGACTTCGCAACATTCATTCTTAAATATTTCCTTTCGCATATCTCGTACAATTTACTTATGGGTGTCTCGTACTTGTTTGTATTTATGTATAACATAACATAACATATAATGAGGCAATATGCAGGGCCGTCCTAATACATTAAAGTGCCCTGCGCAAACAATATCAGGTGTCCTTTTTCATAATTTAAAAATAATCATTTTTTTACTGCACTTATGAAAAAAAACCTCTTGACCTCTTATCATAAGGTATATTTAAGTTTTCTTTTAATGTTTTGATAAAGTTTGAATTTTTATGATATAGGTCCACAGTATGTTACACTATTCACACAAGGAATACACTTTTACCGAGCTAATCAATTTGTGCAATATTCATGCAAACGTTGCTGTTTGTTGAAAGGATCTGTTTTATCGCTCAAAATGTGAAGAACAATTTGTGCTATAGTCTGGAAATTCTAGGATGAGTCCTGTGACAGCTCACAAATTTGCCCCAATACAACCTTGTAACGATGTTCAGTAACTTTAATTATTTTATCAACTTTAATATAAGCCTCAATTCTAATAAATAGCAAGTTATTTAGGTAAATACATTACATAAGGTTGTATTGGGGCAAATTTGTGAGTTGTCACAGGACTCATCCTAGAATTTCCGAACTATAACATTAATTATATTAACGACTTAAAAAGTAATATAATTATATTAACGACTTAAAAAATATATTTTTCCATTTGTTCACAATGTTTCATGTACTCCTATTCGCTCTTATTATTATTAAAATAAATACATTCTGATGACAAATGTTTAAAATTTCATCATTTTTATTGTAATAAATATCCAGGATATCATAACATACATTACCTCTAACTCCATCCCCAAACCAAACATAATTAAAATTGATTTTTTTTATTTCTTAGTTATAAATATAAATAGAAATACTTGTTAAAATATTGCTTAGTTATTTCTCGGGTCTTAGGAGGATAATACTTTGTTTTCCTTTCACATACAATCAGTGCCAGAAGGACTTTTTGTAGTAGATCTTATGTACGATGTGTTATTTCCCTCTTGTCATGTGTCTTCAAAAACGAGATATGACTTCTTCTAAAATTGGTTTAACACTTTTAGTGTAAACACACGGAACCTTTAACAATCAAATGTGTCAATAGCAATTTCCTTACAACAGTTGCACTTTGTAATTAATTAATCATGTAAATGCAACAGTTGGGTAACACCATATTTGGTTTTTGTAAAAAAAAAAAAATGATGTACATATGGTACTGTTGAGCTCAGGAGAGTACTTCTCCAGCATTTCTTAAATCTTAACTGGGATCTATTAAACTTTGTCCTTAGCAGCGGCGGCTGGTCCCGAGGTGCGCTGGTGCGCTGAGCACCAACGCACCTCGAGACGCTGAGCGAATATGAAATATCACTGTCTCACGGTTTACTGTACTATATATATGTCTCTGTCTGCCCTATATGAATCTGCGTTTCGTTCTGGTGCGTATTGGAGATTGCTCCGGTAGTATTGACAAACTTGGTCGGGCAATTTGAAAGGAATATTTTTTTAAATTTTACTGTAATTTTTTTTTCATTTTCACATAAATAAAAATACTTGTAGTATTTGTCAGTATTCTCATACATATTTAATCTATACAAATATTTAACATTTTTGGAAGTCATGTTTGCGAACATATAATTTAATAATCGCGAATTATTTCTCACCAGCCGCCGCTGCTCCTTAGTATTTTTTTAATAATTTGCCCTACAATCTTCTATTCTAATTTTTTTCCTACTCATGTGTTGTATTGTTACCTGAATTTAATTAATAGTGTTTGATAATTGTTTGTTCTTTTCTTGTTTTGCAAATTATAGATTGGAATTTTCAGGCATTGTACTTTGAGAGATATACGAATATGTATCCTGAATCATAGTTTTTATTTTTTAGCTCTTGCTGCATTATCGTTTGTTTAATATTTTTTACTGTGATATGTAGAAGACACGAAAGTATTCTTTATTTTGTTTCATTCATGCTGTCTTATAGTGCATGACTGAGCATCGTGACTTCCATGATATCGTCATCTGACGACTCCTCTCCATCCATCCCTGCACTTCGCGGCTCGAAGGACAGTTGTTAAGGGTAGTCCAGTTGCGTATCTCACTTGGTCAGTCCAACCAATTGGAATTGTTCCTCTTGTGCGTTGTCCTTCCACGCCTCCAGTAACTACACACATCTCCAAACTCTCTCCTTAGCCACGAGCAATGTGCCCAAAGGATCGGAGGACTCGTCGAAGGCATATTATCGACAATCTGTCGGTGATTCTCAGTTCTTCGAGAATGGAGGCGTTAGTTCGCCTTGCTGTACATATAATTCGTATCATCCTTCTCCCGCACCACATTTTAAATGCATCTATTCTACGTCTTTCGCCTGGTCTTAGGCCTCGGCCACACATGAAGGAGTCTCGCTTGATGCTTAGAGCTATGTTGCGAGCTAGGCGACATATCCTAGCGAACCAACGTACCGCATACTATCGCAGTGGCCACACTGCACGCTTCGCGCCATGTTGTATGACGATTAGTCATCGAGTGAATCTCCTAGCGAACAGATGTGTTGGTTAATTTACAAGATGGCGGAAGTTTAAATGACAGCTGTGTATAAAAGGGAACCTTTGTGGAACCCATCGAGCAAATTATAGAAAAATGTACCTGTAATAAAATTACTTTGGAATGAAGTTGCACAGAAAGTAAATAAAGATGGTAAGTTGTAATGAAATTGGTAAGTTTTGAGAGTGACATCGTGTGTTGACTCAACCGCTCCCAACTGTCAAATGAATTTGTGCGTAGCACTTTGGTGTGGCCATGCATGAAGTCACTTAGTATATGAGTCACGTAAAATCTAGCTTAGCACCTAACGAAGCATTTTGGTGTGGCCTCGGCCTTAGAGTCCAAGTCTCCGCGTCATACATGAATATTGCGAAAACGAGAGACTTCATTAGGCAATTTTTCGTATGATATTTTGTTAATAAATAAATAAAAATGGAGTGGAATGAATAAGATAAAAGTATTGATCTTAAATGTTTTTTTTTTTCAGTTGTTGGTTATGAGATCAATAAAACTTATATTAGTGTACTTTATATATTTTTTGTGGGTTGCTGCCTTGCAATTTACTGTGGTTTACATCTATGAAGGCGCATATCAACCGAGCAAACCTCATCCTCGGTCTTGGTTGACAGTATTTGAGGTTTGGGATAAACCCACTTCAACGCGTGCAATCAAAGGATTATATCGTGCTAGTAAGTAAAATTATTTATTAACAAGTTATTTAAGTCTTCGGCATAAAAAATATAGAAACGTTTATTCAATTCGAATATTAATGACATGAGGGAATATAACCATTAATAAAACACTGGGAATTCATATTGAATACAACCATTAATAAAACACTAGAAATTCATATTAGGAAAACATTACATTCATATTGTAAATGATTATTAATAAAACACTATAAATGCATATTTTGAATACGACCATTAATAAAACACTAGAAATTGATATTAGGAAAACATTACATTCATATTGTAAATGATTATTAATAAAACACTATAAATGCATATTTTGAATACGACCATTAATAAAACACTAAAAATTCATATTAGGAAAACATTAGACATTCATATTGTAAACGATTATTAATAAAACACTATAAATGCATATTATGAATACGACTATTAATAAAACGCTAGAAATTCATATTAGGAAAACATTAGACATTCATATTGTAAACGATTATTAATAAAACATTATAAATGCATATTGTGAATACGACCATTAATAAAACACAAGAAATACATATTGAATATATGCACATATATAATACATACCATCACGCCGAGTCTTTTGTTTTTTTTTTATCCAAAACACAACTTTCGCTTCCTCTATATTAATACATCTCGTCATGCCCAATATTCTATTACTTATTCATACTTTATCTTCTTTCGAAATTTGATATATTTGATCCAGCCACGTTTTTATTGATTTACCTCTACCACGTATACCGTACACTTCTGACTTGTATACTTGCTTAGTCAGTCAATCATTCTCTCAATATGTCCAAACCACCTTAAAACGCATTTTTTATAATTATCAATAAAACATTAGAAACGCAAATTGAATACGGCTATTAATAAAATACTAGAAACGCATGTTGCTTACGACTGTTAATAAAACACTAGAAATGCATATTAAATACGAATGTTAATAAAACACTAGGAATGCATTTTGACTACGACTATTAATGTAATATAATACTAGAAACACATATTTAATACGATTATTGATAAATTACTAGAAACGTATATTGAATACGACTTTTAATAGAATACTAGAACAGTAGAATTTACATTGCAGTACTTATAAATTATTTGTTTTAATTTATAAAGCGTCGTTTAGAGAGCAGACTTTCGTCAAGGGCATTCTAACTCGTGATTTGAACCAACGACATTCGACACATTAAAAATATATACTCGCATAAGTTGACTACAGGGATAGGAAGGTGGTAATTGTGGTCATTATATTGGGTACTTCCCCGCATCAGCATATGTTAAGAAAACCACATTTGGTAAGAAAACCGCAGAAAACTTACGGAGGGAAGACGAATTACAAAGAAACCTCATTGATTTCCCTAAATTTGATAACATATTCAGCTTTAGACGTAGTGTAGTGTAGTGTACATGTATAGTATTCATATATGGTATAATCATAAATTTTAATAAGACCTGTGTCTTGAAAAAATCAAAACCACGTCAGGCAGCTACAATAGCGTCCAAGCGAATGAACTTTTAATTTGATTAACGCTATGGTCCTTCCCGTGCCTTCTTGTTTCTAGGTTTAAATTGAACGTCTTCAAAAGTTCAATATGGTGTGTACATTTTATATAATCATGGTGTGTACATTTTTCTTGTATTTGATCCAACAAATTTTTGTATTTCAGTTTGTGGGAAACCCAAACCGTAGAGGTATATTCTAGTTGAGTGGGCTAGAACCAGACATGACTAACCCACATAAATATAAAATTAGAGTTAGGTACATATGCTACATCTTTATACCCATTTCTATCAGAACCAAACATGAGTATGAGTTTACAGTTTACCATAAGTGCAGACATATATCGTTAAATTTTGGAAACAACAGAAGATAAACCATTTTTGAATATATTTGCAACTTTGAAGTCAATTATCTCGAAACAAAATATATGTGGGTTAGTCATGTCTGGTTCTGACCCACTCAGTTTATAATAAAAAAAAAAATTTTATAGACAGCCGCCATTTTACAATTTTTTTTGGTACCAACTATAACGACATTATTATTTATTAAGAAACTGTGTGTGATTTTTATTTCGAATTTACGAAAGGGTTCCGATCATGTCGACCAGCTCATCCCCTTTCTTTTCTTATCTTTTAAACTAGATATAACACTTGAATTTTAAATTTTCTGTGTATTTCTGTTTTTATTTTTATTTTTATGATTATGTGCGGTATATTATGGGATGAACATTTTTGGTATTTCTGGAATGACGATGTGTGAGGAGTTTGATTTCGCATGATGTTTCCAGTTGTAATTAAGTGTCACTGTTTGTCAGGTTGATGAGAATGTGCAACGGGGTTTTGTTTTTGTGTAATCAAAAATCGGAAAGCAGTATCGATTTATTTTTTCATGCTAAATATCCTCAGTGAGATACAGACAAAATCCTAGTTTACTGGGTATACGACAAAAGAAAGGCAACAAACTCAGATCTATTAAAATTGTATCTCCAAATTAAATTACCTGTTGTTTTTTCGCAAATTATCTATATTTCTTGTCATGTGTAATAAATAATAAAAAATACTCGTAAATAATAAATGGTATCTTTCTGAAGCCCGATTTGTATAACTTACCACCGAGTACTGTTTATCTCTCGATTTTCTAATAATGGAACCAAAATACTGCCAATCAAAAAATGATTCATCTAGTTTTGGATAAACTCAATTTTAGTCAGGTTTATTCAATGTAATGAACAATAATGCACTTCAACATATTTCCTGGAACTAAATCTTTCCAATATTTATTGAAATATCGGTACGAAACACTACAGTTGTACAAATTTTGGCCATGAAAGATAAACATGGACCTAGATAAACAATAAAAAAGCCGTGTTGAAAATGTATAGTATACATGCGTTTGCTGAAAAACAAGTAAAAAATTAAAAAAAATAAATTATAAAGATTAACTCGGTTATTCCTCAAATCACTTATTAATAAGAGGTTCAACAAATTAGTTTATTATTAATTATTCTAATACACAGATCCATAAAGTTAAAGCCAAAACCTGTGGTAAATATTAAAAATCGTTTTATTTTAGCATTGCTCATAACCTTTCAAGGCCTGGGTCAAGAATTTCCCCGGTTATTTGTTGACCAATTATTTGCTATATTCGTATGGATGTCTTCACTCGTAAGTACTCATTTTGTTTTTTTTTTTTGTATAAAATGTATTTATTTATTTAGAGTTGATTACTTAATTTTTCCAGTGATTGTATAAATCAGTAGCGATCTAGATTGAGGGGCAGGGCCAGCTGGGAAAAGGGCTGAGCTGAGTAGTGTAAAGGCGTGGGGCCTTCTTATTTATAACTATAATACAATACATCTATGTTTTTTCTTTTTTTTTTCTGGGTTACAATCCTAGGATTGGTCTGCACCAAGCACTCGATCCCTCTACTAAAGATCTGTCCATGCTTGCTGTTTCTTGGGATGCCAACATGGGCCTTTAATGTGGTAGTTTCTCCTTGCTTTCCACATTCTCTGCCGTTGACCACGAAGGTTCTTCCGCCTTTAGGGAGCTTTTCACACCCCAGGACATGAGAGTGCCCTACCCAACTTTACCCAGGAGGCAGAGTTGGGGGCCAACTTATACCGGCCGGCATTCGGTCGATGTAGGAGTGAAAAATAGGCCAGGATTTTTTTCCACTCCTACATCTATGTAGGAGTGCAAAAAAATCCAAATATTTTCACTCCTAAAGTACAAACTTAAAATGTATTTATTTACTGCGCAAAAATATTTTTTACGAATGGATGTACGCAATAGATCGGCCATAAATATTTTTATCACAAAAACCGCCATTGCGATTATTACTAACTGACCTATGACATATATAAAAATCATAATTATCAAAATAAGTACTTAGCTGGATACAGAAAGTAGCAAATCGTTTTTCCGAAGATGGATATACTCGTATATCTCATATTGAGTAAGAATTGAGATTCGATGCGCACCTTTTGCTAACAGTGTAATGATAATATTTTAGTTGAACAGAAAGGACACGGCGTCAGCACAATTTAATAATACTAAAAAATCATTAAGGCATAGGCCACACCAAAGTGCTTCGCTAGGTGCTACGCGACTACTAGGTGACTTCATGCTTGGATACACCAAAGTGCTACGCACCAATTCATTTGACATTTGGGACCGGTTGAGTCAACAAACGTGCCACTATCAAAACTAACCAATTTCATTACAACTTACCATCTTTATTTACTTCCTGGGCAACTTCATTCCAAAGTGATTTTATTACAGGTACATTTTGTATAATTTGCTCGATTGGTTCCACAAAGGTTCCCTTTTATACACAGCTGCTGTTAAAACTTCCGCCATCTTGTAAAATCACTTGGTGACACAATAAAATTAACCAACACGTCTGTTCGCTAATGGACTCACGAGGTGACGTCATGTAGCGTGGCGCAAAACATGCAGTGTGGCCATTGCGATAGTATGCGGTGCGTTGGTTCGCTAAGATATGTCGCCTGGCTCGCAGCGTAGCTCTAAGCACCAAGCGAGGCTTCTACCTGTGTGGCCGAAGCCTAAGTGTTTCAAAATGTATAAAAAAAATTCGATACCGCCTTTTTGAAATAGATTGGGACCGAATATACTAGCTAAACTCTTAAGCGCGGGAATAGGTGCGGCTGCACTCTTTGCACTTGCCTCAGACCGCTCCTGCCCGCGGAAATTTCTCGATTTTATAGTTTAAGCGAACGATTAACTTTATTTTTAACGGTAAAATTCTAACTCACATTGTGAGTAGCTATACTTGTGAGGAAACTGGGCTAGAATCGTGTAAAAACTGCAAGGCATGCTGCTATTTTATATCCTGCAGAAGTTTGACCTGCATTATTTGACTTATGAACAAGTTTTGCAGCCCTCCACGGACAAAGAAAAATCACGCAGACGCTTGTGATAATTTGTAAATTATTAGTCAAATCCGATTTTATTTATTTATTTTCATTCATTTGTATACATGCTTGAACATGATATATCCAGCGGGGTATTGCTATACAGATTTTTATTGCCACCAATCAGCTCATCTTGGATACATTAATTAATGACACATTTTACAAAAAAAAATATTCACTGAAATTTAAGAAAAAATAAACAATTAAACGACTAGCTTCTATAAATAATGGCAGATCTAGAGGAATGAAATTCGTTCAAAGACAAAAAAGTGAATGAATGAAACATTAGGATCAAACGATATTCTTAGTAATGTGATTCTCTCTGCAACGTCAATAAGGATGGTGAAATCTGATAAATCTTGAAAGTTCGTTCCACAGTTAAAAGAGTGATTAGATTTTTCTAGAAAATGAATACCAATTAACACTATATTTGATGACTACATTTTTTGCCTTGTCATCCATGGAGTTCGTAACACACTTCTCCAGCAGCACATTTCAATTACATTTATTTTACGTCTCTCTATTGCTCTCAGAGCCCATGTCTCCGCGCCGTGCGTAAATATTGTGAAGACAAGATATTTAACAAGGCGCATTTTCATCGTGATCGTTTTATTTAAGAAGTTAATTAATTCCTTTTAGATCTTGAGTACTATTGCATTGTCCATCATAGTGGCAACATTGCAAGGAGTCTCTTCATTGAGTGGGAAATACTATACAGCTGTAAACCAACTGAAACTCTATATGGAGAGAAATGAATTGCCTCAGAATTTGCGCGATAAGCTACTTCTGTACTATGAACTACGTTATACCCATTCGTTTTTCGCTGTAAGTATGAGACTTTTCATTATTTATGGTACATTACTCGTAAGATACGAGTATATAATGTGTAGTGTTTTACAAATCTAGATTAGATTTTTTTGCTGATGAAAGATTTACTCAAATAGTTTTATAAAAGAAAGGTACATACCGAGTCCATGTCATCTTGATGTACGCCAAAAATATATACATACGTAAATAAATTTAAGTTTATTGTTAGCAACATACCATAGAATGCACATAAATGCAAATCTCTTGAAATTGCTTGTACCATATATATATGATATATTTCAAGATAAAGGAGAAGAAAATACATTAAAGAGAGAAACTATTAAAGATCTGGGCTCAATTTATAACAATCCCCCAGTCTCGATACACCCCGAGAGGACAAGCTCGGCAGCGAGGACATTAGATGTTTTTCAGCCCTAGATACCATCACGCCATTTCTGTCGGGATAGGGATAATGCCAGATTTTTCTTTGCTTCTTCTATATCTATAAACCTTTTCATAAACATGCTATTATTTCTCTTACTTTATTATACAGTTCCTTCTTTCAAATCATAATTTTCTTGATTCAACCATACATTTTTTGGTCTTCCTCTACCACACCTATTTCACTCATATTTCCAAAATCTTCACATATCCGAATTCGTGATTCGAACGTAGTTAAAAGTGTTATGGTTGGGAGACAATATATTGTCTACGGCCTCAGTATCGAACCTGTGGGCTGAGAACGATTAGAATAGATGTGTCTGTATGTAATATAATAAAACATTGAGTTTGATTAAATATTTTTCCCCAGGAATCCACCATATTGGAGATTATCTCCGGACGCCTCCTTCAGGATGTGACAATGCACTCCTGCCGCAAGGTAGTGAAGAACGTTCCATTCCTCAAGCACCTGCCAGACGATGTGCTCATCAAGATAGTCACCGCACTGAGCAGTGAGATATTTTTGCCGGATGAAGTTATCGTCAGTGTGGATCGAGTGGGTTAGTTTAATTTTTTTAATAACAATTTATGGCATGGAAATACAATATACGAGTATATTGTCAGGTTCGTACATTTCTCCCATTATGGAGAGAGTTTATTTCTTCCTGTGGAATGGTAGTGTGACGGTAAAAACAACTCCTCACAACTTCAAAAATAAAAGTCAACCACCTTACTAAAAAAATGGATCTTAAATTCAATGAAAACGTCAACCCATCCCACTGATAAGTCTCCTGCCATTTATAGGGTCAATATGTTAAAGGTATGGTGGCGTGCAAAATTTTGAAAAGCATTTGAAGGCAACACGTTTTGGGAAGTGTTATCAAAATTTATTCAACGTGGAGTCCAACAAGGTTGTATTTTGTCACCTATGTTATTCAATCTGTACTCTGATATAGTTTTCAAGGAAGCACTTTATAACTTGAATCTGGGGGTCAAAGTGAGTGGTGTATGTGTCAATAACATCAGGTACGCAGATGATACGTTTGTTCTGGCAGACAATATTGATGACATTCAAACGCTTATACATAGATATAATTAATGAAGCCGGTGTGAGGCTGGGGCTGAACATGGACGTGAGTAAAACTAAGTTCATGGTGTTTGGCCGGCAGGATCACGCAGGAGCACGTCTTACATTGAACGGTGCTGATACAGAGTGAACTTTTTTAAATACCTCGGAAGTATCCTACTGGAAGACCTCGACCTAAAAACCGAAGTCAAGTGGAGAATTGAATCATCTCGTGCGGCTTTTAATAAAATGAGAAGCGTATTCTGCGATGATAATCTAAACTTGAAACTTCGACAACGGTTAGTCAAATGCTATGTTTGGTCAGTGTTATTGCATGGAGAGGAATCATGGACCCTCAAAGTTGGTTGTATGAATCGACTGGAAGCATTCGAAATGTGGATGCACCGGAGAATACTACGGATACCCTGGACGGATATGGTCAGCAACACAGGGGTTTTTCAAAGAGCCAAAGTTGATAAAGAGTTGCTGATTAATATTAAAATCCGGAAAATGTCCTACTTGGATCAAACACTTAGAGGAGCAAAGTACAAATTAAAAGACCTGATCATCCAAGGCAAAATACAAGGCCGAAGAGGTGTTGGTAGGAGGCAAAACACCTGTCTCCGCAATATACGTGATTGGACTGCCATAAGGGGCGTTGAAGATCTTTTTCGGGCTGCCGGGGACAAAGATGTCTATTCTCAGGTGATATTCAACGTTGGGGGGACCTGACATGACACTGGGAAGAAGATCAAAATTTATAATTCTATATCAGCACTGCATTCCACCTAAAGCCGAATGTGTTACTATCACATAACGGTAATCTACTCCCTTTATAATTCTTCTTCTTTGATAAGTTTTCTGCCGTTTTCTTACCAAATATGTTTTTCTAAACATAAAGACATACGACGAAGTTGTTTATCTAATATCCAGTCACCTTTACCCACTACTTTTAATCTATCGTAATATTTTTAGTCTATCAGTAATAATGGGTTCGATCCCCAAGTTAAATCACCCGTGAGGAGAGTCTGCTCTCTAAATGGCACTATATAAGTTGATCTTTAATTATTTAATTATTATTATTATTTATTGTGGAAGAGGTTTGTGTGAGCTCTTGAGTTTATTGTTTTTTTGTTGTTTTATATTTATATTTTTGTATAAATGTATTTTTTTTTTGCTTGATGAGTGTGTGCGGTATATTGTGGGATGAATGTTTTGGTCTGTCTGGAGTGATAAGTGTGAGGAGTTTGATTCGCGTCATGTGTACATATGTAATTGAGTGTCACTGTTTGTCAGGTTGATGACAATGTGCAACGGGGTTTTATATAATAAAAAATCGGAAAGAAGTATCGATTTATTTTTTCATGCTATACTCGTATGTCCTCAGTGAGATACAGGCAAAAGCCTAGTTTACTGGGGACACGACAAATGAAAGGGAACAAACCCAGATCCATTAAAATTATGTGTCCGAATTAAATTATCTGTTGTTTTTTCGCAAATTATGTATTTTTCTTGTCATGTGTAAAATGAATAAATAAATAAATTCTGGTGTAGTGTGAATATGGTGCGATTTACTTTGTTTTTATTATAAGTGGATTTTTTTATAATGTCTGCTCCATATCTAATTCTTTAATTGATTCATTTAATTTTGTGAAACCTTAAGAATCCTGTTTTAAGGCAGGCAAATGTATAGTTAGGTGAGAGCATAATCTATTTCATTGTAAAAAAAAGGAATGGATAAATAAATTAATTTTAAATTATACATTGTGTATATTATCGTGTTGCTGTCAAGGAACCTTTATTTATTTGTTTGAATTAATCTGCGGAGCTATTTTTGGATTTGCTTTTTTTCCTGTCATCTACTTATTTTCTGTTTTTTTTTTCTTCTTATTCTACATGTGCAAGGGTGTGGGCTGAAAAACATCTGGTGTCTCCGTGTCTGGACTCGCCCTATATTGGTGGGGTGTATCTTGGCCGGCGGGATGTTATTAGATGTGCCCAGACCTTTTGATAGCTTCTCTCTTTAATGTAATTGCTGCCATTTATATGTTTTTGAAGTGTATTCAAATATATTATGTACATTCTAACATATGTAATTTTGCTATCAATAAACCTATAGTTATTTATTTATTATTTATTTATTATAGGAGACTGTATGTACTTCATAGTGAGTGGAACAGTGGCTGTATATTCTGCAAGTGGCCACGAACTCTGTCATCTTCAAGATGGGGCCCATTTCGGAGAGGTTTCGATCCTAGGAGGATTGAGGAAAAGGATGGCCTCGGTGATAGCTCTCAGTCCGTGCGAGCTGCTGAGGCTTAATGCTGTGGACTTCGCCAGAGCTGCTGCCAGGCACCCTGAACTCTTGGAGGAACTCGTGAGGATCGCATTTGATAGGGTGGAAAAGGCGAATGAAGTGGACAAAACTACAATTTGAAGTAACGTTGAGTAAATATTGTAGCTTTCGTTGGATTTAAAGTGATATGTGTGTATCAATTAATATTTTAAGTTGTTAATCTTTAAAACATCCTGTCATCACACTCAACTTTTACATATTTATTCTGTAAGATTTTTAATTTGTCAATAATAGTGGGTTAAAGTTCCCAGCTAAAGCACCCTTGAGGAGAATTTCCTCTATTTTTATAGTCCAACGAATGCAGTAGTAAAATTTGCATTCGTTGGACTATAAAAATAGTCCAACGAATGCAAATTTTACTACTGCAGAATATAACAGAAATGTTGCGGGTAGTATTTGTATGATTCTATGACTTAAGTTTTTTTTATCAATGACATATAATTAGATAAAAGCAATACGATACAAGGTGTGGTCTGAAAAACATCTGATGTCCTCGCGGTAGAACTCGTCCTCTATTGGTGGGGGTGTATCTCGACTGGGGGGATGTTATGCGATGATCCCAGACCTTTTTTGTTAAATGTATTCCCTTCGTCATTATCTTGAAATATATATGTAATTTCAGGGTATATGTATACGAGTGTTGCTGTCAATAAAACTACGTTTATTTATTCACATATTTATACGAAGAAAAAAAATACAGAACTTATAATTTTTGGTGCCTATTCAAAATTTCTCTCGATGTATAAATGTTGTTCCTTATACAGTTGATGAAAAAAAATATAGATTTAGAATATCAGATTATACGTAACAGATGTTAATATTACGCATTTAAAAATTTGTAACAGTAAAACCGTGTTATCTCTGGTTTCCACAATTTTTCAGTTTCACTTCAATCCGCTGTTTTTTTTCCAATTTTGATATATCAAGTTTTCGCCGTATGTTTCGCCGCCGTATAAAAAGCCGTACGTTTTTTAATTGAGTATCGATGATGCTACCATTTACTTATGTATGATATATTGTTTTATTGTAAAATGTTCTGAAAGTATCGGTTAAATTCGATAAAACATCCGTCTAAATGTATATACGCGCCAAAAAAAGTTTAGCTGGGAAAATGCGCGCGCAGGTTTTCCATAGATAGAGTGAAAAAGCTTTAGAGCGAACGGCCGCTAGATGTAGTTAGCGTCGTCATTCCTGACTTCTCCAGATCCAGTCGTTCGCTGCTGTTGGTCAGATTCGGTTGTCGCGCTGGTTTCATTCGTTTTTTTTGTATAAAAAAAAAGGCTTATTGCTTTTTGCAAATTCAAACTCATTATCTATGCATGCCTGAATTGATTATAAACTGCGTGGGGAATCGTGAAAAAAATATAAATAAACATATTTATTCAATCAGTCATTGATTGGAACAATATTATCGAGATATTTGTTTACAAAACCTAAACTGTTTACATTTCTGTCGAGCTTTTTAGTTGATTATTTATGGAAATATGTATATGAAGTGCATGGTTTAAATTATTTGTGAAATTTCTTATAATTTGGTTGTGGTTATTTTCTGTTTTTTGCTGGTTGATTTCGAGCGTTTCGGTGTGTTTTTGTTTGGTATTTTTTTGAATTTACCTCACAGTGATCAACAGTTTGTGCATTACTATTCAGTTTTGCGTTATAAGTTCTGAAGTAACAAACGAGAGATAAAACGCTTGAAGGGTAAGTCCATTTAGTAAATTGCTTTTTATTAAACATCATTCGAATTTATTTGTATTAAAAAATATTGAATTACGCAAAATGTAAACAATTTTCAATGCTCAATGTTTTTTTAACCAAATGTTACTTAAAATATGTTTTTACAGCTTAGAATTTCGAAGAATGCCGATTGGTAGTATAAATTATAATATAATATTTTTTTTTTACAATTTCGTTATTCGTTTGTTTTATTTAATTATTCGAATTTATTTGTATTAAAAAATATTGAATTACGCAAAATGTAAACAATTTTCAATGCTCAATGTTTTTTTAACCAAATGTTACTTAAAATATGTTTTTACAGCTTAGAATTTCGAAGAATGCCGATTGGTAGTATAAATTATAATATAATATTTTTTTTTTACAATTTCGTTATTCGTTTGTTTTATTTAATTAGTTTTGTAAAAAAAACTTATTAATTTTAGAAATAAAACTGTTATGCTGTTTCTTACGTGTATTTTTTAATAAAGTATTTATAAGCTTTATTTGCTTATGTGGTAGCTAAGCTGGTAAATATCGTAACAATCCTGGTTCGAAAAATATATAATTTTAGTGATTATATTTCAAAATATAACCCTTAATCTTTTTATACAATCAAATAATGAGATTTTAGCTTACAACCATATAAATTGTATTGAATATATGTAGAGCATCACTTATCATATAGCGCTTATAAATATTATTTTTACTCAGCTGGACTATCTATTTTTTTATGTTCTTATATTTCTAAAGAATGTCTGTCATAAAGTTTTTTATTTAAATTAAAAAAAAAACAGTGTTGCTCGTGCAGTGAAAAATCTTCGTTGGGAGAACTTTGAAAAAAGATCTATGTCTCTATTTGCTGGTTTCATTGCCGTTTTTTTTCGTTCGATAAATTCGTTTCCTGTCTGTGGTATAGTTCGGAAATTCTAGGATGAGTCCTGTGACAGCTCACAAATTTGCCCCAATACAACCTTGTAACGATGTTCAGTAATTTTAATTATTTTATTAACTTTAATATAAGCCTCAATTCTAATAAATAGCAAGTTATTTAGGTAAATACATTACATAAAATTTCCGAACTATAGTATAGTCATTTGACTGACAAAATGTTTATCATGTTATTTTTAAATAAAAAAGTCTTATTTTACACCTATTTCTTTGTGTCATGAGATGTGTCTTTGTGTTTATTTAAGTGTTAAACGTTAAGAATTAGATTAAGGTTAACAAGATATTTAAAAAAAAAACAGGTATCTAAAACTTCAAAAATATAAAAATCAAAATCCTTTTAAAAGTATTTGAGATCTTCAGCTATTCTTTACCAACTAATCAAATGTTTATGTAAAACTTTCATGGTGTTTTCTGTTTTTTTTTTATCTATAATTAAAAAAAAATCCATTTGCAACTACAACTCACATTAAATTATTTCTTGATTAACCTATTGGTGAATACCTTCAGTCAGTGACCGTGGTCTAACTGTTAAAATTTACGTTACTGAAGCGGAGGACTCGGGCTCGATTCTTGGTGGATTCGCTTTCCGATAATTTTACTTTTAAACTATTTTACATCTGAATTTATTACTTGCGTATAGCTCATATAATAAATTTGTATAGCGTTGTTGCAGATTAAATCTATAAATTATCTTGGGACCCTGATTTCTGCGTTATCGGAACTTTGACTGTGACCTGAAGTGCAACAACTTGCACAAAATAAAATCAAAACACGCACAGGTGTTTTCCATCCACAAGATGGCTAACAATCATATTTGACCACGAGGGATATATATTTTTTTAATATTACAGTTACGTTGTATACATTATAACCTGGCGGATTTATTGCCAAGTAGCAATATCTTCTATCCAAACAGAAATATGTTGGTGAGGCCTAAGTGAAAACCATTCTGGAATCCATAATTAAAATGGGGTACCAACAGGAATCGAAACCGTAATCCCCAAATTGGAAGTAAGGCGTCTTACCAACTATAGTTTGGAAATTCTAGGATGAGTCCTGTGACAGCTCACAAATTGGCCCCAGTACAACCTTATGTAATGTATTTACCTAAATAACTAGCTATTTATTAGAATTGAGGCTTATATTAAAGTTGATAAAATAATTAAAATTACTGAACATCGTTACAAGGTCGTATTGGGGCAAATTTGTGAGCTGTCACAGGACTCATCCTAGAATTTCTGAACTATTGGAAAAAATCGGTGCACATATTAGATTGGTCTTTTTATATCATCTTTATTCGACAACAACCGGTTTGCTTCTTTTTCATTAAGGTTGCCACAGCAGTTTCAAGATGCCTTCGTAGATGAAGAGGATGAACCTGATTGTTTGTAGTTATTGTTTTTATTTTTATTTATTTTCATAGATACTGTGTACGACAAATCTTATCTGTCATATTTCACAGTGAAATATTGGCTATAACAATTTCGATTAAATAGATAATTTATTGAAGACGACCCTCGTCAATGTATACCAGCAGATGTACTCACTCCAGAAATAGCAGAATATTTTTTAGAGTAGTATTAAAAAATTTACTCATCGTTATAAACAATGTATTGAACAATTTACAGGTGTCTGGCTACATTGAAAAAAAAAATTAAAAAAGTTTGATAACCTCGTTTATATCCTTGGGCAGGATATTCACTATTTATTATGTATAAGATTATATATTCTGCAGATAATCTTTCTCTCAAATATATTGAGAACTTTTTCGATATATTTTTTTTAATTTACACATCCATTGTATGATACCATTCAACTGATGCGAATTCATGATTCAGACATTGACGAGCATGGGTGAGAAATATATTGTCTACTTCCCCATTAATTGTATCATCGGGTTAAGAATCATTGAGGTGCTCGCGGTTCGTCATCGCATATACCAGCAACACTAACGCACGTGACGAGGCAGCAAAACTCGCACTCATATACTGTATGTTGTTAAGGATTGTTACACAATGATCCCTTTCATCAGACTGGGATCCGTTTTTTAATTATTTTTTTTGAGTACCATTAGACATCGAACCTTTCGTCTTATCTTCAGCATTCTAACGTAGTATTTTTTTGTGCAATACTTCTAATATTATTTTGTAAAATTTAATGTATTATCTTTATTTTCTAGTAAATGCACTTTTTTTCTAGTAATATTTAAATTGGACCGATTTTTATCTGATTCCAAGTGTGAGAGCTTTGAAAGCACTTGAAAACAACCCTTTTTGGGTCTTATTAAAACTTATTATTATAAATGAGCATTACACACATACACTACTATCAGATATCGAAAAATCTACGAAGGTTCTTTACAGTTCGTCTTCCAGATACGGAGAAGCAGAGAAGTTCATAATAAAACGCCACAGCTATATATCATACCTTGTACTATTTTAAAAATATATATTTTTTCTTTGTAATATTTTAAATTTTTAATATAAGTGGATTCGAACCTCTTTCTCTTTTATCACTGTCTCTTTTCTATTTTGAATGAATCATTTAAATTATTATAATTTGATTACATCTACGGCTGAAATAAGTAAGGCTAGTTTTTAATTAACAAATTTTCGTATAGAGCCAAAAAAATAAGGTTTCGGATATGGTGTTCATTTTAAAACTTTCCCTCACTGTCTTAATAATAATAAATAAATAAATAAATAATAGGTTTATTGATAGCAACATAGTATGTCTTAATGTAGTTTTGTCTTTTGGGAAGGTCAAATTTTTTTGGGAGGTCAAAACTTTTTGGGAGGTTAAAACTTTTTGGAGGTCAAAACTTTTTGGGAGGTCAAAACTTTTTGGGAGGTCAACATTTTTTGGGGGTCAAAACTTTTTGGGAGGTTAAAACTTTTTGGGGGTCAAAACTTTTTGGGGGTCAAACTTATGGTTGAACATGAACACTAGACACGTAGATTACGCTCCACCAAATGTGTTATTATGACATTGGGAAATCTTCAAAGGTTTTTAGTACAATTTTTCATCTGTCAATAATAGTGAGTTAGAATCCCAAATTAGAGCGCCTTTAAAGAATGTCAGTTCTCCAAACGGTGCTGTATAAAATGTCCTATTTTTATTATTGTTAACTATGCCACGGAGTTAAAAAAATTTCATGGAAAAACAATTTGATTTTCTAAAATAAAAACGATTTTTCCCTTTTTTAGTGGATATCACTTGAAAATTTTCCACCGAATAACGTTTGTGACATCACGCCATTTACAATAATCACATAATAAAGACACTCACGTGAGCCCTCCCCTCGCGACGGATTCCGACCTCCATAAAAAAGGCTTTATTGATGGAATAACTTGCGAGGCTTGAAGGGGTTTTTCTATTTCCTGTAATTGAATTGTTAAAAATTCATACTTTTATCGAGTTTCACCGTTTTCCAGAGTTACTTGTAGAGCGGATTATTTATACGTTCGTTAGTCACTTTATAGGTTTATCTTTTAGTATGCTATTATTGCATTTTCAATTAATATTAAAATAATACATATCACGCGTTTTGAGTAAACAAGTTTTTCGATTTGTTTTTATTAACTTTTTTAAAATATTCTCCATTTTTCTATATGACAGCGATTCTTAATCTATGACAGCGGTTCTCGTATTTTTTTATAAATGCGTACCACCAAAACTACAATAAAAAAATCAATACCACCAACAAAAATATGTCTTACATACTCGTACAAATCAAATAAAAACTAAAACTTCTTTAAGTTATTGTTAAATATTTTAATTTCGTTTGTGATAAAAAAATTAAAGCCTGTATTGAATTGAGCGGTGCTTTGGCTGAGTGATTTCATATGACAACAGAGGTAAAGCAAGGATGTAATATGTTATCCTGGTTGTTTAATATTTACATAGATTCATGTGTGAAGGAACTACATAGGTCAATGGGTGGCATACAAATGTTGAACGGGAATGTATGTGGATATTGATGTATGCTGATGACATGGTACGAGTAGTGTAAGAATAAGGATAAATTACAGTTTGATAAGTTAATTGTATGTGAGATGTGATGAGAAACATCTGAGAATGAATGCTGTGAGTTTCAAAGTCATGGTGAAACCAAAGTGTGATAGAAAAAGTTAATGAAATATGTGGGTGAATAACGAAAGATTAAAGAAAGTGAAGGTATTCTGGAATTTAAATAGTATTTTCTCAGATGATGGGAGAGTTACGAGACATGAGGAGGTAACATTAAAAAAAGATTATGTCAATCGGATACAAAAAATGAGTCGATAAAGCAGGGTTTTTTCTAATCGATGGTACGGAGGTGTTTAACATTTTGATTTCAATGAAAAAAGCACATAAGTCATTTTAAAATCATAATAAAAAAACAGTATTTTTCCAAAAAGAATCTTGTCCAGGCAAACCAATCAAAAAAGATCATGTCCGAATTGACCAATCATAGCTTTCCGATTGTGTCTAACTTCATACCAGTTCACCAGCAACTGTCAGTTTTAAATCGTA
Organism: Odontocerum albicorne; assembly: GCA_949825065.1. Lineage (NCBI taxonomy): Eukaryota > Metazoa > Arthropoda > Insecta > Trichoptera > Odontoceridae > Odontocerum > Odontocerum albicorne. The sequence continues at coordinate 39,840,736 of OX463847.1, read as the reverse complement.
CGTGTAGTGTTATGTCAGTATACAACTTTATCTACCTACATATATTTATAGTTTTATAGTAATATTTCTTCTAATTTTGTACCACTTTACTTATTTTATTTGATTAAAATAAAAATAAATTACTCTTTCGGGAATAAGTGAAAATTACTTGGTGCCAAGTCAGGGCTGTAAGGAGGATGTCCAAAAATTTCCAACTTAAGCATTGTCGCGTATTGTCATGAATCAAAACCACCTTTCCCGACAACATTCCACATCTCTTGTTTGGAATGGCGCGTCTAAGTCGTTGAAGAGTTTCACAATAGGCCTCTGAGTTTATTGTGTGTCCTCTTGGCATAAACTCCACGTGGATCAAACCCTTTCGAACCCAAAGAACTGTTGCCATCACTTTTCTTGTGTTGATATACGGTTTTTCTTTTCCGAGCACACATTTTTTTGTAGTCAAGGTGCTCTGTCACTATTTCATGTACAATCGATCGTGAAATTTTTGGGAAAGATTCATGTATTGTGCTTAAAGTTGCCTATAAATTTCGATGGGCCGAACATTTTGTGCATTCTGAAAACGAATGACACTACGCACTTCACATTTGGCGGGATTTTCGATGGGCGCAGCCATTTTGAAAGGTTACAGAACAAAGACGCACGACCGTTCAGCAACAAAACTCGGCTCGCACTGAAGCGAGAGGAGCTAACTGGCACGCACACGATCGCGGTGGTGGGGGATCGACGCAGGGCGTGGTGCGCAATCGTATTTTTACTTTCTGGACGCGCATAGTATTTTTAATGCAAATAGTGTTTTGCGATTTACTAACCCTCTGATTTGGTGGACATGTTCTTTTTTTAATATTATCTCCTCACATATTCAATGGCATAAAGTGATAAAAAACAAAAGTTTTACGTATGTACCAACGTTGTATGTTTATTGTGGTTACATTTTCTACTCAACTCAATTTAATTAGTTTGATTTCCAAATTAGTAAAGTTTTTATTAAAGTGTTAAAAGATACTCTTAAAATTGTAGATTTTTTTATTCTTTATTATCTACAAGCTTTTCTATTTTATTTTTCAATATTCTGTAAAATAAGTAAAGAAACTTTGATTAAATACGAAGACGGCGTGATGGTATGCACGTATGTATATGTAAATCTCAAATTATCACGTTCAAAATTTCAACCGCATCATAATTTCAACAATTACATCAACATCATTTCCAACAACTCTTCATCACACACTCTACACTCGCATAAGTCAATCACACGTACGTCTATGCCTATGTGGGGACTTTTAAAAGCTCCTCCTCTTTTCAATCAAATTTGTGTTGTATACTTTTTTTATTGTATCATGTGTGGTTCAATGTTGGCCTTTTTAAATTCTGAAGGCAATATTTTTCATTGGTACTCCAAAAGAAATCTGTAAAATATAATTTAACGTTTAAATTTCAATGAAACACCAGCAGTAAACCAATAAATATGTTCTTGTTTCATGAACAAGGAATAATATGGCTCAGTGAATATCGTTCAAAGTAGCATTTATAAGTTTAATGCCGAAATAGGAAACACGAATGTTTTGTTTTTCTTTTTATGAGCTTTTTTGTACCCAAATAAAGCTTCGAATAATAATGTTGTATATTGTATTAAAGTTTCGAATCATGTTACTCGAAAAGTTTCCCTTTGTAACGTCAAAATAAAGAAGTTTTTTGTGGAGTTATTCCGTATATTATTGAAATGCGTATTATCGTATAGAGTTTTCTAGTTTTTAAATATTCATATTTTATGACGTTAGCATGTAATGACTTGTACTTTATATTATATGTAACGTGGAACGCAGTTGAACATTAACATAATTTTATTTATAACCTTTTTGACTAAGTTATTACGAGTATATTCTTTTTGAAAGTTCTATAATACTTTGTTAATTTAGTTACATTTTTTTTGCCGCACGACGGGGTTGTCTAATTGTTTTTTTTGGCGAAACTATTGAATATAAAATACATTTTGACAAAGCCATTGTATGGTGAAATATTGTTTGACAAATCCATTGGGTGGTGAGATACAGTTGATCAAGTCATCATGTGGGAAAGTACTGTTGATAAAGCAATTGTATGGTAAAATACAGTTTGACAAAAGCTTCATATGGTAGCATACTGTTTGACGAAGCAATTTGATGGCAAATTGACAAAGGGATTGTGTGGTAAAATAAAATTTGATAAAGCCATTACATAGTAGCGTGTTGTTTGACAAAGCAATCGTGTGGCATAATACAGTTTGACAAAGCAATTATATAACGAAATACAGTTTGACAAAGTCATTATACATACTCGTATGTTACCATACTGTTTGTCAAAGCCATTACCTACATGGTATCATACTATTTGATAAAGAAATTGTATGGCAAAATACAATTTGAAAACGCTATCGTATGGTAGCATACTGTTCGACAAAGCTATTGTATAACAAAATACAGTTTCACAAAGCAATTTAATGGTGAAATACAATTAGAAAAAGTCATCGCATGATATACTACGAGTATTTGAGAAAACGGTTGTATCACGAAGTACAGTTTAACAAAGTTACCACATGGTGGCATACTGTTTGATAACACTATTTTATGACGAAATACAATTAAGCAAAGCTATTTTATGATGAAATACTGTTTGACAAAAGTCATCGTATGGTGAAATACTAAAAAAATAATAAAATCCACCATGTGGTAGTTTATAAAACCATCGTTTGGTTTGCACCCCTGACATATACCCTGAATATTTGATTAATAATAATTATAATGAATATTATTTCCTGGAATGGAAATTTTATCTTTCCTTTTCGTCTAAGCTTTGTATACATTCCCTTGTGTTGTTTAATAATTTGTAGGCTTTTCTCACGCCGATTCCTTTAGTTATTAAACTTATACGAGTATGAAGAGATATTATTCTTAATTGAGTGGTGTTCTGTGTTTCTTGGTTAAATTCGGAAATTAGCGGAGTCAACAACCATTGTTCTGATTATAATATAAAGTGTTGCTCGGTGACAACAATTATTTGATTATAAATACTTTACTGCATGGCGACAACCATTATTATGATTACATCGTTTAATTTTTGAAACAAATTAGTAACTGATTATATATAAAGTGTTGCTCGGTAACAACAATTATTTGATTATAAATATTTTAATGCATGGTGACAACCATTATTATGATTATCATAGTGTAAATAGGCTAAAACCCACACGATGGCTGTCGCCAAAGAAAGAATACGAGAATTGAATTTTGAATACTAGAGAGCGAGAGAGGAATACTTGGATTCTCTCCGAAAGTAATTCGAAATTTGAATCTCGGTGGGTCTGTGATACTGAACGAATTTTAAATACCTAGCTAACAAATTTGGAACCGGTGTAAAAGGGGACGATGTATAAATGATATACTCGTATATAAACAAATTTTACATTTATTAATATATATTTTCATAAATGTAGAATTTGTTTTATTGGGTGTTAACATAAGTTGTGTCCGTTTTTTTTTAAATTTAAAAATGAGCACCAATAGTAAAACAAAATGTTATACGTCATTCGAAAGAAAATTTTCTGCTCTACAAGATATTGTGTTTGCTTTTACGTCACATATATTATTTTATTTGATTACAAGCCTTCAAAATGGAATGCCAAGTAGACGAAAAAGAGCATTTTCGACACCTCCTTCTGTTCGCGTTCAATCGAGGGAATAAAGCTGCCAAAGCTGCTCGCGATATTTGCGAACTGTACGGTGAATAAAAGGACAGCTCGTCGATGATCTTTGTGTTTCAAAGACGGTAATTTCGACCAGAATGACATGAAGCTTTCCGGACGACCAGTGGACTTCGAAGAAGACCGCTTAAACCATATTATTCATGAAGATCCACTTCCGTGAATATTTCACGGGCTGCAACTAGTATCGTTTGATTTCTGACATTAATTAGTAACTAACACATTTCAAAGTAAAACTTTAAACTAAGACGCCTGTCTCCAAACTCGAAGTTTGTTGGTTCAAATCCTGCTGGAACCAAATTTTTATTATAAAGGTTTCCAGTATGGTTCTCATTCAATAATCTTTCTGGTTGGTTGGAATAGATAGCCACTTGGCAATAAACTAGCGAGGTTTTACTTTATATAACGAAAGTGTAATAAAATTCAGTAAATACCTTTTGGTGGCATCTCTCTTGAATCCGTTTTTTTCCTTTGTCTGAGTATGTGTGTGTGATTTCGGGATATATTTTGTGTTATGCGTGCTATTTTTTTCCTTGGCAACATATTATTCTTTATTATCTGAATTGATTGCTTATTTGTTTTAATTTATTAATTTTCAGTTTTTTTTATCTACTCGCGGCCGGGCTCGCCCTCTATTGGTAGGGGTGTATCTCGACTGGAGGGATATTATGAAATGAGATTTTAATAGTTTCTTTCTTAAATGTATTCTCTTCGCCATTATCTTTAGGGATATATGCAATTTCAGAATATTTTTATTGATGTGTAACATATGTACATACTTTATAATTTAATTTTTTTCAAACACTGTTTATAACACTTTTTTGTAACGGTATAACCCTCCCGGTTTCAAGGCTTTCACCTTATCTTCAGGGAGCACAAACAAGACTAAATTATGTTCGAACTGGTACCGATATACACGCTTCAACGGTTGGGGGCTGAGGGGTGAGAAAGGCGTGGGACGATTTCGGCCAAGAGCGGAGATATTTTTAGGATATAACTGTTCACCAGATGTTCGGTTCGATGTACTGACTTAGAAATTTCTAGGGCCTCTAATCTGTCCAATTTATTTCCGTTACTACTGATATGTAAGAATTTGGCATCATCGATAGAAAAAGTATGGGTTTCACGGTGACAATGAATAGCCATTTCAGAATAAATTAGAGAATTTGTTAAGGCGGATTTGTGTTCACGAAATATCTTTTCAAAAGATCTTCCTGTCTTTCTTATATAGAAATTATAGTGATGGATAGCTTGTTCGGAGTTTCGGTCCGATAGAAATTATCACAGTCAGCACATAAAAGTGTATACACACCACTGTTGCTAAGTATTCCATTTTTGCCTTTCCCGTTAAATAAGAGTTTCCGGAGATTAAAATTAGTGTAAAAAGCTGGCTTTATGTGACTTGGAATATTTTTGGTTATTTCATATATGTTTTTTATAAATTGGACTTCGCCCCATTTATAGGTATACTTATAGGTGTCGTTAAAAAATAAATTACAATGTCTTTAAACCTCCACAACGTTAATGCCTTAACTATAAACAACATATATACATACTTTGTTACTGTCAATGAACGTGTATTTATTTATATGCATCTTGAGTTTATATATTTTCTTATTGTGTGAAAATATCTTTACCAGTTAAAATATTTATTCTAATTTCATTTATTTATTTGAGAAATACTACGCCTTTTTAAAATAATAACTACCTTTGAGAAATACAAATATAAAATAAAGACGTTTTAGAATATTTCCTAACAATAGTTTTAACAAGACTTAAGAGTGTGGGAAAGAGAAGGGGATGATTCAGTAAAAGGGGTAAGTTACGAGTATGTCTGGAGTGGTCTATAAGTCTAGATCAGTGCTTCCCAATTACTTTCATGTAACGGCCCCCTAAATCTGAAGTAATTAATTCCCCCCCCCCCCCCCCCAAAACTTTTTTTTTATAGTTGAAGATTTATTTGGCAATAATTATAACAATTAAAATACACACATTTATATTCAACACAAAATTATAGGAACTTGCTTAAACACTTTTTTATATAACTTCATTAAAATAAAAAAAAATTACGTTTCGCAGTAATTTGTACTTTGCTCCTTTAAGTACATGACCCAAATAGGATACCTTTCGGATTTTAATATTAGTCAGCAACTCTCTATCAAATTTGGCTCTTCGAGAACCCTTGTGCTGCTGACCATATCCGTTCAGGTTATCCGTAGCATTCTTTGGGGTCATTACTTTGAGGGTCCATGATTCCACTCCATGCAATAACACAGACCAAACGTAGCATTTGACTAACCGTTGTTGAAGTTTCAAGTTTAGATTATAATCGCAAAATACGCTTCTCATTTTATTAACGTGTTCCCCGCGGGAAGCACAAACGCCTGTGATCTGACGACAATCCAAGTTTCAAATCACAAATACTTAAAAAAAATTACAGAAAACCGGAATAAAAATTGAACTTAAATTTAAAATAATCTTTATTCTAGCGACATCTCTGAAAACCTTGTCAAATAATATATTAGTTTATGAGATATTGTTGAATAAACAGAGCGCCGATTTTTTTTCGTTTCTCAATATTTCCAGCATTAACGACCTGTCGCGCGGATCGAGTCCTGGGATGAGTCTTTCTTACGTAAATAAACATTACTAAGTCTCTCTTACGTAAATAAACATTACTAGTGCTATATGCATTTGATTGGGTGAGTGTCATGAAGCATTGATTTGATCGTAGCATTCCTTTGTTTATTTTACGTAATGTTAAGTTTATCTCCTTTATTTAATGAGTCTCCTTAAGAGTAATGACTATTATTTATTATCAGAAAATTACTTAAGTGTCATGTTTACTTGGTGTTGTAATCAAATATCAGCGGTTCTAAACAAAATATGTATTTAAACTTAGAAATTAAAAAACGCTGAAATTGTGCCGCGCACAGGATTCGTGGAATTTGATTTTTAACGCGGTGAACAGGTTAAAAGTCGCACGAAATGATTCAATTATGCACATGACTTCAGTTTCTGGGTCTAGGTCTTCCACTAGGAGACTTCCGAGGTATTTACATTTTTTCACTCTCTCTATATCAGCACCGTTCAATGTAAGACGTGTTCCTGCCGGCCAAACCCAGATGATAATGATTTTAATTAAAACAATAAGCGCTTGTGTAAACATTTTAATAATAAATATCCGTTCAAACATTGCAGAAAACACTTATCATCAATAAATAATTTATGTGGTTTTTATTGTGGCTGGAGAGAATTTTGTAACTGGGTAAAATTTTATTTTTTAACTCTCATATACACATATTGTAATTTATTTTGATATGATCTCTAAAAATTGTTTTTAAATGACTGTCAAATGAGTCGTTTAATATCAAAAACAGCAATCTGTCGATTTTGCGTGAATCGAGTTAACACCGATGAAATGCCCCTATTGTAAAATTACACATTTTTAAATGTTTGCATAGTAACAAAAACAACAATAACCCTTATATTGTTGTTTTTGTTACCATGAAAGCATTTTAAAAGGTGTAGTTTTACAATAGGAACATTTTATCGGTTTTAACTCAATTCACGCAAAATCGATAGATTCCTGTTATTTATACTAAACTACTCAAATATATTATTTTTTTATTTTAATTGGATGATTGGTTAAGCCGTGTTGTTTTTTACCCGTGTTGCTCACGGCTGGGCGTTGTGGTTCCCTGATGATGTGGAACTGAACAGATAGTTCGCCTTCCTCCTACCGGTCCTGAGCTTTGATTGTATCACTTGAAGAGAAACTAGTCATCTCTTTGATTTGATCTATCCACTTTGTTGGAAACCATTCTCTTAAGCGCTGCCATTCAACATTTCCAGTTACTATCAGCTTCAACAAATTATGTTCGTATTTTCTACCGACATATGAGGGGTTAGAGGAGTATTCTTAAAAAAAAAAGGTAAATAAGACCTTTCAAAAAGTTGAACACAACTGGAAAACACAAGCTGTTTATGCATGTATGCCAAATCTTATAACGAACGGTTCCCAAGATCAAAAACGACCTCATATTTAAATTTTGGGATACATTCATACTGACACATAAACATACATAAGTACACGGACTAAAAAAATCGGTTATTTTTGTTTAAATAGGCAATCCATCCGAAATTTTTATTAATAATCAATCCATAGGATTATTTGTGCCAAAATCTGTTCTTAAAGATTGATGATTGAACAACAAAAAATATTTAGAACATTTTGCATTCTTTTTCCATCGAATTTCATCTTGCAAAAAAAAAACTTGTTCGTTAAACAAAGATTAACACGATTTTGGCAATACCCTTATTACTCCCTATCGAGAGAACTTAGTGTTTTTTTAAATTTTATTATGATATTTAAAAAGTAAGAAATGGGATAAATTTTCTTTTTATTTATTTTATTTATTTAACACTTTTATTGCAATATAATGTGGCGGGATTATTGCCAGGCGGCAATCTCTTCCAACCAACCAGACAAAAGTAAATGAAGCAAGTTACGTGGTCGCATAAATCATTCAAATGACTATCCATCCCCACGAAATTCATAAACATATACGTGAGAACATGCCCACGAACCCCACAAAGAAGATTGTCCGTCTTTGTCCAAGATTGGAAAGACGCTGAAAATTTTCGGCGAGATAAGAGGGTGCGGCGGGACAGTTAAGGATATTACAATAAATCGATTGCCGATAAAAACACGTCTTCATGTATTCAAGCATATCGATAGCAGGCCAATCGTCGATATTTATGAACGACCCAACGTCGGAGTTTCATGGGTTTTCCCTATCTCAGAAGAATTGTACTCTTAATAGTATCGTAGATGTGGAGTGAGCCGTATTGCTTATGATATATACTCATAAAATTAGATCTAGCAGAGTCATTTTTATGTGCGATCCAGATCGTAGACAGCTGCCTTCTGTATCCATTTACTGGAGACTTATTATCTGTACAAACTGACAGACCTGACATGAGAGGACACATATAAGAAGTACGCAGGTAGGCCTATGAAACAATGAAACGTCGCAAACTATTTTAGACAACTGGGAGTGATACAGAATTCACACATAAATACACTTAAATATTTATTTATTTGATTAACGACACAACAGTGTCTTTACATACAAATGAACATGTGACAGGTTATAAAGTACTTAAAATTATTGACAAATAATACAAAACTTGATCTTAAATTAACATGAAGATACAAAAAGCAGTAGTAATAATAAATTACAGTAATTGTTTGAAAATTATTGAATAATTATATGTACTCGTATATTTAAGTTCAATATATGTTATGTATGTATACCACAAAATATTACCAAACTTTACCAAGCAGACTTACGTACTTGTTGAATACTTATTTTATAGAGGTAAAGAACTCAGATTTGTTTTAGTGGAATAACGCATACATAGAACAAATATTGGATTTATTGAGAATTTTGTGGGAATTTTATGGATAAATATTGAGATATAGAAAACACATAGCCTCATTAGTAGAACGAGATGCAAGTTGCTTTGCAGAATTAAAACCTTCGTACATGTTGATGCAGAGCTACTTAACTCTAGAGGCAAAGTATTGTTCTTAATGTTTTGTTTATAATATGTTATTTATATTAATAAAGGAGAGCACAAAGTTAGTAGCTATTTCTAAATATTGTTGTGATATTCTGGCGAATACTATATATACTCGTACTTATATTAAAAATATCTAAATTGTTGCAAAACTTGTTTCCAAGTCTTTGCATACGAGTTATAGAGGAGTTGATTTTATAATTAGTATAACAATTTTCGGTATAAAAGGGATTGAGCTGTCTTGTGGATCTAGTGGGAATACGAAATGAAATGTTTGCGAGTAAGTGAGGTGATATTCCTACGAACCTAAGCTGCAGTCACTCTGTTATCCTTTGTCAATGGTTTCAGCTTTTCTTCAGGTACAGTAGTGGGCGATTGCAAACGGTGTTAGTTTCTTCCTTATGTGCAGCAGAGTAAACCCTTGGTATCGGAGGTCTCACCGATTCAGGTAACATTATAAGGAATCTCCCGTCAGGCTTGGTATATATTTAATTATGTATAATCTTTATTGAAAGCAACACACAGAATAATCGTATTGAAATGACAAAATAGAGTGACACTTTCTTATTGTGATTTCGTGTTTATATAACATACTTATGTTGTTCCCAATCGTAGGATAGGAAGATGAATTAATCAACACAAAAACGAATAAAGAATTTTTTATAACGTACTATATTTGTTTACGTTCTATACACGAGAGTTATAAAAGCTCTTGTGATTTGAATACTCTCAACAAAAAAATGTCTTCTTGTTTATTATTCTGTTTTGGCGAAATTTGGCATTTTATTTTCTCTCTTTACGCTTTCAGTTAATCTGGGATTGTGTATATGGTATACAGGATGCGTTTTAGGTTCCAGGTCGATTTTGTTTGACCGCCATTTTGATTTAGCTGTTATTTGTCACTTCATATTTAGAGCATCTTACTCTGCAACAACGTGTTGAAGTTATTAAAAAAAATTATTTAAATTATTATGAATACGCGAAGAAAATTGCGTGTTTTTTTTGGTTTAAATCATGTGCCAAGCAAGTCAACCATTCAGCGTGTAATAAATAATTTTTAAAATTTGCATACACTGGGATATAAAGCAAAGTCTGGGCGACAACGCAGCCAACGTACGTCAGAAAATATTGATGCAGTGAGGCACAGTGTTGGTGAGCGAACGTGTATGAGTGAGTGTATGCGTTTATGTTTTTGACAATTTTGGTGCATCTTTATTGAGTTTATAATTGTGTCCACTGTTTATTTATTATCATTTAATATTTTTCGTTTACGACCGGACTCGCTCTTCGATTAGGGTGGGGGTACATTTGGACAAAAATCATGAAACAGAGTAGGAGAATAGACAATGGTCCACAAGGTTACATAGTTACATTATATTCAAGGATGAATATGACTTTGAGGTAGTAGATGAGTTCACCTACCTGGGCTCAACTATAACGAAGGAAAACGGAGAGCATGCTGATATTAAGAGAATAATCACAACAGGGAACAAAACATTCTTCTCCCTACTGCCGGTGTTCAAGTCCAGAAGTGGTCATAGAAAAACCAAAGTTACCCTGTACAAAACAATTATTAGAACAGTGGTGGCATATTGATGTGAAGCATAGACACTGACAGCTAAATCCGCAGAGTTACTGGATGCCTTCGAGAGAAGAGTACTACGTAGGATCCTGGGCCCCGTGGATGACGGTGAAACCTGGCGAATATGATACAACGACGAGCTATATAATATCTATAAAGCTCCCAGGCTATCTGTACATACCAGACTGAGCAGATTGAGATGGGCCGGATATGTGCAGAGAATGCCGTCATCGTGAGCACCCAAAAGAATCCTGGAAGGACACCCGTGTTGGAGAAGGAGAGTAGGCAGGCTAAGGCTGCGATGGGAGGACCGAGTTGAGAGGGACGCAACCCGGCTGCTATAGGCGTAGGATTAGAGGATCGAGGCGGAAGACAGGAGGAGTTGGAGGCGAAGATTGACAGAGGCCAAAGCTCGATATGGGCTGTAAGACCACCGAAAAGAAAGAAAAGAAAAATAATATTTTGATTGGAAGGATGTTACAAGATGAGTTAAGACCATTCTCTCAAATTAATTTTCTTTTCCATTGCCTTAACATATAGGTGTAATTTTAGGCGATATGGTATATAATATTTACATGTTCTGTTGTTATAAAATAAACATGTTATAAATATCAATAAGCCATTTATTTATAAATTATTTTTTATATGTTGGTCTTGCAATAATGGTCAATTCAATTTTAGCTATCTAAAAATTTAGCATGCATTTGAAAAACCTTTTGAAAGAGATGATCTGAATTATTTTACAAGTATTCAATTCAAACCTTAAAATAATTTCAGCTGTCGTTTTATTTCAATTCGGGGTTACAACTTCAAAATATTTTCAAGTTGCCGCTAGGGCTGACATTGAAATCATTTTTCCGATTGCTCGAGGCTGTTGAAAAATAATTTATGACGAAACTGAAAAATCTTTACGAGACTTCAGTTTGAAATATTACTCAAGCGAAAATTCGTCCTGAAAGTTATACCTCTATTCTGCACTGAAAAAACGTTAATTTAGCAAAAAAATAATTTGCAATTATCAAGATTTTAAAACTTTACTTTACGGGGAAGTTTGCTTGATTTATCGCCTTTATATTTCTCAGAATTATTTCATGTTTACATCCAAAGAATATTTTAATTACTTTAGGAACTTTTATTGTTTATTATTATTTAATTACCTTAGATATTAATTATATTTTATTAAGTAAGTAAGAATTTAACTTCAAATTTATCTCGAATCTTATCGTTTTGTATTCTATCATACATTATCTGTCTGTGTATTCTATTTCCACAGCATTTATTCGGCTGTTTTTAGTATTTCCACGTCCACGTTTCACTTCCTTGCATCAAAATTGCTACTAAAATACGGTTCGGTAATAACATCTTAACAGATTTCGATACTGTTTTATTTTAGTATAAATAACCAGTGTAACAAAATTTTAAAGAAGGAAACCCGAATAAGTTGTATGAGAAGGTGTGTGAATGTTGAAATAATTAAAGGTCTATTTTATGATAAAAATGTCTGAATTTTTATCTATCCTCATAGAAAAATGGCCTGATGGTAAGTCCTTATATGACTAAAGATTATATTTTATTTACAGTTAAGACATTAACATTGTGGAGGTTTAAAGACATTGTAATTTGTTTTATCAAACGCTGTTTATTCCACTTTTTGTAACGGTATAACCCTACTGGTTTAAAGGCTTTCACCTCATCATCAGGGGAGCACACACAAAACTGAATTCTGCTCGAACTGTTACTGAGATACACGCTTTTAACGGTAAGCATTTGGGTTGGAGACTGGGGGCTGGGGGAGGCATGGGACGACCTCGGCGAGCAGCGGAGAGATTCTTGGTATATATGTGTTTTTCCAGATGTTCACCTCGATGGACTGACTTAGACATTTCTAGGGCCTCTATTCTGTCCAATTTATTTCCGTTACTACTGATGTGTAAGAATTTGGCATCATCAATAGAAAATGTATAGTTTTCACGGTGAGTATGATTAGCCATTTCAGAACACAAATCCGCCTTAACATATCCTCTAATTTATTCTCTATCGACGATGCCAAATTCTTACACATTAGTAGTAACGGAAATAAATTGGACAGAATAGAGGCCCTAGAAATGTCTAAGTCAGTGCATCGAGGTGAACATCTGGCAAACACATATATACCAAGAATCTCTCCGCTGCTCGCCGAGGTCGTCCCATGCCTCCCCCAGCCCCCAGTCCCCAACCCAAATGTTTACCGTTAAAAGCGTGTATCTCGGCACCAGTTCGAGCAGAATTCAGTTTTGTTTGTGCTCCCCTGATGATGAGGTGAAAGCCTTTAAACAAGTAGGGTTGTACCGTTACAAAAAGTGGAATAAACAGTGTTTGATAAAACAAATTACAATGTCTTGAAACCTCCACAATGTTAATGCCTTAACTATGAATAATATATGTTGACATATTATAGAGAGACAAGTGTTTTATGGAGTTCCAGTAATATAGACGATTTACCTTTCGCAGCATTCGTCTCCAGCACCACATTTCAAACATGTCGTCGATCTTTGTTCTATCGTCACGCTTTTCTGTCCATGTTTCTGCTCTGTTAAGAAATAAAGAGAAGACCAATGCTTGGACGAGTCTCATTTTAATATTTCCGGATATTCCTCTGTCCTGTCGTAATTTGACTACACTTGTCATTGCGTACTTCACCATTTCCATTCTCCGTTTTATCTCTGTATCAGAGCTGGTGGAGCTAGTTATAGTGGAGCCAAGGTACACGAACTTATTCACAATTCATCGTGGTCCTAATCATCTAGTCTGAGTTACTATAATTTCTACGAGTTCATGACATGTATTTGCCACTCATTGGCATTTATTCCAAAAGCTTTCGAATATCTCTTGTAGACATACATAAAACGGATACCCTGTTGCCTCTTCACACGTGGAGTAGTATTGCCAACACGTGTGATGACAAATCACGCGTTCCGTACGATTCGCAAATTATTAGAGTCCAGTTTGTTTTCAATGCAGCTGCTAGGAACAAGAAGGTGGAAATCCAAGCTTTGAAAACCTCTATAGTACAGTATAATAAAGATTTAAATAAATAATGTTATTCTCTTTATTAAAGTTGAATTTCTGCACAGTGTATCGAAACGATATTTATAATTATAGCAACAATAAAATGTCAGGAAATATGAATATACTCGTAAGTCATTTGTATAAAGGAAAATGTCATACAAATGGATTGCTTATTGATTTTGTGGCAAAACTGGTGCTTCATGCACTCAATATCTTTTATCTAGGCAAAGTGTTACGTTAAAAAGTGATATTTGTCAAAAGCACTGGAGGCTCGTGGCCATTTCGTGTGAAATGAAAGAAAGTTAATCAGATGTGCAACATTCTTATTTTTAATTCAAAATTTATTGGATCGAGTGAATAATATTTTAAATGAAAGAAACGAAAAAGTCCGAGAAATCGTTGGATTTGTATGAGAAGGTGTACGGATGGAGGAGAGGCAAAGTATAAGAAATGATATTATTTACAAAAGATAAATTAAGAAATTCTGATTTTTTTCAGATAATGGAAAACCTGTGACAGGTGGGCGTGTAACAATAGGAAACAAAGTTAATGGGCCAGTAAAGCAAACACAGTATAGTTGAACCGGAGGGTATTAAAATTTGTTGAGATATTTGTCTACAACAGTATTCTAGTTCTTTGATGTATTGAAACGTAAATGTAAAAAACATTAAAGAAACCTATTAAAGAATTAGGATCAAGAAATAGTTTGGGCATGTAGAACGAATGACAAAAAAAAATAATTGATTTGGAATTAATGCGAACTTAAGGAGTGGTTAAAATACAAAGAGTACTCTGAGATGGTTTGGGAACGTGGAATGAATTCATGAAGAAAAACTAAGAAAACAAATATGGTATACAGTGCAAATGTAAATGGAAAGCGTGGTAGAGGAAAACCAAATAAGTGGGGTTGAATCAAGTGAATAATATTTTAAATAAAGGAAATTTAGAAAGTCAAAGACATCGTAAGAATTGTATGAGAAAGTGTAAGTCTTGTGCTCTTTTCTTTCTGCCTACCTCGACAGAGAAACGCACAAATATTAACAACTTCCAGGGTATATAAATGTTAACAACTTCAGGCGAGCAAGAAAATGGATACACCAAATCTACGAGATGATATGTTCTTCATTGAGTGCTGTACTTATCAAGGCTTAATACCTGGAGGAGTGGTGGCAAATCGTCCGTTCAGCTCGAGATCATCAGGAAATCAAGACGCTCAGTCAAAAGTACATGACTTGAAATTCTTGGAAAGCTTTAAATGTGACATGAACCATGGTTTTGGTTATCACAAGATCTGGAATGGTTTGACTTTTAGGATTTGTGCTTTTTTCGGCAGGCACATGGCTTGATGACGATAGTAAGGCGCCAGTCAACCTCTATGCAGACTTAATATAATATTATTTATGTTCTACACTGCGCTGTTAAGAGATGATAAGCGTTATCTGAACATTTATTTTTGTGTTCTCTGTATGGCTCTTATCAACACATAATACTTTAATCCTTATTTTATCTCACTTCATTAACACATACTCGAAACAAACGCGAAATTGCTATAAAATATCATAAATTACAATATAAGACCTGTTTTTTTGGTCCCAGAATAGATATGTATTTTTTTACGTTAAGTGAGATCAGGAGTGTTTTTGAAATGTTTTAGGATAAAATGTTGGAAGGATTACATAGAAGAGAGTATAGGGAAAACACAGAAGGTAAAGTGACCTGGCTTTGTGCCCCTTCGCCAAGTTTAGCCTGCGGGGCCACGCAGTTTCCGTGTTGTGACCGCTGTCCGTGCACTGACACCTAATTATGCTGCTTTATTATTATACGTATATTCTGAAAAAAAAGTTGTAATAGTGTTTTTTTATCATAGTGTCTTAAGTCTTCTAAATTATTTTCATTTTGGTGAATCTCCTTTGCAAAATCCAGCCCCATGTTTAATTTTTGAAAGAGTAAGAGCGAAATATGGTGGGTACGGACGGTTATTGCTTTGTTTTCCGCATTGTTTTTTAAATACGAAAATAAAATTGACATCAAAGGGGAGGAAAGAGGCAGCAATGTGATAAAATACGACTATAGAAAATATATTCAGGGAATAAAATAGGACAAGGATTTCACATCTCATGGAAAGTATTCCGGAAACTAAAAGGAAATGCCTGTATACAATTTTGAGAAAGGCCATTCCAGGCAATATTTCGAATCCATTCTCAAATATACAATAAACCATTAATTACCCTGTTATAATATTTTTCAGAAATAAGTTTCTTGTTTGTCGGATAAATGCTGTTTGGATAAAATGTTCGTTGTTAACTTCATGTCAATCGGGCTGAATGTACATTTTTATGAAAAATAATGTTTTTGAGTAGCTTTTTGAATCAGTGCAATAAACCAAGATAAATCACTGACTTAATAATTTAAAAATCTAAATATAATAGTTCATTATTTAAGTAATAACAATAACACCATTTTAGTATCAACCCCAGAATATTATTTAAGTAACAACAATAACATCATTTTAGTATCAACCCCACAATAGTATTTAAGTAACAACTTTGATGTATAGAAGTAAAACGTAAACGTGGAAAATACTGAAAGGAGCCGAATAAATGCTGTAAACTGCTAGACCTAGAATAATACATAGGGTGTCAATGTACGACAGAATACGAAATAAAGTGATATGGGATAAATGTGAATCTAAGACTGATGTGTTGAGAAAGATAAAGAAGAGCACTTTAACCCTTCCTATCCGGTGATGTGTAACTAGTACACATTGCTTCTAAAAACTTTAATATCTCTATAAATATAATAAATACTGGGTTCAGAATTTTGGTATTCCTCCGTAATACATTTAGGCATTGAATGAAAAAATAATATTAATAATAATTAGCACTTATCGGCCACATCAGAGATGTTTTGTGAAAATCGGGAATAAATTCACCAATACAATCAAACGTATTGGTGAATTTAAACACCGCTGTGGGTGAGGAAGCGACGCTATTTACGTCTCAATCTCACTCAATTTCGATATATGGGAAAGCAAGAAATAGAATCTCAATTCGCTCGCTTCTCTCGCTCAGTAGCCAGTGGGATTTCATTTGAGGTGGTCGCTTTGCCCGTTTTGTGAACGTCGTCCGATATTTCTTTTCATGTTTTCAGCAATTAAATTTAAAATGTTATCACTTTGGACTACAAATTTAATTAATTTAAGCGATTGGCTATGAATATTCTTATTTTTCCGATTTTAAACCGCTCATTTTTACATGTGTATTGATGTATATTGAATACATAGCACCGGAATGCGCGGATTTTTTTTAGCATAGGAATGGAAAGGTTAAGATGGTTTAGACACGTGGAATGAATGAATAAAGATATACTTACGAAACAAATATACACATAAATTGCAAATGAGAATGGAAGGTGTGCTAGAGTAAGGTAAGTATGGTTGGATCAATTGAATGATATTTTGAGAGAAGAAAATGTAAGAAGTAATAGAAATTTGCGTGAGAAGGTGTAAGGAAGTGGAAGATTCGAAATATGTGTGTCGTGAGAGAAAAGTCTGGCACTGTTCTCTCTGCCAACCCTTGTAGATAAATGGCTTAATGGTGTGTATAATATATCAAGAGAATTTTAATATAATATTTTATTACTTTCAGTAAATCCTGTTTTGCAACACAGGCAACGATTTCCCTTAATTTATTAAGGGAGGGGGATTATTTTCACAGTTAAATTAATTTACTTGTAAACGACTTTGCTATTTAACTGTAATAAGCATATATCTAAGATGATTAACTTCTCAAAGTAAGTTATCTTCATTTACACCGGTTCCCATGGATAACATAAGCGAACATATAAATAACATACGGGTACCTTAAATGATTTCACTTTGTGTTTATAAGAACCCGTTTAGATGATGGTAAATTGTAAGCTTAAATATATTGAAAAAACATAACTTTTTAATTAATAATTTTATTTAAAAAAAATATTTTTCAGTTACTTCCTTCCTATCATTACACTCCACTTATGATCTGTAAACAATAAAGGGTCCAAGTCCCTTGCTGCACCTTTAGAAATATTTTTTTTAATAATTATTATTATCAACGATCTCCATAGCTTTATAAGTTGAACGCTTAGGCCCGAATCCATAGTCCAACTTAAACACTAAATAATGCAGCTTTACTTTTTTTACTGAAGAAATTAATGTTTAACCTTTCCCTTCCTGTGCTAAAAAAGTCCGCCCGTTCCGGTGATGTGTATTCAATACACATCAATACACATGCAAAAATGAGCGATTTAAAATCGGAAAAATAAGAATATTCATAGCCAATCGCTTAAATTAATTAAATTTGAAGTCAAAAGTGATAATTATTGAAATTTAATTGCTAAAAACATGAAAAGAAATATCGGACAACGTTCACAAAACGGGCGAAACGACCACCTCGAACGAAAGCCCACTGGCTACTAAGCGAGAGAAGCGAGTGAACTGAGATTCTATTTTTTGCGTTCCCATACACTGAAGTAGAGCGAGAGTGAGACGTGAATAGCGTCGCTTCCTCACCTATAGCGGTTTTTAGAATTAATATACCTACGTCACACACTGTCACACGTTTAATTGTGTTGGTGAATTTATTCCCGATTTTCACAAAATATCTCTGATGTGGCCGATAAGTGCTAATTATTAATAATATAATTTTTTTTAATTCTATAATATTAATATTATTTTTTCATTCAATGCATAAATGTATTACGGAGGAATACCTAAAATCTGAATCCAGTATTTATTATATTTATAAAGATATTAAAGTTTTTAGAAGCAATGTGTACTAGTTACACATCACAGGACAGGAAGGGTTAATGTTAAATTTCGTACAAATTTATTGTAGTTTTCTTAAATAAGGGGATTATGGGGTTTTATTACCTCAAATCACGAAAACTTAAGGTTAGAAATTAGTATTTAGATCGGAATGTGAATTCTTGCCTTAGTCTTCTAAAACGTGATTTTGATTTTTCTTATTATAATTATTTGAAATATGATTTTATATGTCCAATAATTGTAAATTAGGTGTTGTATGTTTAGTATTCAACAAACTAGGCAATTCATTGCCCATGTCTTGTTGGATATTCTTACATCAATATTTTCATTGTAATTTATTTTTATCAAACACTGTTTATTCCACTTTTTGTAACGGTATAACCCTACCGGTTTCAAGGCTTTCACCTCATCTCCAGGGGAGCACAAACAATACTAAATTATGTTCGAACTGGTACCGATATACACGCTTCAACGGTTGGGGGCTGAGTGAAGCATGGGACGATTTCGGCCAAGAGCGGAGAAATTTTTGGGGTATAACTGTTCACCAGATGTTCGGATCGATGTACTGACGTGGACATTTCTAGGGCCTCTAATCTGTCCAATTTATTTCCGTTACTGCTGATATGTAAGAATTTGGCATCCTTGGCCGAAATCGTCCCATGCCTCCCTCACCCCTCAGCTCCCAACCGTTGAAGCGTGTATATTGGTACCAGTTCGAACAGAATTTAGTCTCGTTTGTACTCCCCTGAAGATGAGGTGAAAGCCTTGAAACCGGTAGGGTTATACCGTTAGAAAAAAGTGGAATAAACAGTGTGTGATAAAAATAAATTACAATGTCCTTAAACCTCCACAACGTTAATGCCTTAACTATAAACAACATATCAATATTTTCGTTTGAATGTATGGTTTGGATCTAGATTTTAATACATGTTTAACAATTTTCACTTAATTCAATATGAAATACAGTGGGATTTTCCTTAAGTAAAATAAAACGATTCACAAATAAATTGTAATAAACCGCCCCATCGAGGATTATCTATTTAATTAAACTCAAGCCACGACCAATGCTTCGTCTCCATCAGTTTCACCCCCTAAATCAAGGTCCCGTAGTCATGTCACATTATTTCTTTGTTTATCCATAGCATTAAAATATTCTTGAACAATCGCATGACAACTGAGCAAATATTTACCATTCCTAGAGTAAGAACATTTTTTGTTCAAAGGTAATATACCTATTTGGCTCCCATGACATACGAGTACAATGGGGTGTCGAATTCAATAAAGACAAAAAGGTGTAAAATCAGGTATTGAATCGGAGCGTGGTTGTTATTGAATATGATTTGATTGTTTAGGCTTCCATGAGGGATGACGTCTAGCAAAAGTTTGTTTAAACTCTTGAGTGTGGTGTATTTGTGCCTTAATCACTTTATTCCATAATATGTCATACATTATTACCTCGTGTATTGTTCTTAATGCACGTATTTCTACATCAGTTATTTTCCACGTCCACGTTTCTTTCCCATACATCAAAGTTGGCACCAAAATTAGCTAATTTTTATACTGTCCGGTCTAAGTATGTATCTTATAGTGCCCTATTGACTTTGAATCCGATCGCGACACGCCTTCCAATATGCCTTTAAACTCTTCCATCATCGTAAAAAATACTACTTATTCAATATTTTTAACTTGTGTGAAATAATTTACAATATAATTTATGATTCTTCATAAAATAATCGATTTCGCAACTGATTTTCACACTACAACGCGAACATCACGTGAAGGATATGATTAAACCAACATATGAGGGTTTAACGGGGCGAGTGATTTGGTACGATTGTCACGTCATTATGTGAAGGTTCTATAGTTTCACCGTAAATCACGTTACTGTTGATTTGATTTGTACACAGAAGCATACTATGTGGAATAAAGAATTCAACAGTTATAAATGTAAAGCGTTTCAAGTAATATGACGTTAATGATTTTTTTACTTTATATTTCGGTTACCCATTTAAAACAAAAAGCACTTGGAAAATGTCAGCAGGGGCATCTCAGGCAAATAAGAAAGATTTGATGGTACTATAGAGTATCAAACAAAGAAGTTTTGAACAGTGTAAATTGCTGTTGTATCCAAATTCGGGTGTCAAGTGCATGTCTGTACGAGTATGTAGCTCGTACATACACGCAGCTCGCATACCTAACTATAGCTTCATTAGTGAGCTGACAGAGAGTAGAAAAAAAGTACGGTAGGTAGCGCAAGATATATAAGGGCGTACAGTACCCGGCGGTAAGTAATACACATCGGGATTAAGAAACAGACTGTCGGCCATAATCTTTAACTTCGGCTTTGGAGAGCATCGTCTCTGTCCCTATAACGCTTGACAATGACTAAGAAATTGCGACGGAACACGTGTATGAATGACAGAGACGACGCTCTACAAAGCCGAAGTTAGCCGATTATGGCGACAGTTTTTTCTTAAGCCCGATGTGAATTACTTACCGCCGGGAACTTATACTGCGTGACACGTTTAACATAAATACTCGGCACAACTAAGAGCAAATAGCAGAAGATACAGCCAAATGGCGTAGAACTCTTGCTAGTTACCAGGGACCCCATAGAGAAAGAAGACACAGAAAAGCTCCTTGTTCAATATGCGACAGGAGACGCCTATCAAAAAAATATTTCTTTCTTAAATCTTAGTAAATATGTTTGTTTCAGTTTATGATATCGTGTTTATAGATTTTAAACAAAATAAATACATCACTTAGTTTTTATTTTGTACCTTCACCATTCACATCGGTTCATCTTCATCTGACGAGAAAGACGGTAGTCTTTAAAACCGGTAGTGAGCTCAAATAAAACAGTGGTGAATATAAAATTTTATAAAATAAGTGAATTAGTTATTTAATTAAAAAAAATTAAATGATTTCAATTTAATCATTAAATTATTACAGCGCGCGCCTTATTTAATTAACAATTGTAAAAAAAATAGTGCGACATCTGTTATAACAATTCAGAAAATTAAATCAAAATTATCATCGACAATCATTTGATATTTAGACCATATATGCTTTTAGATTTTTTTCGCATTTTATTTTAATACTTGGGAGATATTGTATAACACCTTTGCTGTATATAATATAACCTAATAGGCTTACTGAGCTGTGGCAATCTCTTTCAACTTTAGCGGAATGGTTCTAAAAGGACGCCATGATGATTTCGATTGTTTGGTATTTAAATAAAATACGTCAATTAGCAATGCGGAAAGAGAGAGTGAATGAATCAATGAATAATAAATAGTGATTAATGATGCTTTATTTATCGGTAAGTAGGTATTTATACATTTCAGAACGGGCGCGGGAGTGCACCCGCAATATATTTTTATCTCGCTTCTGTGCGTGCAGAGATGGTCGATTGAAATATTGCAGACATCGCAATTAGTGTTGTGGGTAGACGATTTGTTTGCGAAAACGGCGAAACGGCGAGACAATCAGAAATAAATTAAGGAGGGCTTACATGAAAATCAGACTGCAATCCTTTTTTCGGGAGTCGAACCCGCCACCCTGAGACTGGAAGTGTTTTATGAACTAGGTCACGGAGTTTGTCAAATAAGAGGAAAAATTATTTCATAATCAGGTTTAAATACTTATATTTTTCTTTCTTAATTTTCTTCAAGCAAGAAACTTTAATTGAGAATATTTTTTATCGTGTAGTTATATAATGAGTGTACGTGTCGCGAAAGCCTTGGATTGTGTGCGCACGTTTTTAGCATGCACCAGCGGCAGGATTTTGAGTGCCAGTAGACTGCATCGCATGCATGTCACACGGACACAATTCATCGTTCGGGGCCTTGTCAGACACAAATCCAAATATGTAAAATCAATGCGGAGTTTATTTCGATTTGTTCTATTTATAAGCCATACAATACTTTTTGTGGGGAAGAGTTTTCTTTTATAAGTTTTCATCGGATTGGGTTTGATGTAAAATAGTCCAACCCATATTTTGGATATTTAAATGAAATTATTCCATCGTATATTTTGCTGAGAGTAGTAAAATCTTAAGAGCGGTTGCAAATTGAACTTGTTGGATTGTAAATATGTTAATTTCGTGGATATGAAAAAGAATTTCATGACATATATCAGCCTAATAGATTAAATGGAAATATGCATCGATGCTTAGGACAAAGAACCTTCTGTT
The DNA here is from genome assembly GCA_949825065.1 of Odontocerum albicorne. NCBI lineage: Eukaryota > Metazoa > Arthropoda > Insecta > Trichoptera > Odontoceridae > Odontocerum > Odontocerum albicorne. Next base: position 39,817,785 of record OX463847.1, on the reverse strand, counting down.
TAAGATTTCAATTGTTTTATTCATTTTTAAAATCACTGATCGATAAGTTATCGTTCGTTATCGAATATGATTGTCAGCCTTACTGTGAAAGGAATACTTCTGTTTGTGAATTGGTTTGTTATGTGTAAGTAGTTGCACTTTAGCATACACACAATCTTGACAAATCAAATTTATTTTTTCCATTTCTCTTCCAAATTTTCAGATAAAAGTAAACTAAGGAATTATAATCAGGGCTGTGGAGTCGGAGTCGGAGTCGTGGAGTCGGAACATTTTAGGCGGAGTCGGAGTCGGAAAAAATCGACCGACTCCGACTCCGTTTAATTATTTTAACATTTTCTTTAACTCATCCAATGCTGAGAGCACGCCTGGTGTGCCCATGTGAACATCTGCTTCATGCTCAAAACACGCGCGGCGTGTCCATGCCTAAATATTGTTATTGTATTATATCAGCATACGATATTCGTTCATTACTTCGGAAGATGCTGCCGCATTCGGGCGTTTTCAAAAATCTTGTGTTCTATTCAATATTGAATAAAAATAATAATAAACAATATAAATAAGATTTAGTTTACGTATGAAAACAAATGAAGCAACCTTTTAATTTTATAGTGTTTTTTTTTTTTTTTAATACCTACCTGTGTTGTTTTTCTAATTATTTTAAAAGTTTTATTTAATTCTTTTTTTAAATATTAATATATATTTTTAATATTATTTTTGTGTGAAGATATTGCTTAATGCGTATTGTTTATATATTTTTTTATTAAATTGTTTCATTTGTGTACGAATATAATTATTTTTTTATTTATACCTGTATCCATTATTAATAAGTCAATATAAATACATTAGGTAGACGCAGTAAATTATAAAATAAAATAAAAATTGAAGTCAGAGTCGAGTTGGAGTCGGAGTCCGAGTCGGAGTCGGTGTCGGTGTCGGAGTATAAAATAAAGCCAGAGTCGGAGTCGGTAAATTTTTATCCGACTCCACAGCCCTGATTATAATAGTAGAAATATTAATTCAAATATTCATTATTTGCATAAAATTTGTAAAAAATCTATGTTTAATTAAAAAATAAAAATCAGATATCATTAGTGTAAGGAAAAATGAAGGAATGGTAGAGAGGAAGGAAAAATCAGGAATGAGACAGCTTATATTACTGACATGAAATTAAACGTTTTTTCAGTCGCTTTTTAAAACATCAAAATGGCGGAGTGAGTCTAACATTTTTTGTAACTGGTTCCAGACTCTCATTGCATGGACAGTAAAGGGTGATGTAAAAAAAGAAGTGGAGGGAACTGGGAAAGCCAATAAACAATCTCTATTTGAGCATAGCGCCAGCCAATGATCGAAAAGACGCTGCATATTTTCGAGGAGATATTAATGGACAATTACTATAAAGATATTATACAATAGGAACAGTTTATGAATTTTGTGGCTGTTTCTGATATTCAACCAGAGCAAATCCTTCTGGTATAGAGTGATGTAAGCGTACTTTCTCAGGTTCAAAATAAATCTCAGACAAACATTTATAATAATCATTAGATAAAACGTGACATTTCTTTCCAAGTTCGTGAAATTGAATATAAGTATTATATATAAAACAGAATTTTCTTACCTGCCGATCGATTATCTTGGAAATTCGATCTTCTTGCTATTGGCACTTTGGGTATAATCAGTGAAGATTAAATGATTTATGAAGTGCAACAGCTTGCATAATTTTCATTTTATGACAACCATCATGAGGGATTGCTAGTGTTCAAGTAAAATTTTAGTTGAAGTTATGTAAAATTATATATACATAACATATATTAGGTCCTTACATATGAAATTGGCGTTTTGTTTGGGAGGAACATAAAGTTGATTTTTTTTTAATATAATATATTTATTTAATCAAAGTATGTACCATTGCTATCTATGCACTTTTGCCATCTCATAGGTAGTTCATCGATCCCTTTACTAAAAAAACCATTCGGACGGGAATCAATAAAATCTTTGATGTCGGTTTGGACTGCCCCATCGGAGTTGAATTTTTTCCCTTGCAAGAAGTTATCCAAATTTCGAAAAAAATAATAATCTGTTGGGGAAAGGTCCGGAGAGTACGGTGGATGTCTTAGACATTCCAATTGAAGCTCTTCTAATTTGGTAGCCGTCTGTTGTGCAGTGTGTGGTCTAGCGTTATCATGAAGCAGCAGTGGCCTAGAGCGATTAACCAGCCTCGGTTGTTTAGCAGCTAGCTTTTCCATCATGGTTTGCAGTTGCTGACAATAGACATCTGCCGTAATCGTCTGGCCAGATTTAAGAAAGCTGTAGTGAACGACACCAGCACTAGTCCACCAAACGCTCACAAGTAACTTTTTTGGAGTCAATGTTCGCTTGGGGCATGGTTTGGCTGGTTCAGCAGGGTTCAGCCATTGCGATAAGCGCTTCCGATTATCATACAGGATCCACTTTTTATCACAGGTAATGATTCGATTCAAAATCCCTTCATTATTGTGCCGGTTGAGTAATGCAACGCAGCAGTCAACGCGCGTTTGTTGATTTGCTTCACTCAATTCGTGAGGTACCCACCTTTCAAGCTTTTTCACCTTCCCAATTTGCTTCAAGTGGATTAAAACAGTTTTATCACTAACACCGCAGCCTGCAGCTAACTCGGACGTGGTTTGCGATGGATCCGCTTCCACAATAGCCTTCAATTCTTCATTATCATCTTTGGTCTCCGGCCGTCCACGGGGCTTGTTCTGCAGGTCGAAATTTCCAGAACGAAAACGTTGGAACCAAAAACGCACTGTGTTTTCTTTTGCGGCACCGTCGCCATACACATCATTAATCCTTCGAGCCGTTTCTGCAGCACTGGTGCCACGGTGGAACTCGTACTCGTAAATAACGCGATATTTCAAGTTTTCCATTTTGTAAACTGATTTTTTTAAACTGATTTGTAAACTGATTTGTAAACTGTTTTGTAAACTTTTCGAAACACAAATACTTGTGTAAATAGCTGTATAAATTTGAATTTGGAATTCCTAACCAAAGAGAAGATATTTGAGATCAAAGTTGTCAGTACAGCAAAACGCCAATTTCATATGTAAGGACCTAATATACCATCAATTTACCTTTAAACTTCCCTTTCACGACACATTTCGATCGCCTCTTCCACATTCATACTCCTTACTTTTCCTTCTCTGAAAATTTCATTCGCTTCGCTTAGCCATGATTTTGTCTGTCATCATCTACTTCGACTCTTACTCATGCTTGTATTGTAAATTTTACTAATTACTCTTTCATCGCCCCTTCGTTCAAAATGTCCAAACCACCTCAACGTTCTCTTATACAATGTTCTTAATACATTGAGTTTCAGCTCACATTCATCTTGAATAATGAATTAACTTTAATCATAAGTGACGTAAAAAAGAAACGAAATCGTATTAGGAAGGAAAAAATATTTACACAGGAAACAAAACAATTAACAAAGTTCACAAAGAAAATGGAACAATATAATTTCATTTTATCCTCCCACGACGTCTGGGGATAAAAATAAATCAAAGCAATGAACAAGGTCCTTCGAAATGAGACTTCTTCGAGGATTTATTGTGTTGTGGAAACGTTACTTATTCCAGCTCAGACCTTGTGTCTCCATCGGGTATATGTGTGAAATAATTTATAGGGTTCTTAATATTTCGTATATAACATAATAATTATAAATCACTTTTTTATTTCTCCCTTATATCTGGCTCTTTCATACCAGAAGGCGCTGAACTTGTTGAATGTGAGAAATAAACGTCAAAGTCGCATACTATATCGTTTATATAATATTCTTAACTGTCCCGCCACCCTACTATCAAAGTTTTTGCCAGCAATACTCCTGAGTACCTTCATTTCGCTGCTTCGAAGGAGATTTTTGGTTCTGACAGTGTCGGCTCTGGACTCTATGCTGTATGTCCTCTCATATCCTCACCTTGCTTTGGATGTTGATATACTATACTATATCCTCACCTTGCTTTGGATGTTCATATACTTGTTTATCCAGATAGTGTTTTTTAAACATACCGTAAATCTATCTTTAATTAAATAAAAAATCACATTGTTTTTATTTTGTTTTAACATATAACATACATTTAGACGCCGCCACTATTCTTTTCACATTCAAGTGTGTCCTGCTTGAGGAAAATACCCTTAGAACAGTTTCTTCTTCGTCACTAAGTGACACCACGCTCATAATAAGTAAAGAACATTCAGATCTTTAAATGTGAATCGCACTGAATTGGGACTTATTTTATTCCCCATAACAAAGTTGGTGGGATCAAATTGTTGCTATGGTGTTGACCCTCCGAAGATGAGAGGAACTTGAAATAATAAAAAGATAAACATACAGTTGAATGAAGTTTGTAAGATGATTGAACTAGGACATATGTATTAAAATTTAAAGAATAAACAAGAGATTTTGACCTTCTGTCACACAAAGAGTAGCCTTGTCACTGTTTACCGCATTGTTCATATTATCTCTCTTTCGAATATATTATTATTGGCTTGATGTCGCTATGTGGCACTACACGGCGCAATACCCTCCAGGGAAAAGCTGAGCGTGATGAGGTATTGCGTGTATAGCATCGCTCTAATTACAATATATGAAACTAAGCCGTTTATGGACGCCAGTGTCGTTTTTGCAGTGACCTAACTACTGTTTCCGAACCCCCTCTCGAAGCTCAAAATTACACGGGAAGACCTGTAATTAGTTCGCATAATTAAGTTCGATAACGTAATTTTATGAAAACTTTCAATTAATTTGTAATAAATGCCAAATTTTATAAATAAGATGAGTTAGAGCTAGTTTGAGCTATAATCAGCAAAATAATTAATTTGTAATAAATGCCAAATTTTATAAATAAGATGAGATTGAGCTAGTTTGAGCTATAATCAGCAAAATAATTAATTTGCAATAAATGCCAAATTTTATAAATAAGATGAGTTTGAGCTAGTTTGAGCTATAATCAGCAAAATAATTAATTTGTAATAAATGACAAATTTTATAAATAAGATGAGTTAGAGCTAGTTTGAGCTATAATCAGCAAAATAATTAATTTGTAATAAATGCCAAATTTTATAAATAAGATGAGTTTGAGCTAGTTTGAGCTATAATCAGCAAAATAATTAATTTGTAATAGATGCCAAATTTTATAAATAAGATGAGTTAGAGCTAGTTTGAGCTATAATCAGCAAAATAATTAATTTGTAATAAATGCCAAATTTTATAAATAAGATGAGTTTGAGTTAGTTTGAGCTATAATCAGCAAAATAATTTATTTTCATTAATAAGATTTTTTCTTCCTATTCACGTTCAAAAGCCTCTTCACGTGTAAAATACAACTTGGACATATGCGAACCAAACGTGATCGTGAAAAAAGACTGAATAAAGCAGAATAAATGCTTTAGAAATGCATGCACTTAGAATCATATAGGTACGAGGGGACAATGTGTGACAGAATACGGAATGAAGTGATTTAGGATGAATTTAAATTTAAGGCTGCTGTGTTGAGTGATATAAAGAAGAACACTCCGAGATGGTTTGGACACGTGGAACAAATGAATGAAGAAAGACCAACAAAATAAAGGTATAGTGCAAATGTGAGTGAAAGGTGTGGAAGAGGAAGAACAAGGAATATGTTTTTAGATCAAGTGTACGATATTTTGATAGAAGGAAATGTAAAAAGTCAGAGAAATCGTAGGAACTGTATGGGAAGATGTATGGATATAAAAGAGGCAAAATATGTGTGTCGCGATGGGAAGGTCTGGGCGCAAGAAGATATTTTGTTTACTTTTTGGTGTCATAATTTTTTTTGTTTAATAAAATACATTAAATACGTTATTAGTTCAATTACTTAAATAAAATAAATTGAAGACCTTTCTGGACTAGTTGGTAAGACAGTTGACTTTTATCTGGGGACTTCAGGTTCGATTCTCAATGGCATAAAAATATATGTTAAAAAATGGTTCCCTGTCTGGTACAAAAAGTTTGTCTGATAAAAACACTGCGAATATTGTACTCAATACGTACGGTTGTTTTTAACACGTGCAATGGATGAACCTCAAACTCCGTGCCTACTTCAGGGGTTCTAAACTCGAAGGCTCGATTACTATAACAATGTTATCTTCCAGCTCACGCCCTTCAATATGTCTAAATTATCAATTCGGATATGTTTTATTACTCTTTTGATAAAGCTGACATATATAGTACAGGTTAAACCAAACAAATATAAAAAAGCTCAGTATGCTTTCTATGAAAAGAAAATCTTAAAAGTTTGAAGATGTTTATGTCCGATGCCTAGTTGAAAAGGGGCATTACGTGAAACAAAGAAAAAGCTCTTGGAAAATTAATTCTGTTTCTTGTCATTCTAAATATACTCGTATTAATATCTCCAGAGTGTATCTATAGTATTTAAAAACAATTTGTCAGAAAAAATAAAATCATAACTTTTCCAACGAAGGATAGGAATTGTTCCCGCCAGTAACTTGAGGGGTATTCTAGTCTAGAAATTTGTTTTTTTGCGTATTTTTTAAATTTAGACCTTTAAAAATATGTTCTCAAAAAAAATTTCAAAATTCTTAATATTTACGAAGTTATAGCTATAAATGAGGCACGAATTACTCCGCACCGGTATGACTCGGACAATAATCTCAAAACTTTAAACGCGTTTTTCTCGAAACTACTTTTTTCGACCTCTTCGACATAAAATCTCAAGTTCTATTCAATCGATTGCCTTTTAAACTTTGTTTAATGTTTTTATATCGTCCATACTTTGGAATTTTTTTAAATTAAAATATTTGAAAAAAAAGGGTAAAAAAAATGGAAGTTTTTTTTTCAGACACCCACCATTTTACAATTTAAAATAAATACTTTTTGGTACCAACTATAACAACATTATTTCTTATTGAGAAACTGTGTATGATTTTTGTTTCAAATTTACGAAAGGGCTTCAATCATATCGACCAGCTTACCCCCTTTTTTAGGACATGATATAACAGTTGATAACATCTTAAATGAAAAAAAAAATCAATTTTTTTTTATACATTCTCAAATCATCAATAAACGAACTGTAAAAAATGCATGGTAAAAATGTTTTTAGTTTTTTTTTTATTAAGTCTTAAAAACGCCCGAAATTCACGCCTCTAGAGTAGAATATCTCCTTAAATATATATGAAGAGACCCTTACGTCCCTCCTCACACATATATGATAGTATTCCAACATACGAGTATCGTATGTTGGATACTACCTAAGTACCTAAGAGAATGAATCGTACCTAAGAGAAACCTTGAAGGATTGAGGATGCCACGGGTAGAAACAACTCTCATGTTAAGTACAGATATCATATTTTTTGGGGGCTTTCCCCATCATTTGAGAGTAATGAACCCCCCGCGGGCTTTACACCAATGCTCCATATTCTAACTTGCTATGTACCTGCTTACTGTATAGGGATCTGAGAACCTCTCCCCCCATAAATAACTTAGAAACTCGTATCGCAAATCACAAAACTCTGTAAGTAGGCTAACACAATTCCTGTACGTGAGAACCAAATGAGAGCCTGCTGTTTAAATACATACCCAAGTCTTTGATGCATTGTAATTATTGAATCATAAGTCCGTTCAGAGCATTTCTTTGGAAAAAAAATTGAGTTTAGATTTTGAAATATTGATATTTAGTCTTTTGATTTGATTCCGCTTGAATGGTACGAAAGGTTCCATATAAAAAGTAGTCTATTGATTTGACGCCGCTTGAATGGTAAGAGAGGAAAAAAAAACAACGGATGACGTTCACAAAACGGGTGAAGAGACCACCTCAAATGGATGCTCGAGAGCTACTGAAGCGAGAGAAGCGAGTGAACTGAGATTCTATTTCTTGCGTTCCCATATACCGAAGTAGAGTGAGAATGAGACGTGAATAGAGTCGCTTCTCACCCATAGTGGTTTTTTAGAATGAATATACCTACGTCACACACTGTCACACGTTTGATTGTATTGGTGAATTTATTCCCGATTTTCACAAAATATCTCTTATGGGGCCGATAAGTGCTAATTATTATTAATATTATTGTTTTCATTCAATGCGTAAATGTACACATATTAAGGAGGAATACCTAAAATTTGAACCCAGTATTTATTATATTTATAGATATCAAAGTTTTTAGAAGCAATGTGTACTAGTTACACATCACAGGGAAGGAAGGGTAATTAATATATCATCACCAAAGGTCATACAAAGGAATTGAAGTATACTGATGTCCTTTAAAGATGACAGTAATATGACGCCGTTCTTCAAAAAGTTTAAATATTCCACATGAGTGGAAAAAAATGTGTTTAAAGTTGACAATAGACAGTGTTTGAGTTTAGATTATTTTACTAAATAATGAAACACAATGTGTGAAATAATTCTTCGAAAATATTATTACTTATTTAATTTTTATCTCGCTCTTGCTAAGCCACTGTGTTTATTTACGAAATTAATTCACATTGGAGTTTCTAACAAAATATATGACAAGCCAACGGTAATGTCGTACGAAACTTGTTAGTTATATATTGGATAATTATATTGGAGTTGCGATTATTCCAATTAATTTCTTATTCTAAATGTGTGAGAAAACTCAAGGGCTCGTGAGATGTGATAATAATGCGGTTTTGAAAATAATCCTGCATTATTGTATTATTTCAATCAATTCCCAACGATGTGGATTTGAAAATAAAAAAATTGATATCGAGAAATACAAAAATTCACTCTTCTAATACTTCACTGTATTTTCAACTCTTAATTATACAGATTTGAAAATATTTTTATTGCAGGATTCTCTATAACTTGTGTGAGGAAATTCGAAATTCATTCTCTAAGATATCATTTCCCAACGTAGCGGATTTTAAAATAAATTAAATTCCGAATTCCCTTTAAAATTTGTGGGAAAATTAAAAAACTTACATTTCAAGTTATACATTCCTAAAGTTAAGAATTTGAAACGATTTTCATTCCAGAATTCTCTTTAATTTATGTCAGAAAGTTTGTAAAACCTATTTTCCAGGTATATTCCCAACGTAGCGGATATGAAAAAAAAAACATATTTCTGAATTCTCTTTGACTTGTGTGGGGAAATTCAAAAACAAACTTTTTAGTTATCGATTCTCCATGTTGTGGATTTGAAAATATATTTAAATCAGAATTGTCTTTCATGTGGAAATTCGAAAACTCATGAGATGCGATGATAATGTGGTAATAAAAATAACAACACGTTATGATATTTTCTATTTATCAAGTCTCTTATCAAAAAACTTTTATTTCAGAAATCTCTTCAAATGTACTTGGAAGGTTTTTTCTGTTTTTAATTTTTATTGGATCCACGAAAAAATACAAACATGTTTTAAGGACGATGGTGGGAAAACAATAAACATTTTTTTAATGTATTTTAAGATAAAATTAAACAAGTATTATTGTTAGTAGAAAATGTTATTCGTCTCAATTTCCATCAAAATCCATTATTTTCTCCATCCATCTCCAAATCCATTACACGGTCATGTTTACTTATAACAATTATCAAACAACTGTTGCTTGATTGGAACAAATTTCAGTGTTTAACCCTTCTCTTACGGTGATAAAAATAATACGCGTGCTCCGGTGTTGTGTAGTGAGTACGCAATAAAAAAATAGCGATTTTAAATCGGAAAAATAAGAACATTCATAGATAATCCTTTTAATTAATTATAATTGAAGTTAAAAATTATAATTATTGAGATTTATTTGCTGAAAACATTAAAAAACCATCTGAAAACATTAAATAACGCTCACGGAACGGGCGTACGTCTAACCTATTTGCAAGCTTAGAGGCTACTAGTGGCGCGGAACGTCAGTCGCATATCCCGGCGCTTACGCCTTTGCTTGCGACGTTGAGACAATTCAGGTTCTCTCAATTCAGTCTAGTATGCAAGAGTGAGATGCAAATATTGTGTCGCGCTTCCCGCATACTATTCACCTATCGTCAAGACGAGGCACTCGCAGCGTTTAAATGCGAATTTGTTTTCGATCTTTACAAAACACCTCGATGTAGTCGATAGATTCTGATTATTATTAATATTATTTTTTAAATCAATGCGTAAATATATTATGGAGGAATACCTAAAATCTTAACCTTGTATTTATTATATTTATAGAGATATTGATGGTTAATAGAAGCAACGTGTAGAAGATACCCAACACAGGGAAGGAAAGGTTAAATAAAACTAGTGAAATATTCAACCCGTGAAATATTCACGGAAGTTAAACAAATTCTACATTTATGAAAATATATATTCATAAATATAGAATTTGTTTATATATATCATTTATACATCGTCCCCTTTTACACCGGTTAAAAAATTGTTAGCTAGGTATTTAAAATTCGTTCAGTTATCTCGGACCCATCGAGATCAAATTTCGAATTACTTTCGCAGAGAATCTAAGTATTCCTCTCTCGCTCTCTTATATTCAAAATTCAATTCTCGTATTCTTTCTTTGACGTCAACCATCGTATGGGTTTTGGCCTATTTATACTATGATAAAAATGAATGCACGATGTATATATCGTCGTTTAGAAAGCTAACTCTCTTCAAGAGCGCTCAAAGTTGGAACTCGAATAAATATATATAAGTTGAGTATAAGAATAGAATAGTGGTGGCTTTGACCATACATTTTCCCCGCATCTTCATATGTTTAGAAACATATATTTGGTAAGACAACCGCAGAAAGCTAACCAAGTGAAGACAAACTACAAAGACGTCTATGTAGATTTTTCGATATGTGATTGTGAAAATCGGTTTTAGAGAAAACGCAATTTTATAATTTGTTTAAATTCTTAATCATGTATCGTAATAAAAATCTTGTATTAGTCATGCTTCTAAGATGACAAACCAGACCTACAAACCAATTCCCTAGACCTACAAACCAATTACCCTAGACCTACAAACCAATTAAAATGAAAAATAGTATTTCTTATCCCACTTGGTAATATCATGAAATTTTGTAATTGGTTTTATTAAACACTGTTTATTCCACTTTTTGTAACGGTATGACCCTAGCGGTTTCAAGGCTTTCACCTCACAGTGTTTGATAAAACATTGTGAGGTGAAAGTTAACAGTGTTTGATAAAACAAATTACAATGTCTTTAAACCTTCACAATGTTACGCCTTAACTATAAATAATATCATGAAATTTTGTTTAAATAAAATTATAATAAAGGCAGGAGGCGGAAATAAGAAATGGTATGGAATTTTATTGCTTTTCTGGTAAAATTTAAAAAATATACACTATAGAAAGTGAAAAATATACATTATAGAAAGTGAAAAATAATCTTCATAAACGTATTGAAAATCGGCAAAGTATAAAATATAATATGTTAAGTATAACAAAATTAATAAAAAAAGAGTTAATGACATGAGAGCAATACTGGTGGTTCGCAATAGCGTATTAGTGCCAACATTGATAAAAAGAAGTGAAATGTGGACGTGAAAAATAAATGAAAGAAGCCGAATAAATTAATGTAATGAGAGGATAGGATGTGAGCAAAAAAGTGACGTGTTAAGAAGGGTGAATGATTGACTAAAAGAAAGACTGACTAAAAAAAAATGACATTCGAAGTATGCGTGGATGTCGTCATATAGGATGCTCAGTATAAGTACTTGAAACAAAATGAATTAAATTTTGAAAAAAGGAAAGTCAGCAGGAAGAGAAATTATTGTCTCAGAAAGTATAAACTAAAGAGCGTTTTGAAGATCTGAAAGAGAAGCTTATTAATTATTTTCGTTATGCAACTCAGGGGGTGTATTTCCATGTAGGAAAAAAAACTAGAAATGTGTTAAAAAGGTGTTAAGTGAAATGAGAATGATTCTCTTTAAAAAATAAACCAATTGTATCTTTGTAATTTGTTTTATCAATCACTGTTTATTCCACTTTTTGTAACGGTGTAACCCTACCGGTTTCAAGGTTTTCCCCTCATCATCATATATTTTGTAACGTTATAACGTTACAAAAAGTGGAATAAACAGTGTTTGATAAAACAAATTACAATGTATTTAAACCTCCACAACGTTAATGCCTTAACTATAAATAATTGTATCTTTGTTTTATTTGTCCTACTTCAACAGGATGGTTCCTTATCTTACCCTTGTATGAAATCAAAGTCAGTGGATGCGATAAGAATCGAAACGATGATGCACGACACACTCGTCACTAGATAATTTATGTTGTAAAAAAAATATTATTTGTTATCAGAAACCAATATATTGTTTTATTGTATTACATTTTCGTTGTATATAACCTGACAGGTTTATTGGTTAATACTTCTAACTAGGAATTTTCAAAAGAGGCCTTTCGTAAAAACAAGAATGTAATCTTATTTAAAGACATCCACAGGTGTGATGGTATGTATATTTATAAGTTTAAAAACAGGTAAACTGCCTCGCAATAAGGAAAACTCTAAAAAATAACCGTCAAAGAAACTGATTAAGCAAATAGACCAAAATCTTTCCCTCTTTTATATTATTCTTAACTGTATTTTTGTTAAGTAATTTTTTTCTTTTTTCAATGACTTAATAATAAAAAGCCATGATTTTTGATAAGTTTGAAATCAATCATAAGATATATTCATAGATCAAAATAATTTTGTGTTAGAATATATAGAAAAATCTTTTTGTATTATTATCCGCAGAAAATGTTCAGTGTTTCTAAAGAAAGGGTAGAGCCAGACGTTATTCACACCATAAAACGAAGCCAAAAAATACAATCGTTCAATAAAAGAGTAGCAACTTTTATATTCAGCACGTTCATTGAATCTCGAAAATAGTTCAATATTCGCTGTAAGAACTGAAACCTTTTTCTCACATCAGAAATCCGTCTATTCACCATGGTTTTGAACAGTATGTCTAATAACTAGGGTGCCCGTCATTTAAGCCCAGAGAATTGAGACGCAAAAATATGGAAAATGTATATAATAATATCGACTGTGTAAAACAAAAAAAACGGTTTTTGTAAAACTTATGTACATACAAAATACCATCATGCTGTTTTCATGTCAGGGTAGGAAGGGAGGAGAGACTTCCAGATCTAAACACCTTCTGATACAACTAACACGATTTCTCAGAATTTTTACATTTCTTTCTTTCAAAATATCATATTTTCTTTTGTTTTCCTCTACCACACCTTCCACTAAAATTTGTACTGTTTATGTGTTAAATTAGTCTCCTTTATTTAATTATTTTACTTGCTCAAACCATCTCAAAGTGGGTTTTCTCATCTTTCTGAACACATCAGCCTGAAACCTGAAAAATTGTTTCAATAACATGTAAAAGCGATAAAGTTTATAAGTTTGAAAATGATTTTTTTGGTTTCATTTATATGACTTTCATATTTTTTACTTCAAAATATATTTTTGCTTCAAGGTTTTTTTAAATTAAAAAATGCCCTTTCGGCACTGGCTGCAAGAATGTGGTAGATTTTGTCTGTGTGTAAAAGGAAACGATATTATTTATTTTATGGTACCCTGTAGCTGCTCTACAATTCTTCTTAAATAAATTACATCATTATATTGGAAACGTTTGAATATAAATTGGTAATAAATAAATATATAGATAAACGCTTAACGGGGGTAGTTTTAGAGTCTACTGGTCATGATTGAAGAAAATGCATTGAAATGTTCCGGAAGTTGCGACGTGAAACCCTCTGCAATAGTATTTCTATCGAAATCTACCTAAAATGCGTGAACATAAAATGTGAAGATTTTAAAATTAAAAATACACATTGCAATGCTGAAAAAATTGCAAGAAGGGAATTATATTTCTTTATTTTAAACAAATTATTTAGTGGGATTTAAGCCTGGGCAAGCTGTATATGTGATATTTACTTCATAAATATCTTGGATATACAAATAGTATACACTCAGAATATTCGCTTTGATTTATAAGTGAAAATTTACTGAAATCTTATCCTGCATATACAATATTTGTTCACTAAGTTAACAAAGATATTGTGAACCATTCCCATTATTACTCTGAAAATCATTAAATTTGGACGTAACGATATATTTGCTTTCAACAGTCGATACAACTTATATCATGCATGTCTAAGGCTTAATATTCTCGAATTAAAATTTTACTTTCAGAATTATTCTATTAGAAAATTGGTAACACAACCTTCGGTCAATACAAATAACCATTTCTTTACAGTAGTTTTGTAATATAATATATTAGAAATGAGGCATTCAAACAAACCAACATCAAAATAACCTGATTTGTTGAATGTGAGACGTAAAAATAAATTTCACGTATTGTCAGTATTGTAAATCATTCTTAACTATTCCGTCGCCCTCTCAAATCTTGTAGAAAATCTTCAGCGTCTCTCCAATTATGTACTTGCAATGTGGGTAAATCGATATTGCCTTTTTGCTTATCAATCTTTGATAACTTAAGAGTGCCTCAAAAGGTGGCTATTATTTCTTTTTTACGAATTAATAATTTTTTTCTTATTTCTTAAGGGGGCATTCTAGTCTAGTAATTTCAAAAAATCTTTTTTTTGCGTATTCTTAAAGTTTAGACCTTTAAAAATATGTTTTCAAAACAAAAAATTAAAATTCTCAATATTTACGAAGTTATAGCTATAAATGAGGCAGCAATTACGCCGCACCGGAATGATTCAGACAATAATCTCAAAACTTTAAACGCGTTTTTCTCGAAACTACTTTTTTCAACCTGGTCGAAATAAAAGCTCAAGTTCTATGAAATTAATTGCCTTCAAATTTGGTATAAAACTTTGATAAATGTTTTTATATCGTGCCTACCTTGAAAATTTCAAAACTATATTTTTTTACTATTTTTAAGGAAATAAAAAAATTGAAAAAAAGGGTAAAAAAATTGAATTTTTCTTCAGACAGCCGCTATTTTACGATTTCTTTAATTTTTTTTTCTTTGGTACCAACTATAACGACATTATTTTTTATCAAGAGACTGTGTATAATTTTTGTATCAAATTTACAAAGAAATTTCTATCATGTCGACCTATTTATCCCCTTTTTTTACAAGATATAACAGCTGATAACATCTTGAATTAAAAAAAAATCACAATTTTTTTTACACTCTCATATCATCAACAAACTGTAAAAAAATGTCAAAAACCCCCTTAATTCCACTCTAGAGTAGAATACCCCTTAATTCCACTCTAGAGTAGAACACCCCCTTAATTCCACTCTAGAGTAGAATACCCCTTAATTCCACTCTAGAGTAGAACACCCCCTTAATTCCACTCTAGAGTAGAACACCCCCTTAATTCCACTCTAGAGTAGAATACCCCTTAATTTCACTCTAGAGTAGAACACCCCCTTAATTCCACTCTAGACTAGAACACCCCCTTAATTCCACTCTAGAGTAGAACACCCCCTTAATTCCACTCTAGAGTAGAACACCCCCTTAATTCCACTCTAGAGTAGAATACCCCTTAATTCCACTCTAGAGTAGAACACCCCCTTAATTCCACTCTAGAGTAGAATACCCCTTAATTCCACTCTAGAGTAGAACACCCCCTTAATTCCACTCTAGAGTAGAACACCCCCTTAATTCCACTCTAGAGTAGAATACCCCTTAATTCCACTCTAGAGTAGAACACCCCCTTAATTCCACTCTAGAGTAGAATACCCCTTAATTCCACTCTAGAGTAGAACACCCCCTTAATTCCACTCTAGAGTAGAATACCCCTTAATTCCACTCTAGAGTAAAATACCCCTTAATTCCACGTACTCTGGCTTTCAGCCATATCTTCTCTACTTCATGCTTTTAATGATAGAAATAATATTAATCTGAGTGGTCAGAACATGAAAAAGGCTTTTTAAGAAAATACGTACCTTTTATATATTATTATTAAAACTGTGACAAATCTCAGAAACAGTGCCTTGTGGATATCGCATCTACAGCTCATCAACTTTCATTGGACATAGAAAATTATTTTGGTTGCCGTACTGAGGCGAAAAAGGATAAATTGAATAACGCAAAAAGAGGATCACGAGCGGATTGGCCATTTACCGCCTGTCTTGATAAATCGAGGCATCGCGTAAAAAAAATCATATATCAATAATATATCAACATATATATTAGGTTCAACCTGATGCGATACTTTTTTAAGCATGGGGAAGGGTTTTAGGGTCACTTCTATATCTGGATTATTGATATGTAGCATGAAATTTTACAGTATTCGACTCCGATGACCTTCGTGGCTTATTTGGTAAGACGCGTGTCTTTCGACATGGGGTTGTGGGTTAAATTCCCGCTGGAGTTCAAATTTACTAAGATATTGCCACATGGCAATAAACTTGCTAGGTTGTGATGTGTACGATCGATATTGACAAGCTATCCCTTATTATCGAGTATGACTGTCAGCCATTATGTGGATGGAAGACACCTGTGCATGTATTGATTTATTGTCTGCATGCTGTTGCGCTTCAGCAAGCATTCATATTTCAACGCGACTCTCTTGGGGGTCGCGACCCACAGGTTGAAAAACGATGTACTAGACTTACTTATATCGTAATACGACAGATTTTTAGCACTTACTGTCCAATGTATACTGATCTTTATTTTTATTATGGCAACTTAGCGTTATCTATACGATTTATTTGCTTCTGGCGAAGATACGCTTAATGAGTTAAACATCAAATAAATTCCCGCCAAGATAAAATCTTGCAGTGTCATCTATCAAGTGTTGATGGACGTAATGTAATTAGTAAGATAGAATATTCTTCATAAGCTGTATATGAGTTAATTCTAATATTAACCTCTCAAATATATTCGTATAAAAAGAACCCCTTTCCCATTTACCCTCTCAATTTCGTTCATTTGGTTTTTGAACCCTTCTTTGGTCATTTGCAAGTCTTACATGTCTTGATGTTTCACTTGTTCTATGTATTCTTTCGTAACTTCCTCCTTATTTTTCAGGAAGTTTAAGGCAAGTACCATTTTCCACATATGTTAAACCCTGTGTTGAATGTATTTTAGTGTGACTTCTACAGTTTATCTTAGAAGCAATGGAAGACTATAGTGACCACAGTATGAAAGTTAAACTGAATTCGATTAAATTCAAGAGATAAAAGCTATGTTTAACATCATATTTTTCAAGAGTCCGTCTCTGAATAAATGTGCAGTAGTGTATTAAGTGTGAAACGTTCTTATCATCATGGCTTTATGCTTACGTACTGTGTACAAACTTGTCTTATTGTGAATTTACCAAGTTTCGTCGCTTTCAAACTGAAACACTTTTTATTTGTTAGCTTTGAGGTTAAACTTATTTATTTCAAGTTTTAGAATTGAAGGTATGTCAGACACAAAGGCAAATGTATCTTAGATAACAACCATACAAATTAAAGGTATGTCAGACACAAAGGCAAATTTACTCTATCTTAGATACAAACCATACATATATTTTTAACTCGGTGGTTTTTTATATTTGTTATTAGATATTTTTTTTAACTTTGTAGTTTTTTATATTTGTTATTAAACATTTTTTTTAACTTTGTAGTTTTTTATATTTGTTATTCCATATTTTTTTTTAACTTGGTAGTTTTTATATTTGTTATTCATAATTTTTTTTTAACTTTGTAGTTTTTTATATTTGTCATTCAATTTTTTTATTTGTTCAAAAAACTGAACAATCTGCCGATGAAAGATTACAACAGTTAGATAATTTCAAACTGAATATATTTCGCTTGAAGAAAGGCTCGGGGAATAGGAGCTAGAGATTGATAAAATCCTGATATGGCGTGGTAATAAAAGAAATGAGTGAAAATCCAAAGTAATTTATTTCTATCTGTGGAAAACAGTTCCACAAAATTAAAGACCAAACATTTTTTTGTTGTAGCCTAACGATAACTTAAATTATAATTTAATTTACAGGACTGTTAGGCTTACAGGACTGTTGGTTGACTTAAACCTCTGGTATTCAAACTGTGTTCCGTAAAATGCCGGAATTCCGTGAATCGTTTTCAGGGGTCCCACAACTTTTAATTTTTTTTATTCTCTTGAGAAGGCTTTAAACATGTCGAGAGAATGAGTTCTAAAAGACTTACATAAAAATATTTAAAAATATGGAAAGAGGAATTGATTTTGTAAGAAGCACAAGAAATATAACATATTTGATGAGATGTTTGAATGTGAATCGAGCAAAGGCTATTTTTGTGGATAGGAAGATATAGAGATCTCTCCTCTCTGCTTACCTTAAAAGGGATATGGTGGGATTGTATGTACGTGTATGTATCATAAAAATCAGGTCAACTGTGTCAAAAATGAAAAAGTCTGAATACAGTTTCTATACGTCTAACGAACCAGCATACAAAAGAGTATATTCTGATGCTAACATATCTCTCTATTCAAAGTCTGTCATCTGTCAAAGTGACAGAAGGCAGAGGCAGCTCTGAATGGTGATTTGGCAGGAATGCCTGACGGTTTATTTCCAACTGGGGGGTTTTTATCTGAATTCCCATGGCATCCACACAATATGTTTTCACGTGAATTCTAACTGCTGTATTTGTCAGAATGTCGCCTCTTTATATATAATAAATTCTTCAGGGTTGCCGTAAAACTATATTATTTTCATTAAAAAAAACTTTGGAATTAATACTTTCAGGATGAATGACGAGTGGATAGGATTTATGTGAGCTCGTGAGTGTGGGTCTCTTATTGTTGTTTTAATTTTGGTTGTTTTTGTATTTGTGTTTCTGTGTGTTTTTCTTTTTTTTCTTGTGTTTTTCTTTTTTTTCTTCTTTTTTTTTTGTTTTGAATTTGTTTTTGTTTTTATTCTTATGATTGTGTGCAGTATATTGTGGGATGAATATTTTTGGTCTTTCTGGAGCGATAATGTGTGAGGAGTTGAGTTTCGCAAAATGTTTCCAGTTGTAGTTAAGTGTCACTGTTTGTCAGGTTGATGAGAGCGTGCAACGGGGTTTTTTGTGTTATCAAAAATCGGAAAGAAGTATCGATTTATTTTTTCATGCTAAATATCCTCAGTGAGATACAGGCAAAAGCCTAGTTTACTGGGGATACGACAAATGAAAGGCAACAAACCCAGATCCATTAAAATTATATGTCCAAATCAAATTACCTATTGTTTTTTCTCAAATTGTGTATATTTCTTGTCATGTGTAATAATAATAAAAAAAAAAAAAAATTTTTGACTGCATTTAGTGGCTGTTTTCTGAATCCACAAATTGTTTAAAAAGTTTACATCATTTCAATGGAAGAGAAACTGTCACAGGTAAATGGATTTGTAATCTTGGTAGTATATCATATTTAGCTGAGAAGGGTAAGTTGAAAGATATACTTAAAGAAGGATAGCGACAGGGAAAGAGTAAGTGGAGAACTAAATGTCATACACAACATCCACGCTTTATCAAAAATAGTAAAAATGCCAATACATAATAGCGTGTCATCAATTCGTTTCAAAGCCAAATATTTACTTGCATTTTGTGTCTTTTCAATAAAGGTATGAATAAAAATTGTACATGTTTTTCTTTTTTTACAATTGTCCACTCTACAAAAAAACCTTATCAAGGTGAACAGCAGTGTTTTAGCTGTCAAAAACACATTTGAAGTTAATAAGTTTAGGAAAATTCAATATTAGGCAGGCAGGGGGTAAACGGAAAATAAAAAAAATTGGCAAGTGGTCTACGGGGCGAAAAATTTTGGGAAACTATGATTTACACGAACTTTGCAGATTAAGAGACTTGCGAGAATATAGTTCAACTGGGCTGAGAAATTGTTCCTGGTTGGGCTCAAAATCGACTCACCTGGAGGGATACCGTGGCAGCGCAACAGTTTTGACCCTGATACTCCTTATTTTGTTCACTACTGTCCAGAAAAACTCAGTAAACTTGTACCCATATCCCACCCACAAGTTTATAAGTCATCATATGCAGCATCTTTCTTTGGCTCGTTAGCCATTTATTTTTTCAAAACGCGTCTTATACGGGGAAGTAGTGGGCAAGATAAGGATTTGTAGGTTGTCCCTATAGCGCAGATAATGCGCCAAAAGTATCTGAAAGTCGCTGACTTTTTGCGGGGCGCCTGAAGAATGGAAGTAGGTGGCTCAGGACCATGGAGGATAGAAAGTCATCTATTCTCAAGCTGATTGCGTCTCAACGACTAGATGTGTAAAAACAGTCAGCGTGCTGCGAACATGAGCCAGCATTCCTAGGCGACTCAGCAGGATCCACATGTCTTTGACGTTTGTGGGAAGGAGTACGTATCTAGGATCGGGCTGTTTTTACACAAAAGATCATACAATCGACGTGAAAGAGCAGTTCAAGATTGACGTTGGACACACGAGGGGATCCTTGGCTACGAGGTCCAGTAACAACGATGACGAATTTATCTTGTATCTATCACTATATGACTGATGTGTATACAGCAACTTGCAAACAATTACAGTTTTGAGCAGTTCTCGATTTTTATACATACGAACAAGCACTCACATGGGTCACTCATTCATAGCGATGGATGATGCGCAGCAGATGTAACACATAGAATTTGTGTGGGATGGATGAAGTTTAAATCAATGACGGAAGTTCTTTGTGATCCGAAAATGCCAGTAAAGTTAAAAGGAAAAGTATACCAAATGATTGTCAGACCCGCACTCCTCTATGGCTCCGAATGCTGGACGATGTATAACTCTTACTCTAGGCAACTAGAAACTGCTGAAATGCGCATGCTAAGATGGTCAGCTGATGTGTCCCTAAGAGACAAAATAAAAAGCTCACGCA
Source organism: Odontocerum albicorne (assembly GCA_949825065.1). Classification (NCBI taxonomy): domain Eukaryota; kingdom Metazoa; phylum Arthropoda; class Insecta; order Trichoptera; family Odontoceridae; genus Odontocerum; species Odontocerum albicorne. The sequence goes on along the minus strand of OX463847.1, from coordinate 39,796,991 downwards.
TTCGTGGAAGCCTAGGTGTTACAGACATCAACAGCAAGATGGAGGAGAGGCGATTGAGATGGTATGGGCACGTTGGACGCAGAGCACCCGATCACATTGTGAACCAGGCAATCTCCATGGATCTGCCTCGAATAACAACCAGAGGAAGACCAAAGAATTCATGGGTGGTTCAAAAAGATAACCTGATGCAGAGGCACGGCCTGGGGGGCGTGGTCCGGGACAGAAGAGCATACAACCTAAGGACGAGGAGAACTGACCCCAACAGTCTTCACAGACAGTGAGTTGGGATAGAGCCAGGGAGAAGAAGAACAAGCACTCACATATTAGTATCACTATCTGTCGAGGGAATCGCGAGGTCTACATATCTATATTTAAAAAAACTTTGATTCTACTTCATGTTTCTTCGTTCAGTGCCCACATACCTCCATTCCATAGGGATGAGTTTTATCAATTTAATTTTACGGAAATAAATAATTTTAGCACAACCTTAAAATTTTTCACTATCTTATCGATCGAAATGGAATAATGTATTATATTTTACAAATACTCCGGATTACCTGTTATCAAAAATTGAGTCTTTCGTAAACCGGTAAAGTTTTTTTATTAACTTTGCTAAATTATACATAAATATGTTGTTTATAGTTAAGGCATTAACGTTGTGGAGGTTTAAAGACATTGTAATTTATTTTTAACAAACACTGTTTATTCCACTTTTTTTTATTATTACAACTTCTAACCATCCTAATAATCATAAATTCGCCGCCTTTAACTGTATGCTTCATAGATTGCTCAGTGTCCCATTAACCGACGACAATTTTAAAAAGGAATTAATAACCATCAAAAAAATTGCTACAAATAATGGCTATCCTGGAAGCCTCATTGATTCACTTTTAAAAAACAAAACAAAAAAGAAACTTATAAAAGTTTATATATTTAACGACACCTATAAGCATACCTATAAATGGAGCAAAGTCCTATTTATAAAAAATATATCAAATGAAATAACCAAAAATATTCCAAGTCACATAAAGCCAGCTTTTTACACTAACTTTAATCTCCGGAAACTCTTATTTAATGGGAAAGGCAAAAATGGAATACTTAACAACAGCGGTGTGTATAAACTTTTATGTGCTGACTGTGATAATTTCTATATAGGAAAGACAGGAAGATCTTTTGAAAAGAGATTTCGTGAACACCAATCTGCTTTAACAAATCCTCTAATTTATTCTGAAATGGCTAATCATTGTCACCGTGAGAATCATACTTTTTCTATCGATGATGCCAAATTCTTACATATTAGCGGCAACGGAAATAGATTGGACAGATTAGAGGCCCTAGAAATTTCTAAGTCAGTATACCGATCAGAGCATCTGTTGAATAGTTATTTCCCCAAAATTTCCCCGCTCTTGGCCGAAATTATACCTAGCCTTCCTCTCACCCCTCCCGCCTCCAACCGTTGAAGTGTCTATATCGGTGCCAGTCCGAACAGCATTTAGTCTTGCTTGCGCTCCCCTGAAGATGAGGTGAAAGCCTTGAAACCGGTAGGGTTATACCGTCATAAAAAAAAAAGTGGAATAAACAGTGTTTGTTAAAAATAAATTACAAATACTATACATAAATATATATACAACAAATTTACTTTTAATGAAAATACTATATTTTGCTGGTCCTGTGTCATAGAATGGTCTACCTCTTGCAGTAAGAGATATAGGTGGTGGGTGCAGCTTTAGGAATCACTTGAAGACAACCCTTTTAGGAAGATTTCATCAAAATTTATTATGGTATATAAACACTATACTTAAAGCCAAATGTGTTTCTAACACATATCGGAAGATCTAAAAAGGTTTCTTTGTTGATCCTCTTCCATTGATAAGATTTTTGCTGTTTTCTAGCCAAATTTATTTTTCTCAACATATGCAGACGCGGGAAAGTACATTATCTAATGACCGCAGCAAATAACTTCCTATCTTTGCACTTAACTTATATTAACATTTTTTTATATCTTTATTTGTCAGTAACAAAGTTGAAAAGTAATTGCTCTTTCAACAGCGCTATATAAATTTCATTATTTCAGAAAAAGGACAGTTAAGCAGAATGCGGATTGAATGACGCGTTGTGCTTAAGACGAGTCAAGGACCATTGAGACGGTTCGGCTACGTAGAAAAAATGTGTGATGAAAGATTAGAAAAATAAATTAGTATATAATATACCAGAAGTTTAAGAAGACCTACATGGCATGCCCAAATTAATCAAATCCTGAAAGAGAAAAGAGAGAAAGCCTTTAAAAAGAAGAGTATTATGATACGGGGCAAAAATTGAAAGACGTGTGCTAGGATAGAATGAAATGGAGATATGTGCTGATTACTTATCACATAAGAGAAATGGTATGATGATAATTGGTAGGATAGAATGAAATAGAGATATGTGCTGATTACTTATCACATAAGAGAAATGGTATGATGATGATTGGTAGGATAGAATGAAATTGAGATATGTGCTGATTACTTATCACATAAGAGAAATGGTATGATGATGAATATTTTTATAAATCAGATTTTTTTTAAATGGATTTCTATTGCGAAAAATTAAATGTTAAATTTTAAAAACAAATGCTAAAACTTTAAAAGGAATGAAATGTTAAAACTTTAAAACAAGTGAAAGGTTAACATTTCAAAACAAATGAAAGGACAAAACTTTAAAACAAATGAAATGTTAAAACTTTAAAACAAATAAAATGTTAAAACTAAAACAAATGAAACGTTAAAACTTTAGAAAAATTAAATGTTAAATCTTAAAAACAAATGCTAAAACTTTAAAAGGAATGAAATGTTAAAACTTAAAAACGAATGAAAGGTTAAAATTTTAAAACAAATGAAAGGACAAAACTTTAAAACAAATGAAATGTTAAAACTTTAAAACAAATGAAATGTTAAAACTAAAACAAATGAAACGTTAAAACTTTAGAAAAATTAAATGTTAAATCTTAAAAACAAATGCTAAAACTTTAAAAGGAATGAAATGTTAAAACTTAAAAACGAATGAAAGGTTAAAATTTTAAAACAAATGAAAGGACAAAACTTTAAAACAAATGAAATGTTAAAACTTTAAAACAAATGAAATGTTAAAACTAAAACAAATGAAACGTTAAAACTTTAGAAAAATTAAATGTTCAGACTTTAAACATTAAAACATTCGATAACGTAGAAATATCGCTACAATAATGCGTCAGGCCATATCTTTGTATTATACAATACCATAAATGTATTTTTATTTAAAATGTAAAAAAAAAAAAACACTTATTTTATATTTTTGTGTGTTCACCACTGGTTTATTTTGAATTTACAACCGGTTTCGAAGACCTCCGTCTTCATCGTTAGGTGAAGATAAACAAAATTGCTCACAATATATTTCTTCTGCAAGTGTAAATAGTATAAGAGGAATGAGATAGAGGGAGAGAAGTTGGGGGAGTTATTTTTTTTTTTTACATAAAACATGGCACCACAAAGTGAAACTAAAGTCTTTTCGAAGATTCAAGAAAGTATTTTTATTTATTTATTTATTCAAGAAATTTAAAACACCTAATTTGTGAAAATACATAGTTATATTTGTGAAAATACATAGTTATTTATATACATAGTTATAGTTAGTTTAATTTGAACACACAGTTTTAATGGATCTGGGTTTGTTGCCTTTTTATTTGTCGTGTCCCCAGTAAACTAGACTTTTGCCTGTATCTTACCGAGTGCATACGAGTATATGAGACCATGTATAGCCGGAAGGTATGGACTCGACGAGCAAGTGAATGAAAATAAATTCATTTAAATTTAGTGCTAACATGGATGTTATTAATTCTACAAATTGCAAGATGCATTAATGCATCTAGTTTGAAAGATCTGAGATTCGCTGAAAGATTATTCAGAACGAGTCCTCGAATTCTAAAGACACACTTCCCGCACCCGTAGAGACAGTTTGCACAGCCATTATTTATTTTTATTTATTTAACACTTTTATTGCAAATACAATCTGGCAGGCATGTTCCCAAACGGCAATCTCTTCCAACCAACCGGACAAAAGTAAATTAAACAAGTTACGTGGTCGCATAAATTATTCAAATGACTATCAATCCCCACGAAATCCATAAACACAAACGTAAGCACTTGCCCACGAACCCCATAAAGACAGACAATCACCTGAACATTCTTTTTCATATAAGGTGAGATATCATTAATCATTATAGTAAAATGACAATTTTTGTAGCCCCATTTAGAGAGCAGCACCTCTTCTGGAATAATCCGTCTTGGGATTCGAATATACTATTATTGAAAGGTTAAAAATATTATAAAAAAACAGTTGATTGCAAGTACAGTAAGGTATATAAGAGAAGTTTAAAAAGCTTGACGCTGCGGTCGTTAGATTTGGTACTTTCACACATTTGCATATGATCCAATGTGTGAAAGTACCAACCAGATCAAATGTGTGAAAGTACAGAAGTTTAAGACGCTGCGATCAAAAAAATATATTTGGTAAGAACATTTACCAAGGAAGACAAATTTCAAAGAAACCTTTATAGATCTTTCGGAAGAAATGCTGATTATTTTTTTAATTATTATACATCTCTGTAAAAAATGCGTTAAAATGTTGATCTTCTTCTTCAGTTTCAATCCTGGGGATTGGTTAGCAGCAAAGCTCAGCATCTCCTCCTCCACTTCGCTCGGTCCTCAGCAATCTTCTTGAGCTCTGTATAGGAGGTGCATTCCATATCGTAGCATATTTGCTTCAGATACTCTCAGCGAGGACGCCCTCTGTCAATCGATCCTTCAATCATTCCGTCTAGTATATTACCCATCCATTCTGCACGCCTTTCCGATATGGTGTTTGACAGGTGCCTGGTTTCTTCGATCCTGCTGAGAGCCTCGTCATTTGTAATGTGGTCTCTCCAGAAAATTCTTAGGATTCGTCTATAGGTCCACATCTCGAAGGCCTCCAATATTTTTCGATCTCTTTCACCCATGCACCATGTCTCGTAACCATTAGAACATACTAATGTCAGGAGCTGCACTTAAGAATGCAAAAGAGTTTGTCTATCTTGAAAGCAAAATCACATGGGATGGCCGTACAAAAAGAGAGGTTGACAGTCGCATTTACCAGGCAAAATTCGCCTTTAATAAGAAATCAAAGATTTTCGAATCCAACAACATGGACCTAAAACACCGCAAGCAATTGGTCGTTGTTGATAAGACCTTCCAAAAACGGTTGTCTTCAAGATTTTCTTAAAGGTACATACGACACACATATCTCTTACGCTAAAAGCAGACCATTCCTCGTCACAAGACCTCTCCTCAAAAGGTTCTCTTATAATCCCTGTTGTATCGATTCATGTGGTTACTAGAGACATAAAAGGACAGCACACAAGATAAATAACCCTGATGCACTGAATAGACCAAGAGATGGGTGACTTCGAACTATTCCATAGTTATTACTTGCGGTCGAACTCAATTTCATCCGGATGTACGCCGAAATAGATTACAGTTGATGTGAATCCAAAATAGACGCAAGATAAATAGAATTTCTTGATATTAATTTTAATAAAAGTTCATAGCTTCAAATGATTGACATATTCATAAATGAAATACATTATGACAGGACTTATTTGTAAACAACATTTGATATTAGACTGGGTAGAGCTAATACAAATACATTTTGTTTAGAGATAGATGGTCTGTTTGTAGAAAAAGCATTATCTACATACGTCATTCCTAACCCAGTGTTTCAGTCCTCAACTCGAAAATTTATCCTCAACTATCGTCGAAGGTTTTTATTACGGAGAATTTTTGTCAACGCTACTATTTCTGGCACTAGTTTGATTATTTCATACATACTCGGATATAAAATACAACATGTCTATCTCCATCAGCAAGATTAAATGCATGACTCTAGCCAGAGAGCAAGTTGGATGTAGTGTGACGATCAACGACACACCAATTGAACAAGTTGCAAAATTTAAATACTTGGGTGCTAGCATAATGTGCAATAATGACCTCTATGGTGAAGTACTTGAACAATCTCAAAAGGTCGCAGCTATTTCCGGATGTTTAAAGAACACTATCTGGAAAAACAAGTATATGAAATTCAAACCTAAGTGAGGATATACAAGACCTATGTCCGCCCCATAATGACTTACAGCATAGAGTCCAGAGCCGACACTGTCAGAACTAAAAATCTCCTTCGAACCAGCGAAATGAATGTACTCAGGAGTATCGCTGGCAAAACCCTTCGTGATAGAGTACGAATCACAGAAATCCGAAGGATGTGCGAAGTTGAAGATATTGTCAGATGGGGACGACAGAGAAGAAGGTTCTGGAACTAACATGTGTGTATCCAGAATGGCGGAACCAAGAGCCGTAAGAATGGCCAGGAACAGTATCCCCCAAGCAAGAAGACCTCTAGGACGACCTCCCAAAATATGGAAAGACAGCTGGCAGTCGAGAGAAACGATGATGCAGGACCATAACAGGCCTAAATGAAGAGGAAGAAGAAGAATAAGATACTCGTATATTCTATCACGTCGTTTCCCTGTGGGGGTAAGCAAATAGTATAGAGATTCATATTGTGACACTCATTTTTCACAAACTCTTCATCTAAACACCTTATCATACTGCTCAAATGACTTCTATGCTTTTTACGTTTCCTCCTTTAGGAATATTGTTCACTTGATCCAACCATAATTTGGTTCGTCTTCCTCTATTACGTCTTGCCCTCACATATGACACGCATGGCAACTAATGGAATGTTCACCATCCCTAGAGTTAAAACCTCTTTTGCCCAAAGGCAATATGCTTATTTGGCTCCCATTACATACAATGGCGTGCCGACTTCAATAAAAGTAAAGGTAGGAAAACCATTTAGCCAAAGGTAGGAAAACCATTTAGGTAGGAAAACCATTTAACCAAACCACTTGGGCTTTCAGGATGAATGACGAGTGGAAAGGATTTATGTGAGCTCGTGAGTGTGGGTCTCTTCTTGTTGTTTTAATTTTGGTTGTTTTTGTATTTGTGCTTCTGTGTGTTTTTCTTTTTTTCTTCTTTTTTTTTGTTTTGGATTTGTTTTGATTTTTGTTCTTATGATTGTGTGCGGTATATTGTGGGATGAATATTTTTGGTCTTTCTGGAGTGATAATGTGTGAGGAGTTGAGTTTCGCAAGATGTTTCCAGTTGTAGTTGAGTGTCACTGTTTGTCAGGTTGATGAGAGCGTGCAACGGGGTTTTTTGTGTTATCAAAAATCGGAAAGAAGTATCGATTTATTTTTTCATGCTAAATATCCTCAGTGAGATACAGGCAAAAGCCTAGTTTACTGGGGACACGACAAATGAAAGGCAACAAACCCAGATCCATTAAAATTATATGTCCAAATCAAACTACCTGTTGTTTTTTCTCAAATTGTGTATATTTCTTGTCATGTGTAATAATAATAATAATAATAATAAATATGCATTATATATTGTTTTTTTTTTCATTCATTCGTTCTACATGCTTAAACATCCTCAGATTATTCTTTTCCATCTTACTTCTTAACATATGAGTCTTAAATAAACATTCATCTTTAACCTTTCCCTTCCTGTGCTAAAAAAATCCGCGCGTTCCCGTGCTGTGTATTCAACACATGTAAAAATGAGCGGTTTCAAATCGGAAAAATAAGAATATCATAGCCAATCGCCTAAATTAATTAAATTTGATACATTTAATACTCGTACGGATCTCTTTATTAAAATGTTTGCGAACAAATCTGAGTTATTTTCAGTTTCAACCTTTAAAGCTTGTTCTTCAGCATAAACTGTTTTTAAGGACTTCTGTTGTAACAAAACTTTTTCTACGACTTCATCTTCTACTTCTCGTTCATTGGAAGTTACGAATATATTGGTCAGTTCTTCTAAGTTCTCAATTGATGTGACTTCAGTTTCGGTGTTTAATAAATCTGTAATGTCTTCAGCATCGACTTACAAAACCTACTAAGCGAGCCATAATTACGACTTCGTCAGTAACTTCTGGAATATGGAATACGACGCCACACCGCAAAGTTTTAATTAATCTGAAGTTAGCTTCCTTACACTGAAACTTTGTAATGAGAAAATTTGTTAAGCAAGGTAATACTGTATTATGTAAAAGTAATAATTATAAGTCGACAATAATATTAACGTCTGTACTCTGATGACATTTTTTGTCTCTCGTGGAATTAATACATATATACATACCATCAATCAATTTCCCTGTATGGGTAGGCATATAGGAGAAAGCGCCAGACTTTCCTATCTCGAAACATATTCTCAACCTCTCCTACGTCTATAGACCTTCTACAACTTCTATGATTTCTCTAACTTTCTGCATTTCCTTCTTTCATCATATCATTAACTTGATCCATATCATATCTTTCATCATATCATTGCTTTCCTTGGTCTTCCTCTTATACGCCTTCCACTCATATTTGTACGATTTATCTGTTTTGTTAGTTTTTTTTCATTCGTTCGTTTTAAGTGCCGAAACCATCTCAACATATCAGCCTTCAGTTCACATTAATTTCTAATCACTTTATTCCATATCCTGGCATACATTGTCGCTCCATATATAATTCTCAATGCACACATTTATATAACATTTATTCGGCTCCTCTCGGTCTTCTTCCACGTCCACGTTATGCAGCAAAGTTGGCACGTAATATAGATATATCACTTAAGTTTTTGGTAGCGTATCTGGAAGTTTATGCATCATCACTGTTCACTGTTCAGCGTTTCAAAAACGTAGCATATTTATCAACACACTTAAACCTTGCTCAATATTTATTTTTATTTATTTATTGTAGTATTAGTATTAGTATTTTTTTATACTCAACTTGTTTCGATGCGTCAATATGGCATCATCCTCATGAAGATTGTGCTTACGCAAAATTGATGACTTCAAATTAATGTGGCATCTGTCGCTTGGTGTTGCCATGTCAGTTTCAAATAATGCGTTCTTAGGGCCTGTCCAGATGAGGCGTTTTACGCGCGATTCGAGTAGCGCGTTTCGAATTAATTAAGGTAAATATATCTAGCTTCGCGGTATTTATGAAATTTACGAACGTTTGTTTCTGTAAAACATCTTCTTCCTCCTAAGTCAATTGCACTGAGGAATAAAACATTTTACAGAAACAAACGTTCGTAAATTTCATAAATACCGCGAAGCTAGATTAATTTACCGTAATTAATTCGAAACGCGCTACTCGAATCGCGCGTAAAACGCCTCATCCAGATAGGCCCTTATTGTTACGATCACAGTAGATACTTGTTGTGAATGTCTTGTTGTGTTTGACTGTTCATGGGAGAGTTATGTTTTCCGAATTTAAGATGCCAGAAAGCTGATAATTTATAGCTGTCTCTCTATTTTTTTTAGCTGAATTCTTTTAGTTATAAATTTAAGATATTGTTTTGAGATCACCAGTCTCGTGCAAGTACTAGCTCCATAAAGAGAACATGCGATTAACAATTTGAAATTAGTCGAGCGTTAAAAACGACCATAAATCTTCTATTAATATTAGCTAAAATTTCAAAGTCAGTGTATTTTTTATAATAAAAGTTTCCTTGCAGTGTGAAAAGTTTAATCATATATATTTTAAACGTATTCCAATTGGAGTTTAATCCCTGAAGGGGTTGACGATAAGGGTGGCGTATTTCATAAGTTTTCTATTAATATGTCAAACATTAGTGAAAATTTCAGTCAGTGTATTTTTTATTATAAAATTTGCTTTACGGTCTGAAAAGTTTATTCCAATATTTTTTAAGCGTATCCCAATTGTAGTCTAATCCCTGAAGGGATTGACGATAAGGGCGGCGCATTGCGCGTAACAAGAAATCTCTTCAAGCGTGAGCTTTCTGAAAGTAAATCCAATATTGACAGCTCACACGTGTGAGAAATATTCAAAAGAGACAAGAAGTAAATTTAATTTGCCGACATTCTTTGTTTTTCAATCGTTTGATAAGGAATTATTTGTTTTCAGTTCAACTGATAAAATAAAGAATGTAAATCACTTTTTTTCACATTTCGGATTTTTCAACATATTTGTTGCTAGCTCGAAGGTTTTTTTTAAATAGTAAACTCCTGTCAGGTTTTTCTTTAAATAACGGAAGATAATAAGATAATATATAAAATATATTAGATCTTCATGGATTAGTCGGTAGATGCTTGTCATCTGGGACATCTTAATAATTGGGTTAATAGAAGTATAGCCCTAGGGCGCCACGCGTCGGACCGCCAACTCACAAGGGTCATATATTTATTTATTTTTTACTGATAAAAGATTCTTTTTATTACATTATTATTTAAAATATATTTCAATTTACATTTTTATTGTTTAATGAGGGTATGTACAGTACCCGGGGGTAAGTAATACACATTAAGCTTAAGAAAGAGACTTCGGCTTTGTAAAGCGTCGTCTCTGTCACTAGAACGCTTGACAACGACTGACAAATCGCGACGGAACACGTGTATGAATGGCAGAAACGACGCTCTACAAAGCCGAAGTTAGCCGATTATGGTCGACAATCTCTTTCTTAAACCCGATGTGTATTACTTACCGCCGGGTACTTGTTTTGTTACCATGAAAAGTTAATATATGAAATATTGAAAGTACAATAAATCACGTTCAGTAAAGTCGTAAAATAATTCACTCTAAAATATCATAATTTAAAATCAACAAAATATAACAACACTTGAGAACAAAACCAAATAATGTACTATATTACTATATAAAATAACAAAAGCATAATATGTAATACAGTCAACAAAAAATGTTAACACTGTAGAAATAGTCATAAAATATTGTAATTGTTCTAAAAAAATTATACTTCTGAGGAATTAAATTGTCAATATGAAATTATTATTTACGTAAATAAACAAATCAGAACTGAAATGAAGATTAAAATTAAATGAAATAAAAACAATTTTTTTTTTAATTTTGAAATAGGGCGGCTGAAATAGTTTGTCATTTGCCCCTTAAATGTATTAATTCATCCATTCTGTTGATTTCAGATTCGAATCCCAAGAGTCCCCAAAAAACGAAGACTCCCAGTTCGATGAAGAATATATATTTTAGTATTAAGACCTGTGTAAAACTTATAATAATAATAATCCATTAATAATTCTGTTGCATGACTTTGGGGGAGTTCGGAGAAAGAAATTGAACAAGTTCGGGAAAATTCAAGAGTTAATAAAAAAACGAAAATTCATAAAGCGCCGTTTTGGGAACAAGGTCTTCACAAGGGCGCTCTAACTCGGGAATCAAAATATTATTATTGATAGATTAAAAATATGACAAAAAAAATATATGTATTACAGTTGAGTGTAATGATGTGAAGATGGTGGTAGCTTAGGTACTTTGCGTTTATTCAGAAAAAAATAAATTAATATCGGTTTGAAGAAGTTGATAATCCTTTTAGATTTTTATGATCCTATGAACACGGGTAAATGTTATTGATAATAAAATTTCGCGAATTTCCTTTTTGATAAGAATTATAATAATAAATTTTATACACGGCAGAATTTTTAACACGCACATGCAATAAAATTGTGAACGTTCATTACAAACCGCACTGCGCCATTGCGGGCCTGACTGACGGACCTCACGACAGTACTTCCTTCATTAAAATACACTGACATGTTACTAAATGATCTAACCCAGAAAGCAAGTATATTTGTTTTTTTTTAATATCAAATCAAGACGCTATTCATTTGCAAAAAATATCAAAATATTAGTAGGAGTATGTGATTCTTGTTTCTTATTTCAAGTTCCTCTATTCTCGAAGGTTTGCGATCAACGTGACTATCTTAACTTATGTGAGAGATGGTTTGAAGCAGCTGCCCCGAAACTAATTTATGGCATCACGATGAAACCACTCCCATGAGTTTTTCAACTAGGACATGGGTCTACTTTTCGTTGTTCTTCTGCCTTGAATTTTCTCTGCAATATCAGTTGAAGGGTCTTATACTTTTCTCTTCGGATTTAATATTAACAAATACTTGTCGATCTTTATTCATCTGTTTTACGATGTCATCATTGTGCACTTGATCAACTCATAAAACTGCCAGCATTATAGGAAATTACACTTTTGTTATATATCACACAAACTGGTGGATTTATTGTGATGTGATGATCGTTTACAACTAATTGGAAAGATATTAAACGAGTCCTAAGCGAAAATCAATTTTGAATCCTTTTAAAAACAATCGGGAATCACATCCAAAATTCTCGAATGGAAATCAAACATCTTACTAACTAAATTACGGAGATAAGCATGGTGACGATAATCCATTAAACACATTACGGAGATAAGCATGGTGACGATAATCCATTAAACACATTACGGAGATAAGCATGGTGACGATAATCCATTAAACACATTACGGAGATAAGCATGGTGACGATTATCCATTAAACACATTACGGAGATAAGCATGGTGACAATTATCCATTAAACACATTTCAAAATCAATTAAGACAATTCTATCAATAATTCATGTTTTCTCTTTCTTCAAACTGAGCTACACTCGGTGAACCACTTAGCCAGTATTGTCTCTTTAAGTTGTCCACAAGCGGAGATTTTACAATGTATATTTTATTTGTCTGCCGTTAGATTCCATTTCAGATAAAACATCTCAGCACCACATAAAAGCGCTATCCATGAATCTATAAAGCTCAATATTGACTTCAAGTGTAGAGTGACACTACACTCGAATATGTTGGAACTCGAATTTAATTTTTATAATTCGATTTTTTTATTGTTGGCAATCCTCATTGCGAAAAGGGACAACATTTTATTTTTCTTCATTACCTCTTTTCCATCTGATCTATTACCTCGTGTACGAAGAAACTTTAAACACAATGCTTCTCTTGAAATCAAAATGCAAATTCATATTTTTTTTATTATTCAAGATACAGTTATAAATATTAAGAAAATAATAACGTAGAATATGGTATTGCAAATTACATGTTACGTATTCAGTACTTACTAACAATTAATCCCAAACACTTTAATTTTATCCGATTGTCTAAGTTCCTTTCTAGCAATAGGAAAATATAACAGTAGTCTCACTAGATAACAGCAGTCCTGGGCCGAGTTCATTTAGTATACTCAAAATATCAACCACGGACGTGCCAACAGAGTGCGCCGATGTCGCATATGTGAATAGAACTATCAAGATCCTATGAAGTGGATATCACTTGAAACTGGCGAATACTCCTTCATATATAAGAGGTCACGGCCGTTATTCAAGATGAACCTAACAAACAATACTTTTCAGAGAGTATCACGTCCTGAACATAGCCAATTTACATCTCAAATCTATTCTCTGGCACTACCATCGAGAGAAAGGGAAGATGCAGACACACATGACACGCATGGCAACTAATGAAATGTTCACCATCCCTAGAGTTAAAACCTCTTTATCCCAAAGGCAATATGCTTGTTTGGCTCCCATTACATACAATGGCGTGCCGACTTTAATAAAGGTAAAGGTAGGAAAACCATTTTGACAGTCGATCGGAGCGTGGTTGTTATTGCGACAGGATTTTGAGTATTTGGGCTTTCAGAATGAATGACGAGTGGAAAGGATTTGTGTGAGTTCGTGAGTGTGGGTTTCTTCTTGTTTAAATTTTGGTTGTTTTTGTATTTGTGTTTCTGTGTATTTTTTGTTTTAATTTTAATTTTTATTCTTATGATTGTGTGCGGCATATTGTGGGATGAATAATTTTGGTCTTTCTGGAGTGATGATGTGTGAGGAGTTGAATTTCGCAAGATGTTTCCAGTTGTAGTTGAGTGTCACTGTTTGTCAGGTTGATGAGAGCGTGCAACGGGGAATCGTTTTTGTGTAATCAAAAATCGGAAAGAAGTATCGATTTATTTTTTCATGCTAAATATCCTCAGTGAGATACAGGCAAAAGCCTAGATTACTGGGGATACGACAAATGAAAGGCAACAAACCCAGATCCATTAAAATTGTATGTCCAAATCAAATTACCTGTTGTTTTTTCGCAAATTGTGTATATTTCTTGTCATGTGTAATAATAAATAAATACAATTACCTGTTTCTCTTTGGATATCTTTTGCGTAAAAAAAAAATTATTTATCTCAAAGTGTTCCACGTTCTTAAACTATTCTCTCGAAATTTCAACTCGCAACTCATTCTCTCGAAATTTATCACAACTAATTCTCTGGATATGTCTAGATTAATTAATGTGTAGCAAAGTACGAGTACTTGCCGCACATTAATGATTATTACTCTTTTACATGTTAAATCCGATTCTGGAATGAAAATTGAATTGGCTAATAATTGTATTAAAGATGACTTTTTTTTATAAAGGCAATCCACACAAACTAGGATGATTTGTGCGACAAAATTAAAGTTATTATGCAATTATATGCATTCAACATCGTCGTTGTTCTGCGAAAAGTATTTAAGTCCAAATATTGAGATAAATGCAATTTAAGTTTCGGAAGTTGACGTAAAATCAAGTTTTTAATAAAATACAAATATATATTATTTAAAGACAGTTTATTTATTTCTAATGATTACTACAAAAAATGAGCAACTTAAAAACATATTACCTAAACATTAAAAATACGGACACTTGTTTTGGACTTAATTCTTTCATGGTGAAAACAACTGTAAAAAGGTGACTTAAACGCTTCTAAAATATTGTTTTTTCTATATTATTTTATTATTTATTCCGAATCACTTGATGTGTCGTTGTATAATTGATAAGTCATGAACTCTTATGCTGGTTGGCAGGGATGAATACCAACTATGGAATTGCTTTGGAAAGATAACAGCGAAATCGTATAACTTTTGGACATAAATGTGTAGATATTTTTGACATCAAAAAATGCCACCAAAAAGTCATTTTGAACGAAAATTCTTGGAGATTTATCTTTTGTTGCATTGACTAAAATATTGTTGATTTGCTAAGTTTAAGACACATTCTTGGATATCGGTTATCATTTTTTAACAAAGCTGGTAGTTTAAAAGCAATTGCTTTGAATCAATAAAGCCAACATATCTATTTATGTGTAAGCATTAAAATAAATGAAATCGTTCCTTTGAAGATTAAATACAATACATTTTGGACTAAATCTTAAATATTTTTACATAATTCAAGAAAAGTCTTACGAATTGATTAATTAAACCGATGTTTAATAAACATTGATTTATTGATATATCACTTGAAACTTCAGCGAGTGCAGAACAATGCATTCAATATATCTTTTAACACCCATTCAAGAACAAAACTTACCTGACTTCACGCCGAACAGCGAGAAGACACCCTACAACACCACATCCTTGCTTGGACCGTGAAGTTCCTATAAAGTCAACAAAGTCACAGCAATCCCTTAGTCACTGCCCGCGGGAATTACGAGAGTAAATCCGATCTACCTTTCCGTTATAAGCACAGGCTCCCGAAGCATTATCTTTTTCCTGACTAGTCCACCTACAGTATTAGTTGGGACGACCAACGTCTAAGTGAATGTGATGGAATACAAGTAGCCTGAACGAGTGGACTTGTTCTTGCTAAAGAATTAGTTGTAAGAATTGTTATCTAGTTATAAGTAGGATGTAGGTGTAAATTATTTCTAAGAAATCATATAATAAGATTATAAAAAATAAAAATAAAATGACACGTAGGAAAATAAGATTAAGTTCATAAATTATAATATGTAAATAAGATTAGTTAAGTAATAAATTTGTATATAGGTATAGCCTTCGCAAATATTTTTACAATATATTACTTTGTTTAATAAAAAATAAAAATAAATGTTATTTACAGTCGCTACTATCTCCGGCTGTCAAAAATATGTGATCTGGAATAACAAATACTTGAGAATAGACAGAAAGGTCAAATGATCATGATTTATGGATTATAGTCTAGAACAGATACAATAAAAACTATGCTCAGAACTAATAACAGGCAAAACAGTTAGAGCTTGAAATTCCCGAATCTAAGAAATATGTGGAGAAGAGTTTATTGTCCTATGGGATAGAAACCGCAGAAGAGACTGATACCACATTGAAACGATAAATAACACAAGGTTTCAATATGTATTGACACGTGTCAATATATGAAACACCCTCAGGGAGTTATTCCCCTGGAAGACCTTAAAAAATATGGAATAATAATTAACTATTCAATATCTCAAGAGAGGTAATTGTGATGATAAAATACCACAGGTCTAATTCAAAAGAAAGACGAAGGTATTAAATTTACTTAACTCCATTTTTGAGGAAATTTACCGGTATTTTCACAGTACTATAGGTTATTTATTGATCAGTTGAACAAGGCCATCGCATGACGAAACAATTGTCACTAAATAAATAACGTATACAATTGTGAAAAAACTCTTTAATTTTTAAAATTTTCTCCAATTAACAATCTAAATTAAGGTTTTGTGTTTTATTCGGTTAAGTATCGATTATTTAAGTAATATAAATTATATATATTATATTCAATATGTTTTATTTGTCAAATACATACGACTTTTATTTATAACTTTTAGTTTATGTAACTTGATTTAAACGTAAAAGTTGTGAAAGGATGATTTTAGTTGGAACAAAACGAGTATTATTATTTCAATTTCATTATTGACATTTAATGAACATTAAAGACATATTAATTAATTATACTTCTTCAACCTCTGCTCAAAAAAACTAAGCATCGTGGCCCTTTGCCATGTCTGGAACTTGGTGCCATACCCGGTTCTGAGCTATTTTAATAAAGAACATGTAAATTAATAAATATTAAAATATTGGTTTATTAATAGCATCACAGTATGTATTTACGAGTAAATAAATAAAATATTGGGTGTTAACATAAGTTGTGTACATTTTTTTCCAATTAAAAAATGAGCACCAAAAGTAAAACAAAATGGTAAATGTTATACGTCATTCGAAAGAAAATTTTCTGCTCTAGAATATATTATGTTTGCTTTTACGTTACATATATTATTTTATTTGATTACAAGCCTTCAAAATGGAATGTCAAGTAGACGAAAGTGAGCATTTTTGACACCTTCTTCTGTCCGCGTTCAATCGAGGGAAAAAAGCTGCTCGCGATATTTGCGAAGTGTGCGGTGAAGATGCTATGAATGAAAGGGCAGCTCGTCGATGATTTTTGCGTTTCAAAGACGGTAATTTCGACCTGAAAGACATAAAGCGTTTCGGACAACCAGTGGACTTCGATGAAGACCGCTTAAACCATATTATTCATGAAGATCTTCATGAATAATATGGTTTAAGCGGTCTTCATCGAGGTCCACTGGTCGTCCGGAACGCTCCATGTCTTTCAGGTCGAAATTACCGTATTAGAAACGCAAAAACCATCGACGAGCTGTCCTTTTATTCATAGCATCTTCACCGTACACTTCGCAAATATCGCGAGCAGCTTTGGCAGCTTTATTCCCTCGATTGAACGCGGACAAAAGGAGGTGTTGAAAATGCTCACTTTTGTCTACTTGACATCCCATTTTGAAGGCTTGTAATAACATAAAATAATATATGTAACGTAAAAGCAAACACAATATCTTGTAGAACAGAAAATTCTCTTTCGAATGACATATAATCTTAACCATTTTATTTTACTTTTGGTGCACATTTTTAAATTGAAAAAAAAAACGAACACAACTTATGTTAACACCCAATACATTCCAAAATTGCACATATATGTCAAGGTAAATATCAGCTAATACATTTGAGAGAGAAGCTATCGAAAGGTTCGGGTTCATCTCATGACATCCCCCCCCGGCCGAAATACACCCACCAATAAAGGGCGAGCCCAGCCACGAGAACATCAGATTTTTTTCTGCCCACATTCTTTATGTACGACTAAGTTCACATGTGTTCCTTGAATACTAGACATAAAAAATACCACTGCCGTTCGAGGTGATTAGTGCAACGCTGGGTTCTAATCAGCGACTTTCTACATGGATGTCCAATCCAGACTCATGTTGATCGTAACGTTTACAGAGGTGACTGTTAACTCCTTTATTTGGTCCGTTAACCTTGTTGAAGACCTTCGTCTTGGTGTTTTTTTCTTGACTTTCTCTATGATCACCAGCTTCTCAATACTTTCGTTGTTCTTTCTGGCAACATGCCCAATGTATCATATGTTAGGATCCTTTTTCTGTATGTTTTCCAAAGTCTTAAGATTATCTCTAATTCTTGGATCATAGAGACGTTAGTGCATCTTGCGGTATATGCGATACGTAACATCTACATTCAACCATATCTTGTAGTCATTTATCAAGTTTCTTTCCCTTTTTCAGCACTATTTGAGAAAGAAAAACACCTGTTTCGATATATGAAAGCATTGTCAACATGTTCTTGTGCGAAGCAGGCTTACTTCTTTTTGTTAGGTTTTTTGGGAAATCGATTCATATTACTATCAAATTTATTGAATTTTAACTCTTCACGTTCTGTTTTACCAGCTTCATTAGATATAGGTAATTATATGTGGTTATACTTAAATGCCATGTTTTATTATCGAAAGGAAAAGTAAAACTTGGAATTGAAAAAGAATGGCCTGCGGCTGGTTTAAAAGGAATGACCTGCTAAAAAAACTGAATTCCAGAATTTAAAAAATATAAGTCGTACAAATCTAGTGGACCCAAAGAGAGTTATCTTACTATCGTTGCACTCAAAGTTAGGATTAATGAAGCAATTTTTTTAGACTGGTGATAAGAATGGTAAATATTAAAAATATTTTACAACCATATTTTTACATTTATCCCAAATCAAGCTAAAATTAAAGAAGGATTTTTGTCGGTTTTACGACGATTAAAAAACAATGAATATTTTGGGAAAAAATTACTTCAGTAAAAACATGGATTGGTTTAAAAAAAGTCATACATTTTTTTAGAAAAACTGAATTGTAGAGGCATCGTAGAAAATATGCTGGAAATGTTTAAGTCCTTGGGCTGTAACGTGAGTTTGAAAATTAACTTCTTGAAAATCCAGGTGCTCTAAGTGAAAACCGAAAACCAACGAGAGAGATTCCACTAGGATATAAAATATTTGGAAAAAAAGGTACCAGGGCCACTGGCTTTTGAGTATGATGGCAGAATACTGCTGGTGTCTGAAAAGAGACTCTGGATCCGATACTCTTTGGATTAAATAAGCCGTCAAATGATAATTTAAAGAAATAAGAAGTATTTAATTTAGTTAATGGTATATGGTTGTACAATGTATATGCATATTTGTATAGTTAGTATTTTGTGATTATTTTCGTGTTCTTTTATTACAATTTTCGGAAACATAATAAATATTTTTTTCCTGATTGAGAAAAACGTACTTCAAATTTGAAATCAGCGTAAGATATTTAAATTAATAAAGATAATTTCACGAAAACCACTGGCAAAAAAAATATTTTGTTGACCTGTGTTAATCATTAAAATTCATTATTACTTTTTAAAACTTTCCTAGTAGGCATCCATCCGTAATGCGACAAAATTTTGCGGTTAGTAAAATTATGTTAGTATGATGTCTAATCTCATTTGGCTGTTTGTACAAGTTTACCGTTTTGCGTCGAATGGATTTTGTTATTGTATTATTTCAATATTTACCTTACTTGCTTTAACACTGATAAAATTTCTTTAAACTTGATGAAAGTTGGATATTTTAAAGGAACTTTAAATGATGCAACAACGATCATTAGATAAACCAACGCTACGTAATTGTTGAAGGCAAATAAACGTTACCGTAGAATATTTCGACTAGTACTGGAAAATGAGAGGTTAAATACTAAATTTAACAACATCGCTCGACAACTAAATAACTGAAATATTGAAAGTGTGAAAGCTTTAGTAGTCAAGGCCTGTTAACAGAGAAAGGGTTATAAGAGATTTGGAGATGAATTCGTAAGGTGAAATCTGTGATGATTAAACTTATAAAGATATGGACAATCGATCTATACTTCTCGATGCCAAACTTTATCTGACAAGAATTCTAGTTTTCTTCATAACATTCTAAGGAGTGGAGACATGGATGGTAAAGAAAAAATTACGAGGTATGCTGAATAAATGTATGATGTGACGTTGGTGCCAAACGCTTCGTTGGCTATAGATTGCAAGACATACCAATATACCTATTCTTTAGTACTTATAAGTTAAAAGACTGTCGACGATACACATAAAGAGAAAACTGTAGTACTTAAGTATATCACTAGAACAGATAACGATAGTCTGAAGAAGCTGTTAGTGACTGTAATTATTGATGGGTGACGTGCAAGAGAACGGTCTCAAACATAGTGGATATTTAGGAACGCTTGTTCCTTAAAGGAGAGATGATGAGGATGATTGTTGATAAATAAAAACCTGTCGAAATCGGAATATGTAAAGAGGAATTTTACTGACCAACGTCGGTATTTATAATGTTTTTTGAACGTGTGCGGGAATGCGCACGAGATATATCGCTGTCTCGTCTTTGCGCTTACAATATGTTTATTGTCGCGCGTAGGTATCCTTTTGTTTTGAGAGACAGCGCGAAGGATGTGTTGCACTCTCCTTTCCTCATGGAATGCGGTCTTCACTGGTAGTGAGTTGATGACCGATCGCGTGGACTTTGGCATTGTTTGTCTCGCATTGTTAAGGTGGGCAAAGGTCGTCTCGTGGGTTCAGTGACCGCGCATACGGTCGCCATAGATATACCAAATCAAAGAGATCACTAGTTCCTCATTGATAGCTCAACTCACAATGACTCAGGATCGAGAGTCGTGGAGGTGATTCATAATCTCAGTTTCAGACCAAAAGTGAGTCACAATGTACACCCATGAGCGAAATGACTAAGAAGTAGTCATATGCATCGGCAGAAGATCCTAGGATGTCTTCATACTAGATATACTGAAGGTGTTCGACAGAATGCAGCAAGAGTACGATATCTGGAAATAAGTGACAAAAGAAAGATTGGTCTGTAAAGCTTGGGATGATATGTATGACCTCCGTGGCCTAGGTGAGATACTCGTACCTGTCTTTAAACCCAAGGGCTACGAGTTCGATTTCCTTTTAAGTCTAATTCAATTTTTAAATAGATATAGTCTGGTTTTCACTTAAGGGATTTTTAACATCTTTCTGGTTGGTTGTAAGAAATTACCACATGGCAATAACCTCCCCCCTCGCCTCGCCTCCTTCTCGTTGTACTATATCTAATGATATGAAATTTCTCGTAATCGAGCATGATTGTCAGTCATCTTGCGGATAGAAGACGCCTATGCGCATATTATTTTGCTGTGTGCAAGCTGTTGCACTTAAACAAGCACACAGTATTTACATATAAAAACTCAAAGTTCCGATGGCTAGAATATCAAAGTTTCAAGACGATCGATATGTTTGATTTGCTTTATCCTTCGTTAAGTAGAGATTTTACGTAGCGCTATTTTTCGTTGCTTTTAAGCGCTATGATTATGATAAGCAGCATATAAGTAACGGAAACATATAAATTCAGATGTAAAACGATCTAATAGTAAAACTTGTCCAGAAGGAAATCCGTCAGGAATCGAATCTGTGGTACCCGTTTGATAATTCAGCTTAGTGTGAATGCCCACTGTAAGATCCCAGTATTAAAATACAATTTAGTGAGTAAGGCTATTTTTGAGACTTGACTATAGATAGTAACTTGAAACTTCGTTTATGAGGTAGGAACCATTCGAAAGAAGAAGAAAAAGTAATAGCGTGATGAATATTTGAGTTTATGAGATGTAAATAATTAATGTTATCAGGAATAAAACTTTCTGAGGTAAATATATTTCTGGTAGAATTAATGGTCACCTTCCGTCTCTCAGTAAAGGACAGAATGAAGGTACAACAGTGTATTCATAGAAATGGGAAAACCATATAAATGTATACTTGGGAAGCATCGCAATGGAGGCTTTTCAAAGTGGCGACGATATAAATAAACATTTTACATTTTCCACGGACGATGGGTCTCTCGTGTATGTTAAACGATCTGTTAAGATACGATTTAATTATTCAGGGAAGGGATAATGATGTTTAAGAAGAGTTGCATTATTTTATATTGGTAATTTGAGACCATGTTAGGATGGAGGTTTCTCTTTGATAATTTTAATAATTGGCGACCTTTATGGGAGGGATTTCGCCTAGGGATTTTGAGTTCGAAGGTGCATGACTGCATGGTAATATACTAAACTTCCGTGCTGAAGGTCGCCGATTTGAAACCCGCAATGTGCTACTTCCTAGGAAATGACAAAGATATTTTTTTCGCCTAGTTTTTGGCGGCATAAGAATATCTATGACGTCATAAATATTTTTAATTAAAAAAATGTATTGTAATTTGTTTTATCAAACACTGTTTATTCCACTTTTTGTAACGGTATAACCCTACCGGTTTCAAGCTTTCACCTCATCTTCAGGGGAGCACAAACAAGACTGAATTCTGTTCGAACTGGTACCGATATACACGCTTCTAACGGTTGGGGACTGAGGGCTGAGGGAGGCATGGGACGATCTCGGCTAGCAGCGGATATATTTTTGGGATATATGTGTTTACCAGATGCCCGCCTCAAAGTACTGATTTATAAATTTCTAGGGCCTCTTATCTGTCCAATTTATTTCCGTTACTACTAATATGTAAGAATTTGGCATCATCGATAGAAAAAGTATGGTTTTCACGGTGACAATGATTAGCCATTTTAGAATAAATTAGAGGATTTGTTAAGGCGGCTTTGTGTTCACGAAATCTCTTTTTAAATGATCTTCCTGTCTTTCCTATATAGAAATTATCACAGTCAGCACATAAAAACTTATACACACCACTGTTGCTCAGTATTCCATTTTTGTGCTCTCCTGAAGTTTTGTTTGTGCTCCCCTAAAGCTCCCCTTTGTGCTCTTGTTTGTGCTCTCCTGAAGATGAGGTGAAAGGCTTGAATCCGGTAGGGTTATACCGTTACAAAAAGTAAAATAAACAGTGTTTGATAAAACAAATTACAATGTCTTTAAACCTCCACAACGTTGATGCCTTAATTATAAACAAAATATAAAAAAATACATATATTTACGCTTTTGTTGCTTGCACTACAACGTAATAGGCTTATTGCCATGTGGCAATCCCTAACGACAAACTAGACAAATGATAATGAGGACTGATGTGAAAAGTAGATTGTTGAAATACATACTCGTAATTCTATCTCGCCATTCCCTGTTAAGGTTGGCAAAGATGACAGATTCATATACATTTCCTACTATTTAACTTATTAATTACATTTTATTCCTTTAAAATATCATTCACTTGATCTAACCACACATTCCTTGGTCTTCTTCTAACACGGTTTTCTTAGGCATTTGCACTACATATTTGTTCTGTTAATATTTCTTTCTCGACCCTCGACCCAGAAACCGAAGTCAAGTGCAGAATTGAAACATCTCGTGCGGCTTTTAATAAAATGAGAAGCGTATTCTGCGATGATAATCTACACTTCAAACTTCGACAACGGTTAGTCAAATGCTACGTTTGGTCAGTGTTTCTACATGAAGTGGAATCATGGACCCTCAAAGTTGGTAGTAAGAACCGACTGGAAACATTTAAAATGTGGATACACTAGAAAATGCTACGGATACCCTGGACGGACATGGTCAGCAACACAAGAGTTCTTCAGAAAGCCAAAGTTAATGGAAAGTTGCTGACTAATATTAAACTACGAAAAGATTCCTATTTGGGTCATTTTCTTAGAGGAGAAAAGTACAAATTACTACACCTGTTCATCCAAGGCAAAATAGAGGGTTGAATAAGTGTTGGCAGGAGGCAAATCTACTGACTCTGCAATATACGTGATTGAACTGGTATAAGGAGCGTTGGGGATCTTTTTCGGGCTACCGGGGACAAAGATGCCTACTCTCAGGTGTTAGTCAACGTTGAGGGCACCTGACATGACACTAGGAAGAAGACGAAGACTAAGTATTTCTTAATTAATTTGTTCCACTTGCCGAATTCATCTCAAAGTGCTCTTATTCATCTTACTCAACACATCAGCCCTAAGTTCACATTCATCTTTTATCACTTTATTCCGTGTTCCGTATACATTTTCCGTTGCGTATACGAATGCACGCATTTCTATAGCACTGTGGCGACCGTATGCGCGGTCACTGAACCCACGAGACGACCTTTGCACACCTTTACAATCCGAGACAATCAATGGACAAAGTCCACGCGTCGGTCATTCAACTCGCTACCAACCGAGAGCGCATTCCATGAGGAAACGAAAGAGCAACACATCTTTCGCGCTGTCTCCCAAAACAGAAAGAATACCTACACGCGACAACAAACGTATTTTAAACGTAGAGACGAGACAGCGATACATCGCGTGCGCATTCCCGCACACATTCAATAAACATTACCGACGTCTGTCAATAAAATACCTCTTTACACATTCCGATTTCGACGAGTTTTTATTTATCAACAATCATCCTCATCATCTCTCCTTTAAGGAACAACCGTTCCTAAAGTGGTGACCCCGAACGCGAATTTAACTGAATTTCGACTATAACGAATTTAACCAACTTGATAACGACCTTACGATGTCAAACCATGACCAAGAACCCGCATCTGGAAACGCATCACCTCCACAGCACCTCGCTGGTATCGCACTAGCGATGCGAATCACGGCATTCTGGCGCGACAAACCACGCCTATGGTTCATCACCTTTGAAGCCGCCACCAAGGACTTCCACCGCCGCCATATTCGGTTCTTTTCAATATTTTTCTACGTTGACGTTTCCCTCACATACATCAAAGTTGGTACTAAAAGGTTGTGGTTTATGAACTAAGCAGGTTTGGATACTGTCAGGTTCAAGTATAACATAACATATATATTTGAGTTAGACTGTTGGGTACTAAAAAATGTGGACTAACGGGATTCGAACCTTTCTTCCGGTTTGAAATGCAGGTGTCTTATCAACTAGACTAGTAAAACGTTAGTGTAGAGTATACCTGAGTTACAAAGATTTCATGAATACATAGCTAAAACGAGAACGACGGATTATATAAATCGTTTTACACTTTTCAATATGCAAGTTGTAAAAATACATTTGTCTAAAATAAAAATGTAAAATGTATTCAAGCTGTAAATGATTCTCTGGAGGGTAACAAAATGAAATTCATGATTCTGGATGCGCGGAATACTAACAACGAAAGATTCTGAAGCAAAGCCTTATATTCGCACCCCTTTTAAGGGTTGATGAGGACGTAAAAGGAGAGAAAGTCTTACCTCTGTCGTAACACTGTGCTAAAACTAGAAAAGGGTCACGGCAACATGTGCCGAACTAGGAATATATCGAGTTGTTTTTAGCTGTACATTTTTTAATAGTTTCGAAGTCAATTAAATTTACTCGAAAAATTTAAAAATATTTACAAACTTCTTAGTTTAAAAAGTAAATTCTATATTTTTTTTAAATGTATGATTTTTAAAAGTTTAATCTACTAATAATAAAATTACAAAAAAACTTAATGTGAAAAAATTTGATATGAGAGTTTTTGCAAAATTGCATTACATTAGAGAAAGTCGAGAAAATGTATCTTGGATACATTCACAAATCGGATAACTTCACAATGTACGATATTGAAAGGATAGAAGCAGCAGGCAATAGAGTTAATACTGGATTACATGATATGTCACATTATCATTTCAAGAAACGTTTAACTGGCTTCTCATAATTGAATTTTGTGAAAACATTTTTTCAAAGAATAACATAGATATGACAGAAGTCATATATATCCTAATACCCCCGAATACCCCGGAAAAAAATCCCGTGACATTCGAGGGGAATAGCTCAGTCCGCACGGAAGTCCAGTGAGTTACCGCACGGCCATGCTCTTCAAATATGAAAGTGAGACATTAACACATCAAACATTATAATATTAAAGTGAGACTTGGATGCCACAAAAATAGCGATGAAAGTAAGATAGATACAAAATAAATGACAGTGTTGTGTGAAAAAAAATGAAAGACGGAGTAAGGAGACAGTTTGGAGAAGCTTGTGGTCACTGGAAGTGAGGAAGAACGACGCACAAGAGGAAGATTAATAAATAATTCCAGGGCTGTGGAGTCGGATGAAAATTTACCGACTCCGACTCTGGCTCCGGCTTTATTTTATACTCCGACTCCGACTCCAACTCTTGACTCTGACTTCAATTTTTATTTTATTTTATAATTTACTGCGTCTACCTAATGTATTTATATTGACTTATTAATAATGGATACAGGTATATATAAAAAATTTATTATATTCGTACACAAATGAAACAATTTAATAAAAAAATATATAAACAATACGCATTAAGCAATATCTTCACACAAAAATAATATTAAAAATATATATTAATATTTAAAAAAAGAATTAAATAAAACTTTCAAAATAATTAGAAAAAAAACACAGGTAGGTATTAAAAAAAATAAGAAAACTCTTTAAAATAAAAAGGTTGCTTCATTTGTTTTCATACCTTTAACTAAATCTTATTTATATTGTTTATTTTTTTTTTATTTTCCTAGAAAATCCTAGGAATCTAAGTGCAGGAATTTACTATTTGTACGGCTGCAATAAACTGAACGTATTCCCCTTTTGGGGTTTATTGCGATTATAAAAGTCTGCATAGTATCAGGCATGAAACGATGAGAGGTTAACTGGTTAACACATACCGTAACGTTATTCATTAAATAAAATGTTAAAATAATTAAACGGAGTCGGAGTCGGTCGATTTTTTCCGACTCCGACTCCGCCTAAAATGTTCCGACTCCACGACTCCGGCTCCGACTCCGACTCCACAGCCCTGAATAATTCAATATAAAGGATCTTTTAAATTGAGTGGTTTTTTAATTCTTGGATAAAACACAGACAGCATCGCGAACTTGACTGGGTCTTGTGACATTTGAGAAGTGTAATGTATGACATTTATAAAAATAAAGTCGTATACAATACAACAACGTATTCAAATGTAGTATTATTTTATGTATTGTAATCCCTGGAAACGGTGATATTAATTGGCCACCAAGATCATGTGATCTGACACCGTTGGACTATTTTATCTGGGATTATGTGAAAAACCAGGTCTTTAAGAAGGACCCCCAATCAATACCTGAGCTGAAGGACGAAATTATTCTCGTTATTGGTGAGTTAGAATCGCAATTATGCCAAAATGTCATCGAAAATTTTGATAAAAGAATGGACATCTGTGGAGCTGCAAAATGTGGACATTTGGCGGATACTGTTTTTTGTATTTAAATGTCATACATTATACTTCAATGATCTATAAAAAGTTTTTGAAATCTAAGCAAATTGTGTGTTTTATTCAAGATTAAAAAAAATAGAATAAAAAAACCGCTCAATTTGAAAGACCCCATACAATAGGATAATTGATAGCAACATAGTATGTACGAGTACATACGTTATGTATATAAAAACATTTCGAAATCGCACATACGAGTATATCTCTAAATAAATAGTAGAAAATATATTTAAGAGAGAATCTATCAAAACATCGGGGCTTATCTCATAACATCCCTGCGATTGAGATACATCCCATCAATATAGGGTGAGACCGGCCGCGAGGACATTTTTTAGCCCACATCCTATAGAAATAACCCCAATGCGTTGGACTGACACGAGCAAGGCACGCAACAGAAATAAACAACATGTAGCACAACAACACAAAAATCATGTAGAATGGTCGTCAAGAGCTATAATGGAAGTCACGATGCTGTCATGAGCTGCATGACGGGATGCATGGAGACTTCTTTATAACAACTTTGATACTATCGAAATCCTTCGTGATTAAGTTGGCAAAACTGTGGTTTTCCAACCAGTCTGGAGTTTCTAGATTCGATTCCTAATGGTATTATAGAAAAACGAAATGGGTGTCAGTCTGGTAAAAAAATCACTGACAATACTCACACGCATCGAGTACGTGTTCGAGTGTTGTATCATTGCATGCGATAGTGTTACCCACACCTGCAATGACGATCTGCGAGTTCCGTGCGTACTCCGATTGTTCTAGAAAGAAAAAAATATTTATAGGGTTTATAAATAGCTCGGAGTTGGTTTGGATAGGTTGAACGAATGAATGAAGAAAGTCAAACAAAACAAATATTATAATTTATATAGAGTAAATGAAAATCGAAGGCTTTATAGAAGAAGACTAAGGAAAGTGTGGTTGGATCAAGTGAATGATATTTGGAAAGAAGATGTAAAAAGTCGGATAAATCGTCAATAGGAAATACACTAAATAACTACCTATATATAGTGCGAATATGAGTGAGAGGCGGGGTAGAGGAAAAACAAGGAAAGTATGGATAGATCAAGTGACTTTTTTTGAGCGATTGATATTTAGAAAGAAGGAAATGGAAAAAGACGAAGGTGTACGAATGAAGAAGAGGCGAAGGATGTGTGTTGAGATAGGAAAATCTGGCGCTTTATATTTTCTGCTTACCCTTCCGTTATAAGCACAGGCTCCCGAAGCATTATCCGTTGCCTGACTAGTCCACCTACAGTATTAGCTGGGACGACCAAGGTCTGAGTGAATGTGATGGAATACAATCAGCGTGAACGAGTGGACTTGTTCTTGCTAAATAATTAGTTGTAAGAATTGTTATCTAGTTACAAGTAGTATGTAGGTGTTAATTATTTCTAAGAAATCATATATTAAGATTATAAAAAATAAAAATAAAATGATATCTAGGAAAATAAGATTAAGTAAGTTCATAAATTATAATATATAAATAAGATTAATTAAGAAATACATTTGTATATACTCGTATAGCCTTGACAAATATTTGTATAATATACGTGGGTTGTCCACAAAGTAAAGAACGTTTTGGCATAACTCAATAAAAACGAAAGATATCAACACAAAACTTTATTTACAAAGTCACAGTACCTTACTCTATTTTTCAATGTAGTCGTCATAGCTGTCACGGTAATCTGAACTTGAAACTTCGACAACGGTTAGTCAAATGCTACGTTTGGTCAGTGCTATTGCATGGAGTAGAATCATAGACCCTCAAAGTAAGTAATATGTACCGACTGGTAGCATTCGAAATGTGGATGCACCGGAGAATACTACGGATTCCCTGGACGGATATGGTCAGCAACACAAGGGTTCTTCAAAGAGCCAAAGTCGATAGAGAGTTGCTGACTAATATTAAAATCCGAAAGGTGTCCTACTTGGGTCATATACTTAGAGGACCAAAGTATAAATTACTGCACCTGATCATCCAAAGCAAAATAGAAGGCCGAAGAGGTGTTGGCAGGAGGCAAATCTCCTGGCTCCACAATATACGTGATTGGACTGGCATAAGGGGCGTTGGGGATCTTTTTTGGGCTGCCGGGGACAAAGATATCTACTCTCAAGCGATATTCAACGTTGAGGGGACCTGACATGACACTGAGAAGAAGAAAAAGAACATTTTGTGCATTCGGAATACGAATGACACTGCGCTTTTCACATTTGGCGGGATTTTCGATGGGCGCAGCCATTTTGAAAGGTTACCAAAGACGCACGACCATTCAGCAACAAAACTAGGCTCGCACTGAAGCGGGGGAAGGAGATAACTGGCGCGCATACGATCGCGGTAGTGGGGGATTGGCGCAGGACGTGGTGTGCAATCGTTATTTTCTTTCTGGACGTGCCTAGTATTACTTTGTTTAATAAAAAAAAATCTGAAATGGCGTATTTTTTATCTGTGTACTCGTATGTATCCTTTTGAATATTCGTATCGCTCAAAAGCTTCTTCAATAAAAATCCTGTTTAAAAAAGGTTGTTCAAACAACATTTCCGGCCCTGATCGAAAATGAGAAAAATACAAGTTGGCCCGAGTTCCCAGATATTTCTCCATAACCTACTCAGGCGAGATTCAGTCTTCAAATTTACACTCTACTCTGATAAAAGACCCCCTCAGCTCCACTTCACATCTCCTCACCTTTGTCCTGGATCCATTTTCGGAAGGTAAATGGATAAAAGTAGGAGCACATGAAGACATCGGTGAGAAGCAAGGAATTTAAATTTGTTCCATCTTCTGCAAAGAGACGTTCAAATATGTATTTTTGCGGAGTTGTTTAAATTGTTGAATAATAAATATACTTCGTTTCTGACTGAAGAATATAAAATACAACATATTTGAGACCATCAAGGCGTTTCCCTGTCGGGGTAGACAAAGAGGAGAAAGTGCCAAAGTCTCTTCAAAATATTGTTTATAGTTAAGGCATTACATTGTGGAGGTTTAAAACATTGTAATTTGTTTTTATCAAACTGTTTATTCCACTTTGTGTAACGGTATAGCCCTACCGGTTTCAAGGTTTTCAACTCATCATCAGGGGAGCACAAACAAGACTGAATTCTGTTCTATCTGGTACCAACATACACACTTCTAACGGTAAACATTCGGGCTGGGGACTTTGGGTGGAGGGAAGGAGGAAACAACCTCGGCGAGGAGTGGCGAGATTCTTGGAATGTATGTGTTTGTCAGATGTCCACCCCGATGCACTGACTTAGAAATATCTCGGGCCTCTAATCTGTTCAATTTATTTCCGTTACAACTGATATGTAAGAATTTGACATCATCGGTAGAAAATATATGGTTTTCACGGTGACAATAATTAGTTATTTCAGAATAAATTAGAGGATTTGTTAAGGCGGATTTGCGTTCACGAAATCTGTTTTCAAATGATCTTCCTATTTTCCTATATAGAAATTATCAGTCAGTTTATAAAAGTTTATATACACTACTGTTGCTAAGTATTCTATTTTTGCCTTTCCAGTTAAATAAGATATATTGAGGTGAAAGCCTTGACACCGGTAGAGTTATACCGTTACAAAAAAAGTGGAATAAACAGTGTTTGATAAAATAAATTACAATGTCTTGAAACCTCTACAACGTTAATGCCTTAACTTTAAACAATATAATATAATTTTAAAGCATTAAATACGACAGATATTTTGTTTAAATATTAAATACCCTCAAAAAATGTGGGATCTACAGTAATAAGCCTTATAAATACCAAAAAAATTACATAGTATTTGGTTTCAAAAAACTTGAATGACAATAAGTCAAAATAATTTGAATTGTAACAGTTTCAACATTTTTTCAAAATACTAAAAAAGTAGTAAATAAACCGAGGATTTTTTTTTTAAACAAATAACATACCTTAACTCTTTCCTTCTCAGGAATAAACTATGGTAATTGGTTTAATGTAGTACATTTAAACAAGTGTATTGTATAATATTTTCCTTGTATACATGTGCTTATATTTTGCTCATCACTGCCAGAAACATATTTAAGAGATCATAGATATGTTATGGCAGTGATGAAACATAATAAATAAATAAAAATAAAATGAACTATATACGAGTATATACATGCATATTTTTTTTTACTGTTTGTCAGGTTGATGAGAACGTGCAACGGGGTTTTGTTTTTGTGTAATAAAAAATCAGAAAGAAGTATCGATTTATTTTTTCATGCTATATGTCCTCAGTAAACACAAGCAAAATCCTAGTTTACTGGGGACACGACAAATGAAAGCCAACAAATCCAGATCCATTAAAATTGTGTATCTAAATTAAATTACCTTTTGTTTTTTCGCAAATTATATATATTTCTTGTCATGTGTAAAATAAATATATGTTAACACGCTGTGCCCCTTAGGGACTTACCAGAGAAAACAGATCTCCAAACTTTTCTATTTAAGCACACAACTTTTGCCTCTTCCACATTCATACATTTCGCTATGCACAATCTTCCACTATTCGTACATCTGACTTAACCTTATTTCAAAATCTTGTCTTCTTGATCCAGCCACGTTTTCTTTAGTTTACTTCTTCCACGCAATTCTTACATTTGCGACTTGTATACTTGCTTATTCATTATCTACAAGTGTACAAATCATATTAATGCTCCGTTCTCAATCTTAAAATAAATACAATGTCTAAATAATCAAGAAACTTTAAAAACTCATGAAACATATTATTATTCAACTGTGTTTTTTTGAAATTCAAAACATAAAAATATAAACTTTTACTCAAATGTTTCCTCCTTTCATTTGTGATGTAATTTTTACTGCATCAAAATCCTTGGAAACATTTCCCAGCAATTCAATCTATGATGTTACTGAAAACCTGAAACCCCTGAAAATCCTTGAGTTTAATTCTCTTTATTGAAAAATCCTCGCATTCACCTTCACCCAAATATTCAGACATTTAAAGGAAAACTGTCCGAGTTTTTCATTCAAAGAAACTTGCAATTACTTCATGTCACGTTTATAACTGGCTGAAATAAAAATACCCTTACAATTTTATCTATGTATGTATCTTTTGGATGCAACAGGATAACAAAATAGCTTAAATATAAAGTAGTTTTGTTCGCACTGTACGCTAAAAAAATTATTATTGTATTATTGTTATACATTTCCATTGTATACAGTACAAACTGGCAGGCTTGACATGTGGCAATCTCTTCAAACCTACCACAAATATGTTAAAGATGTATTTTGATCTTATCAAAATTTATGATTGTTTTGTACATGAACGTTACACTTCACTTAAAACCGAATGCGTAACTGTGACATATATAAAGGTTTCTTTGTAGTTCACCTTCCTTGGTAAGTTTTTTTAGTGTTTTCTTACTAAATAAATTTTTATAAACATATGAAGATGTGGGAAACTTCTTAATCTAATGTCCGCTGTTACCATCTTCCTATCTATCCTTAGACTTAACTTACATATATTAATTTTGTAGTATTTTTATTTTCGTCCATAATAGTGGAGTTCAAATTCAGATTAAGATTAGCCCGTCTTTGAGGAGAGTGGGCTCTCTAAAGGGCGCTACATATATTTTTTAATTTTTTAAGGAATTCTTTAAAAATGTTTCTGCCGCATCCGAAGACTAAGTCTTATTTTCAAGTGTACATACCATCTGACATCCATCATTCTCTTTAGGCACAAATTCTCAAAATTGAAGATCAACTGAATTTGACAACATCTTAGCCTATTTGGCCTGTCGTCCGACTTAAGAGTTGCTTGATTATCGTATGGAATATTTATTTATTAACTAAATATATTGGGGTATGCAAAGAGGACAGGGCGTTCATATTTCCTATCACGGCATACTTTCTTCTCCTACAAGTCCTTTTGTTTCTCTTTCTCCTTAACTGTATTCTTTTTCAAAAAACTTCATTTACTCGGTTCATTCATATTCTTATTGTCCATTCTCTATCATAACTTCCACTCATGCTTGCATTGTGAATAAGTTTAGCTAGTCTTTCGGCAGCCATTCGTTCAATATTTGAAAACCACGCCAGTGAACTCTTTTTAACCCTACTTTACCAATCAATTTTTAGCTCATAGTCATCTGGAATAAGCATTTAAAAGAAATCTGGTTAGCACTGAGAATCTTCATTATGTCGTTCTGATTAGTTGATAGAGATTCAAATATTACAATAAACCTACCAGGTAGTAATGCTTCAAGGATATTTTAGTAAAATAAGAATTCTTCTGTCTTGGGTCTAGGTTACATGCTTAAAATACATACTTTTATATTTTTTATATATTTATTTATTTATTTTCTCAATACAAGCTTAGCCCAATTACATGAAATAATACAATTAACATTAAAAATATTTCAAAAAAATTATATAGAATTTCAAAAAATTATATAAACCATCCCACTTTGGGGTAGACAAAGAGGAAGAACCGCAAAAATGACCTATTACCACATATTTCCTTCACTTTCTCTACATCCGCACAAGTTCTCAAACAATTCCCTCTTTTTTCCTTACGTTTTACATTTCCTTTTGTCAAAATTTAATTTGCTTGTTCCAGCCATATTTTTACACTGACACATCACAATTTATTTCCAATGCACGCATTCTCACTGCAATTACCTTGCTCTATTCGTGTATTTTACACATTCACATTTCTCTACCATACACCAACTTTGGCAATGATACGCTTTTGATAATTAACATTTTAGCAGACATTGGAATTGTTCGGTTCCAAAATTCGTTCCAACGGGAAAATGAACCCGTAAATTCCGGTTTTTACGCGTTTTACTTACTAGGCCATTGAGGTCGTCTAATAAAGACTTATTTTCTGAACAACGTGGGGAATCAAAAACAAAGGCCAAAGTGCTTTTAACAATGTGGTTGCGATAGACTTCTTTAAGTTTAAATGCCACCCTAAACCATCACCCCTACAGCAGATTTAGTAAGTAAATCTGCGGAATCAGATGGCGAGGACAACGTGAAAACGGGCTAATTGATTCGGAAAACTTTTCAACTCCTAATCCCAAGGGTGCGAATTATCTTTGGTGTTTCATTTGAAATTCTAAGCGAGTTGCGAACTGTGTAACTTTTGGGATAGATGTATCAATTATTCAAAGAAAACTTTTTCCAAACTCATGATGGATTAGTCAAACATTATCGTCCTTATTATATATTGAATTCTAGTTTTTCGTTATAAAGTTTAATTAATTATACTCTTTTTTTTATATGCCGTGTCTTGTTAGAGGTTGGCCACCATCATGCCAATATTAAATATTCATCATTACATTTTTTGTAATGATGAATATGACTAAAAACATATACTCAAAGAGTAAGTAATTTTTTCTGCTGGTCTGCTTTGACAAAGGCCATCTTAAATAGACTCTATTCCAAAGCAAAACTGTTGAGCCCAATCTTTCACTGTGAAATTTTGTAATGATGAATATGACTAAAAACATATAATCAAAGAGTAAGTATTTTTTTCTGCTGGTCTGCTTTGACAAAGGCCATCTTAAATAGATTCTCTGCCAAAGCAAAACTGTTGAGCCCAATCTTTCACTGTGAAATTTTGTAATGATGAATATGACTGAAAACATATAATCAAAGAGTAAGTAATTTTTTCTGCTGGTCTGCTTTGACAAAGGTCATCTTAAATTGATTCTCTGCCAAAGCAAAACTCTTGAGCCCAATCTTTCACTATGAAATTTTGTAATGATGAATATGACTAAAAACATATTATCAAAGAGTAAGTAATTTTTTCTGCTGGTCTGCTTTGACAAAGGTCATCTTAAATAGATTCTCTGCCAAAGCAAAACTGTTGAACCCAATCTTTCACTGTGAAACTTTCTAATGATGAATATGACTAAAAACATATAATCAAAGAGTAAGTAATTTTTTCTGCTGGTCTGCTTTGACAAAGGTCATCTTAAATAGATTGTCTGCCAAAGCAAAACTGTTGAGCCCAATCTTTCACAATGAAATTTTGTAATGATAAATATGACTGAAAACATATAATCAAAGAGTAAGTAATTTTTTCTGCTGGTCTGCTTTGACAAAGGTCATCTTAAATAGATTCTCTGCCTAAGCAAAACTGTTGAGCCCAATTTTTCAATATGAAACTTTGTAATGATGAATATGACTAAAAACATATAATCAAAGAGTAAGTAATTTTTTCTGCTGGTCTGCTTTGACAAAGGTCATCTTAAATAGATTCTCTGCCAAAGCAAAACTGTTGAGCCCAATCTTTCACTGTGAAATTTGACGAAGTGGATAGTATCCGTTCTCATTGTCGTTTAATTTCTACCAGATTTAACCTTCATTTGAAAGAAACTTGATAATTATGCGATATCCATTTTTTAACATTTAAAATATAGCGAAAATACACGCTTTCTGTATGTGTTCTTACCAAAATACAAACATACAAAGTATTTAGATGCATGGAACCCAATAAGTGGCCCGCAACCGCAATATTCCTATCCTTACACTCAACATATGCACTACATACGAGTATATATTATTATTATAAAAGTCAGAAGTGCAAGGCGTGAAGATGCGTCCGCTAGTGAAAATTTATTGTATCAACATTTGATAGAAGGCGGAATGATGACATCAGAAATGAATGCGTGGATAAAATGGATGTTTTAGATAAGATGAAGACAGGAGTTTAACCCTTCCCTTACGGTGTTAAAATTGAAACGCGTGCTCCGGTGTTGGGTAGTGAGTACGCGATAAAAAATTAGCGATTTTAAATCGGAAAAATAAGAACATTCATAGTTAATCCCCTTAATTAATTATAATTGAAGTTAAAAATTATAATAATTGAGATTTATTTGCTGAAAACATTAAAAAACCATCTGGCAACGCTCACGGAACGGGCGTACGTCTAACCTATTTGCAAGCCTAGAAGCTACTGTGGCGCGGAACGTCAGTCGGATACCCCGGCGCTTACGCTTATGCTTGCGACGTTGAGACAATTCAACTCCTCGCAATTCAGTGGAGTATGCAAGAGTGAGATGCGAATATAGTGTCGCGCTTCCCGCATACTATTCACCTATCGTCAAGACACAAGGTCGAGGCACTCACAGCGTTTAAATGCGAATTTGTTTCCGATATCTTCACAAAATACCCACGATGTAGTCGATAAATTCTGATTATTATTAATATTATTTTTTAAATCAATGCGTAAATATATTATGGAGGAATACCTAAAATCTAAACCTTGTATTTATTATATTTATAGAGATATTGATGGTTATTAGAAGCAACGTGTAGAAGATACCCAACACAGGGAAGGAAAGGTTAAAGATGGTTTGGACATGTGAAAATATTGAATGATGATATAATGACTAAGCGAGTAAACAAGTCAGAAATGCAACATGTGCGTGGAAGATGTAGACCAAGGAAAACGTGACTGGATCAAATGGTCTAAATTTTAAAAGAAGGTAAAGTGAGAAATATGAACAATAAAAGATTATGCATGACGAGGTGTATGAATATGGAGGAAGTTGTTTGCATGGGTAGAAAATTTTGACGATCTGTTCTCTCTGTTTATTCCGATAGAGACATGGCGTGATGATATGTATGTATCATCATCATCATCATCATTGTCAACCAGGGTCGATCCACTGTTGGATGAAGGTCTCCCCAAGTTGACTCCAAACAGTTCGGTCCTTTGCTCGCCGATGCCACGTGATGCTGCCATGCTTCCTGATTTCGTCCATCCAGCGTACCTTCGGTCTTCTTCTAGGCATCTTTATGCCTCTTGGATACCATTGGATTATTTCGGATGTCCATCGGGAGTCTGACATTCTGGCTACATGTCCGGCCCATTGCCACTTCATTCTTTTGCACACCTTTATAACGTCTTCTACCTTTGTTATATTGCGAATCCAGGTGTTTCGTTTACGGTCTCTTTTAGTATATCCCAACATGCATCTCTCCATGCCCCTTTGTGCGGTCTGGAGCTTTTGTGTGTTCTTTACTGTGAGCGTCCATGTCTCGCAGCCATACGTAAGCACTGGAAGAATGCACTGGTTGTAGACCCTTCGCTTCAAGGATATTGGGAGATTACTTTTGAAGATGTTGTTCAAACGTCCAAATGAGCTCCACGCCAGTTTTGTCCTTCGTGCTATTTCCTCCGATATGCCACCTACAAAGGAAATAAGTTGGCCTAGATACACATATTCCTGGACAAGTTCTAGCGGCTTTCCATCTACGTTTATTGGTTTTGGGGTAGCAAAGCCGTTCATCATATATTTGGTTTTTGAAATATTCATTTTTAAACCAACTTCCCTGCTGACCTCTGCCAATTCTTGCAGTTGGTGCTGAAGATCATTCGGGTTTTGTGAGAATATAACGATATCGTCTGCAAATCTCAAATGGTATGATATGTATGTATATGATATACTATTATTTTTCTTTTTTTTTTGTATTTTTCATGTTTTTAACTTGCTGTTGTCGTTGAAATTGTTGTCTTCTTGCTTGTGAAATGCGCGATTGTGGTTGCAGTTACCGAAATCGCGGATTACTGGTGGGTGGGAAGGGAGAGGACTGCAGGTCAAAGCGGCAGATTGTTGATCCTTGCTGGAACGTACTTCAACGGATAAGGTAACAACTAACATCTCTGGTAGACATTTATGATGGCACGACGGACAGATCATAGCTTCTCTTGGGAGAAAAATGGGTTCAAATCGACATAACACAAAAAATAAGACAAATACTTTATACAAACAGACAAACAAACATCACACTCGCGTACAGATGATACTCCAGTTGAAAGGGAACTTACTGAAATCAATATCACAACCCACACGTAAAAGGGAAAACACTCATTTCTCCGTATAGTAAATTACAGCAACTTGCATCCTCTTCCTCGTTATTAACTGCATTCAAACCCTTATCATATGTTCTTTAGCTAACACATGTTACTACTTGCTACAGGTTAACCCCTTAAATTACATGAAACAAATAACATAATATTAGGTCCTTACATATGAAATTGGCGTTTTGTTTGGGAGGAACATAAAGTTGATTTTTTTTTAATATAATATATTTATTTAATCAAAGTATGTACCATTGCTATCTATGCACTTTTGCCATCTCATAGGTAGTTCATCGATCCCTTTACTAAAAAAACCATTCGGACGATAATCAATAAAATCTTTGAAGTCGGTTTGGACTGCCCCATCGGAGTTGATTTTTTTCCCTTGCAAGAAGTTATCCAAATTTCGAAAAAAATAGTAATCTGTTGGGGCAAGGTCCGGAGAGTACGGTGGATGTCTTAGACATTCCAATTGAAGCTCTTCTAATTTGGTAGCCGTCTGTTGTGCAGTGTGTGGTCTAGCGTTATCATGAAGCAGCAGTGACCTAGAGCGATTAACCAGCCTCGGTTGTTTAGCAGCTAGCTTTTCCATCATGGTTTGCAGTTGCTGACAATAGACATCTGCCGTAATCGTCTGGCCAGATTTAAGAAAGCTGTAGTGAACGACACCAGCACTAGTCCACCAAATGCTCACAAGTAACTTTTTTGGAGTCAATTTTCGCTTGGGGCATGGTTTGGCTGGTTCGGCAGGGTTCAGCCATTGCGATGAGCGCTTCCGATTATCATACAGGATCCACTTTTCATCACAGGTAATGATTCGATTCAAAATCCCTTCATTATTGTGCCGGTTGAGTAATGCAACGCGCGTTTGTTGATTTGCTTCACTCAATTCGTGAGGTACCCACCTTTCAAGCTTTTTCACCTTCCCAATTTGC
The DNA here is from genome assembly GCA_949825065.1 of Odontocerum albicorne. NCBI lineage: Eukaryota > Metazoa > Arthropoda > Insecta > Trichoptera > Odontoceridae > Odontocerum > Odontocerum albicorne. Next base: position 39,757,911 of record OX463847.1, on the reverse strand, counting down.
TTCAAGTGGATTAAAACAGTTTTATCACTAACACCGCAGCCTGCAGCTAACTCGGACGTGGTTTGCGATGGATCCGCTTCCACAATAGCCTTCAATTCTTCATTATCAACTTTGGTCTCCGGCCGTCCACGGGGCTTGTTCTGCAGGTCGAAATTTCCAGAACGAAAACGTTGGAACCAAAAACGCACTGTGTTTTCTTTTGCGGCACCGTCGCCATACACATCATTAATCCTTCGAGCCGTTTCTGCAGCACTGGTGCCACGGTGGAACTCGCACTCGTAAATAACGCGATATTTCAAGTTTTCCATTTTGTAAACTGAGTGACGCAAAGAAAAAAAAAATTGAGGAAAAAACAAATGAATTATAATTTTCGAAACACAAATACTTGAGTAAATAGCTGTATAAATTTGAATTTGAAATTCCTAACCAAAGAGAAGATATTTGAGATCAAAGTTGCCAGTACGGCAAAACGCCAATTTCATATGTAAGGACCTAATATAAGGAAAACATCGGTAAACGTGATAAAATGATAACAATAGGAACAATTATAATTCATGATTTCCTGTAAAATGGCCCATATCTTTAATATACGAGTATATTGATGAACCCTTTTCTCATATTTATTATAATTATTAGGTGTTAAAATAAGTTGTGTCCGTTTTTTTTCCAAATTTAAAAATGAGTACCAAAAGTAAAACAAAATGGTAAAGGTTATATGTGATTCGAAAGAAAATTTTCTGCTCTACAAGATATTGTGTTTGCTTTTACGTTACATATATTATTTTATTTTATTACAAGCCTTCAATATGGAATACAAAGTAGACGAAAGTGTGCATTTTCGACACCTCCGGACGACCAGGGGAACGGAACGCTCCATGTCTTTCAGGTCGAAATTACCGTCTTCGAAACGTAAAAAACATCGACGAGCTGTCCTTACATTCATAGTATCTTCACCGTATACTTAGCAAATATCGCGAACAGCTTTGGCAGATTTATTCCCTCGATTGAACGCGAACAAAATAACTTTCGATTAATTGACATTTCATTTTGAAGGCTTGTCATCAAATAAAATAATATATGTAACCTAAAAGCAAACACACTATCTTGTAGAACAGAAAATTCTCTTTCGAATGACGTATAACCTTTACCATTTTGTTGTACTTTTGGTGCTCATTTTTAAATTTGAAAAAAAAACGGACACGACATATGTTAAAGCCCAATACAATAAAAAAAGTTATTTTCTATAGCGCCGTTTAGAGGCTCACTTCAAGGGCACTCAAATCCTCGGGATACTTTTGTGGCTACGTATATTCACTTATCAGAAGCAATATGAATTCCAGATTCAGGTCTCGGCTTGTAAAAAATGGCTTTTAATGAAATCGCTTCTCGTTATCTGCATCATGCGAGTATTGTGCTGGGATATGGCGTGATGGCGATGACGAGTGCTATTCAAATAACTTAAATATTCATTGAAAATATTAATTGCCAAAAAAATTGTTGTAAGAATTTATAGGTGTTAATTATTTCTAAGAAATCAGAACAGAAATAATACGAAATTAAAATAAAGATTATACTGAAACCAGACAAGAACTCTATTTGAAAATTCTGAGTATCAAAGAGAATCGAACCCGCAACCTCTGGGTCGGAAGACGGGCATCTTATCAATAAGGCCATGAAAATTGTCACGGGGGTAATATCGAAATATCTTGGATTATTTTGGATTTAAATACGAGTACTTAGAAGAATACACGTGGTAACTATGTATCATAAAATATGGAAGGAAATGATTAAGAATGAAAGTGAACTTAAGTTCTTGAGTAAGATGAAGAAGATTACTCTGATATGGTTTGGGCATATACCATAGAACGAACAAATTGAGAAATACTAACAAAATAAATCTTCAATTCAAATGTGAGTGGAAGGCATGGTAGAGAAAGACCAAGAAAAGTACGAGTGGATAAAGTGCTTGATATATTGAAAGAAGGAAATGTTAAAGTCAGAGAAATCGTAGAAGCTGTGTGTATATTAGAAAATGCGAAATATATATATCAGTATAGGAAAGTCTGGCACTCTCTCCTTTCTGCCTACCACTACAGGGAGACGACGTGATGGTATGTACGTAAATAAGATCTCCAGATTTGAATCTGGCCTACCATAAAACAATACTTATATAAAACGAGTCAACAAGTTACTATTTTTAACCAGTTGTAATGTTTATTTTCTAACATTATATTGAGAACGTTTATATAATCGAATTATTTCTTTCCATTGAAATTATCTTAACAATTTTATTTTGAAAACGTAAATCAATTTCTTAAGTCATAAGAAAAATAAAATTATTTTTTTCTATGGCGTACAAATTGATTTCTTCGTGAATAAGCTATAAATACTTATTGAAAAATTTGTAAAATACCATTTTGATATGAATGCGACTTAGTTTACAAACATACTTCTAAGTTCATTCAAAACTGTTCAACTATGGCGATAAATTACATTAAACTGTTCAAACAAGCATTTTCACCAAAGAAGCTTTGAAATGCAATGGAACCCCAACAAAGTTCCAACGATTAATTTCGAAAGCTCACTGAGGTCACGGGTAGAACCATTCAAGCTCATCCCAGAGTAATCCTTGACACTAATTAGTAATGTATCAAAGCAGTTAATTTAATACAAAGCTATTTGTCAGTCTACCTCAAGTACTAAAAGGTTCAGTAAATCTCTATTGGTTAGAAATCTAAAGGGTTCTTCACAAAATGCTTTTTAATTAGGATAAATCATTTACGTTCAGAAACTGATTATTAAAAAAAATCACCCTAAAGTGAGTATAATTTTAGAGATTCCATATTCCTGTTTATATATACTCGTACATACATACATATCATCATATCGTTTCCTTTGCGGGATAGGCAAAGATAACAGATCTTCAAAAGTTTTTATTCAAGCACACAATTTTCACCTCCTACAATTTCATATTTCTGCATGCTCAATCTTCTGTTATTCACATTTCTAAATTTAAATTGTTTTAAAACCTTGTTCATTTGGTCCAGCCATGTTTTCTTGGTATATTTCTTTCATACACACCTTACACTTCTGACTTATAAACTCGCTTAATCTTTCTTTCATCATTTATTCAATTCACACGTTCAAATCATCTTAAATCACCTTTCTTTGTCTAACTGAAAACGTCCATTTAATTCATGCATATATTTATGGTATCATCGTTCTGCCAAGTCAAAGTTTCACTTGCATATGTCAAGGACAAACGTATTATTATGCATTGTTATGTTTTGTACTTTAGATAAAGTGCAGCTTTTGGATAAAATGTTGAGATATTTAAGATAGAGATTCCTTTGTTGAAACGATAATTAAAACAACCGTGCTACGTGTTTGTATGAATGGTCCGAAGCTAACTCACACAGAAGTAACCTTTGTGCTGGAATCTTCATCAAAGGGTGCACAAAGGGGTAGTCGGGCCTGACCTCAAATTTCCAAGAGAGACTGATTAACAGAGGGAAGACATGGGATGTATGTATTCACCTCGCTATTGGAATATAACTGCATACTATAAACTAGTGTAAACGGAAATAATATCGATGTATATATATAGTTGATCAAAATTATCAACGCAATATTTTTGCACATAGGAGTATGTGAAATTATTAAATATTTGGACTTGAATGAGTTTCCAGCCAGGCAGGCTTCCGATTCTTTATGGAATAAATTATTGTTTATATTAATTTATTTGAGCGGTTTTTTTAGTTCCAGTTTTTTAGTTCTTTCAAATTGAGCGTTTTTTTTTATTCTATTTTTTTTAAATTCTTGAATAAAACATACAATTTGCTTTGATTTCAAAAAACTTTTTATTGGCCGTTAAAGTTTAATGTATGACATATAAAGACAAAAAATAATATCTGCCAAATGTCCACCTCTTGCAGCTCTACAGATGTCCACTCTTTAGTCAAAATTTTCGATGACATTTTTGCATAATTGCGGTTCTAACCAATTCGAACCAATAACGCAAATAATTTTGTCTTTCAGCTCAGGATTTGATCGAGGGTCATTCTTATAATCATCGTAACCCCAGAGAAAACAGTCCAACGGTGTCAGATCACATGATCTTAATGGCCAATTAACATCACTATTCCCGGAGATTACAATCCATAAAATAATTAAACAATCTGAACTCGTTGTTGTATTGTATACGACTCCATTTTTATAAATATCAAACATTACACTTCTCAAATGTCACAAGACCCAGGCAAGTTCGCGATGCCATCTGTGTTTTATCCAAGAATTAAAAAAAAAACGCTAAATTTGAAAGACCCTTTACAATGTAGAGTCGATTTTGAAAATTATAATAAACACAAGATATCAAATATCATTACGATTAAAAGGCGAAAGATTTGTTCCTCTTAAAGGAACGCCAGATCATTTAGAGTATGCATGAATACAGATTCCCATGTTTCATAATTATTTTTTTCTACAAGGCTGAACCATCTTAAAGCTCTTTTCTTCGTCTTAAAAATTACACCTTTGAATTCTCACTTTTTCCTAACCTCCTCATTCTTTATTCTATCACAACATTGTTTTCTACACATTTTACGCAACGTACACTCATCTTTCAGTATTTAAGTGAGAAAATTTATATTTTGGCGAATTAATTCGATTGTGTTTGAGTTGTACGGATATACAAGCGGCGAAAAATGCGTATTGTATGACACTTTCAGTGTAAACAGTACCACCTGGCGGGCTCATTGCCATGTGGCAATCAATCAAAAATGCGTATTGTATGACACTTTCAGTGTAAACAGTACCACCTGGCGGGCTCATTTCCATGTGGCAATCAATCAAAAATTCGTATTTTATGACACTTTTAGTGTAAACAGTACCACCTGGCGGGCTCATTGCCATGTGGCAATCAATCAAAAATGCGTGTTGTATGACACTTTCAGTGTAAACAGTACCACCTGGCGGGCTCATTTCCATGTGGCAATCAATCAAAAATGCGTATTTTATGACACTTTTAGTGTAAACAGTACCACCTGGCGGCCTCATTGCCATGTGGCAATCAATCAAAAATGCGTATTGTATGACACTTTCAGTGTAAACAGTACCACCTGGCGGGCTCATTTCCATGTGGCAATCAATCAAAAATGCGTATTTTATGACACTTTTAGTGTAAACAGTACCACCTGGCGGGCTCATTGCCATGTGGCAATCAATAAAAAATGCGTATTGTATGACACTTTCAGTGTAAACAGTACCACCTGGCGGGCTCATTGCCATGTGGCAATCAATCAAAAATGCGTATTGTATGACACTTTCAGTGTAAACAGTACCACCTGGCGGGCTCATTTCCATGTGGCAATCAATCAAAAATGCGTATTTTATGACACTTTTAGTGTAAACAGTACCACCTGGCGGGCTCATTGCCATGTGGCAATCAATCAAAAATGCGTATTGTATGACACTTTCAGTGTAAACAGTACCACCTGGCGGGCTCATTGCCATGTGGCAATCAATCAAAATGCGTATTGTATGACACTTTCAGTGTAAACAGTACCACCTGGCGGGCTCATTGCCATGTGGCAATCAATCAAAAATGCGTATTGTATGACACTTTCAGTGTAAACAGTACCACCTGGCGGGCTCATTTCCATGTGGCAATCAATCAAAAATGCGTATTTTATGACACTTTCAGTGTAAACAGTACCACCTGGCGGGCTCATTGCCATGTGGCAATCAATCAAAAATGCGTATTGTATGACACTTTCAGTGTAAACAGTACCACCTGGCGGGCTCATTTCCATGTGGCAATCAATCAAAAATGCGTATTTTATGACACTTTTAGTGTAAACAGTACCACCTGGCGGGCTCATTGCCATGTGGCAATCAATCAAAAATGCGTATTGTATGACACTTTCAGTGTAAACAGTACCACCTGGCGGGCTCATTTCCATGTGGCAATCAATCAAAATGCGTATTGTATGACACTTTCAGTGTAAACAGTACCACTTGGCGGGCTCATTGCCATGTGGCAATCAATCAAAAATGCGTATTGTATGACACTTTCAGTGTAAACAGTACCACCTGGCGGGCTCATTTCCATGTGGCAATCAATCAAAAATGCGTATTTTATGACACTTTCAGTGTAAACAGTACCACCTGGCGGGCTCATTGCCATGTGGCAATCAATCAAAAATGCGTATTGTATGACACTTTCAGTGTAAACAGTACCACCTGGCGGGCTCATTTCCATGTGGCAATCAATCAAAAATGCGTATTTTATGACACTTTTAGTGTAAACAGTACCACCTGGCGGGCTCATTGCCATGTGGCAATCAATCAAAAATGCGTATTGTATGACACTTTCAGTGTAAACAGTACCACCTGGCGGGCTCATTTCCATGTGGCAATCAATCAAAATGCGTATTGTATGACACTTTCAGTGTAAACAGTACCACTTGGCGGGCTCATTGCCATGTGGCAATCAATCAAAAATGCGTATTGTATGACACTTTCAGTGTAAACAGTACCACCTGGCGGGCTCATTTCCATGTGGCAATCAATCAAAAATGCGTATTTTATGACACTTTTAGTGTAAACAGTACCACCTGGCGGGCTCATTGCCATGTGGCAATCAATCAAAAATGCGTATTGTATGACACTTTCAGTGTAAACAGTACCACCTGGCGGGCTCATTTCCATGTGGCAATCAATCAAAATGCGTATTGTATGACACTTTCAGTGTAAACAGTACCACCTGGCGGGCTCATTGCCATGTGGCAATCAATCAAAATGCGTATTGTATGACACTTTCAGTGTAAACAGTACCACCTGGCGGGCTCATTGCCACGTGGCAATCAATAAAAAATTCCTAAAGAAACTTTAAGTAAAAACCGGACTGGAATCCTTTTTTAAAAAATCTGGGTTTTAAGACAAGCGCCTTACCACAGAGGTCATCGTTAGGATAGCGATGATGTGTGTTACGATAAGAACGTTTAACGCTATCTCCTCTCTGCCTGCCCTAACAGGGAAATTGCGTGATGGTATTAAGTACTATGTGTTTTGACAAAGCAAAGATACATTGGGGAGCCGTGTCATCAGTGTATTTGAGGCTTGTCGAACGTATATAAATTGTGAAAAAAGGGGAGAATACTAATCCTTCGAGAACTCGATATCCGTATACCGGACGGATATCGTATTATTTGATTAAAACTTTGGTGTAGAAAGTTCGATGATTTGGAAGAGCCTTGATATATGCCTTGATCCAATACATACAGACAACAGTTTCAAAATATTTTATAAGCATAATATTATTTTTGAAGCATATTATTTTAACAGTTTACCCGACTCAACTTTAGTGCAATCTTCCTTGCTCTATCAGATGTCCTTCATCTTTATTGATATTTAAGATAAAAATAAAGAAGTATTATTTATCTTAAAGTATTTTTCTTCTTTAACTGCCACACGATTCTCATCTTAATCCCTATTTTATCTTGAGATTTAAATTTTATTTTTATTTATGTTAATTTATCGTAAATATTATTTTCATATAAACAGTTATAGATACTTATTTGATACCATAATCATGAAACAAAATATGATTGACAATATGAAACTCTTTAAATGTAATAAACCCTGCTGAAAGATATTTTTCTATAAAAGCGTAAATATTGAGACGTCTTAAAAAATCACAATAATAATATTGTATTAAAATTTCGTTGCATAAAATACAACCTGGTGAGCTTATTACCACATCAAGTCATCTTATTCAATCAAAAACAATATATAGAGGCCTTTAGCCAGAGATAAAAAACTTTTTTAAAATTAGAACTAACGGGAACCGAACTTGCTAAACAAAGCCTCTTACCAAAGGTCCCGTCTTACGTCTTACGAAAGGAGCATCGATTTATTTTTTCATGCTATATGTCCTCAGTGAGATACAGGCAAAAACCTAGTTTACTGGGGACACGACAAATGAAAGGCGACAAACGCAGATCCATTAAAATTGTGTGTCTAAATTAAATCACCTGTTGTTTTTTTCACAAATGATGTATATTTCTTGTCATTTGTAAAATAAATAAAATTAAATAAAAAATCTATGCATTAATTTTTTATGTCTTTATTTCACCTTCTTTCAAACTGACAATCCACAAATTCAGTCAATTGACACTCCACAAATTTTCCTTAGCGTTATATATCAAATGAACAAACAGCCTTCGTGAAAGTTTCCTCCATACATTTTCAACAGTGATAAATGTGTTATAAAGCCACTATGTCTTTGCGGCATGTCCTCCGATGTCTAAAACCTCTATGTCCTCCGATGGCCTTGCGGTCGGGCTCGCCCTACATTGGTGGGGTGTATCTCGGTCGGGGGAATGTTTGTGGGATGAGCCCGGACCTTTTAATATCTTCTCTCTTGAATGTATCTTTTTTTATCATGTATTTATTTTCTGTGTTTTTTTATCTTCTTGTTCTACGTGTTCAGGGGTGTGGGCTGAAAAACATCTGGTGTCCCCGTGGCTGGGCTCGCCCTATATTGGTGGGGTGTATCTTGGCCGGGGGGATGTTATTAGATGAGCCCAGACCTTTTGAAAGCTTCTGTTTTTTAATGTATTCTCTTTTTAATGTGTTCTTAAAATGTGTCTAAATGTATTATGTACATACTATGTTGCTATCAATAAACCTGTATTTATTTATTTTTTTATCTAGGTCAAAAAATAAATCAAGATCATTTTTTTTGGGCACCGACTATATCAAGAATAATGATTGAGTGTATTATGAATTAGACCGACTATAATATGAATAAGGCATATTTCAGGCTAATATAACACGCCGCCTTTGTGTCGGACTATTTATCAGAGGTCGCACAAAGGGGATGTCAGAGCAAGCTTCACATGTCCAACATGAACCGGGTAGCAGGAGGAATGAATAGGACGTTTTCATGTCGATACTGGAAGATCGACCAGACCTGCAATGTATTTGTTCGTCAAGAAAGGACATCTACAAATCACAATAGCCGTATTTCTACATAACACCTCGATGAATAAGTCCCGGGACTAACCAACAGATGGGACCTCTAATAACATATCCATACCATTCTCAGTTAGTACCAGCCTTTAGAAGTTACGTGTCAAACTTTCATGTTAGGCTGTTACACCAGAAAACATAAAAAAACTCAAAATCGCAAAGTAAAGTTGCGGGAGATAGCTGACATCCTGAAGATATCATTTGGTAGTGTTGACACTATTTTGCATGAACATTTGGTCATGAAAACGCTTTTTTCGAAATGGGCGCCGCGTTTGCTCACAATGGAACAGAAAGAACAACGCATCGATGATTCAGAACGCTGTTTGGCACTGTTTACGCAAAATAAACAGGAATTTTTGTGTCGGTATGTGACAATGGATGATACTTGGATCCACCACTATACTCCGGAATCCAATCGGCAGTCAGCTGAGGAACTTGAAAAGGGAAAAACCATCTATACCGAATATTACATAGCGTAATTAGAGCGTTTGAAGGCACAAATTGCAAAAAAACGGCCCCATATGAAGAAGAAAAAAGTTCTATTTCATCAGGACAATGCACCGTGTCACAAGTCGATGGTAACGATGGCCAAATTGCATGAGTTGAGCTTCGAATTGCTTCCGCACCCACCGTATTCTCCAGATTTGGCCCCCAGCGACTATTGGCTGTTCGCAGACCTCAAAAAAAATGCTCCTGGGAAAGAGATTTGGCTCGAATGAAGAAGTGATTGCCGAAACTTACGCCTATTTTGAAACCAAAGATAAATCGTTCTACACGGCGGGCATAGAAAATTTAAAAAAGCGTTGGAATGATTGTATCGCTCTTAAAGGAGACTATGTTGATGAATAAAGAAGAATTTTGGCAAACAAATGTTGTTTTAGTAGTTTGTCCCGGGGCTTATTGATCGATGTGTTACTCCATCGTTTAATTTAATTTTCTCCAATATAATATACACTACCGCCCATAAGTTTTCGTCACCCCCTAATAATTGAGTTATTCGCATAATTATGTAATATTCCGCTGAAAAATGAATAAAAAAAAACAATTTTAACCGTTTTGCATTGTATTTAACAGAAATCGGGTGTGTATCGATGGAGATTGGAATTTGGGAGGTTTTTTGTTCTAAAACTGACTTCTTACAAAAAATCACCGTTCGCTATTTTTAATCTCGAGAATTTCCAAATTTTCAAGATGCAATCCCCCTCGGTTTATATGTAGAATCCTCAAATCACGATTAATATCAATTTGGAAATTCTCGAGATTAAAAAATCTATAACATCAAGTTTAAATATCATCAATAACCAAACCAATTTTCATAATAGGCCTCTGCTTAATATGTATCCAATTTAAAATCCTCCCCTGTCTTAAAGATTCACATTCACTTTCACATATTTTTTTCCCCGCCCCATTCACCAGTGAAATACATCTCTCCCCACTTCACTCCCCCTACCACACCTCTTTTATATTAGGTTATTTACACTTGTACAGAATATATTTTAGCAACTTAGTTTATATTCACCTGACGAAGAAGACGGTGGTCTTCAAAACTAGTTGTGAACCTAAATTAAACCTGTGGTGAACACAAAAATATAAAATAAGTTTTTTATTTTACTTATTTTTCCTTGTATGTAAAAAATGGCACCAGAAAGTGAAACTATAGTCTTTTCGAAGATTCAAGGAATATAAATTCACTTATTCAAACATCAAAGGTGTTTCAGATTTCCCAGCACAGAAATATTGCGACAAAGAACAAGTTGTACAAACCACACCCCATTTCAGCAACTACATACACATGTAATCTCGAGAAAAATAACTTCTCAACAAAAATTTTAAATTATATTACTCAAGGCTATTTCCCACATCAGTACAAGAAATTGCCACGCTCCTTAAAAGGTGGATCACGAGAACAATATCCTGGGCCTAAAAATAAATAGGCCAAAAACTAAGTTAATAATACTAGACCGCAGTAATAAACTGCTACCAAATAATGTGAATCGTGGTCTAAAGGTAATAACTAACTTTATTCACTAAGGCTCCAGTATTACCTACAATAGAGAATGTGAGGCTGAAGTGAAAAAAATAAATAGAATGGGAAAAAATCGGTATCAAAACTGGAAAAGCAGTAGCCTTCCTATCACGACGAAAATGTGCCCAGTTAAGCCACTTTTCTTCGCAAAATTTGTGTATGGGACGGAGACTTGGATTCTGAGAGCAGACTAGAGACGTAGAAAAGATGCATTTGAAATGTGATGCTGAAGAAGAATGTTACGAATATCATGGAAAGCAAGGCCAACTTAAGCCTCCATTTTCGTAGAACTGAGAATCACCTACAGATTGTCGACAATATACCTTCGACGAGTCCTCCGATTCCTTGAGCACGTTGCTCGTGGCCAAGGAGACAGTATGGAGAGGCTTGTGGTTACTGGAAGCGTGGAAGAGCAACGCACAAGAAGAAAGTCCCAATGCGTTGGACTGACCAAGTGAGAGATGCAACAAGACTACCCTTAACAGCTGTCGTCAGAGGAGGCTATCATGGAAGTCACGATGCTCAGTCATGAATTATAAGATTTTTTTTTTAATTAAAAAAAAATTAATTTAATTTAAATTTTTTTTTATTATCACACTTGACAAGAAATATACATAATTTGCAAAAAACAACAGGTTATTTAATTTAGACATACAATTTTAAAGTATCTGGGTTTGTTGCCATTCATTTGTCGTATCCCCAGTAAACTAGGCTTTTGCCTGTTTCTTACTGAGGATATTTAGCATGAAAAAATAAATCGATACTTCTTTCCGATTTTCGATTACACAAAAACAAAACCCCGTTGCACGTTTTCATCAACCTGACAAACAGTGACAATCAATTACAACTGGAAACATCATGCGAAATTAAACTCCTCACACATCATCATTCCAGAAAGATAAAATATATTCATCCCACAATATACCGCACACAATCACAGTAAAAAATATTAAACAAATGATAATGCAGCAATACCTATAAAATAAAAAGTATGATCCAGGATATATATTTGTCTACATCTCAAAATACGATGCCTGAAAATTCCAATCTATCATTTGCATTACCAGAAAAGAACAAACAATAATCAAATACGATCAATTAAATTCAGTTAATAATACAACACAACGGTTCGCACCGCAGAGTGTAGGGATGGATGGAGAGGAGCCGTCAGAGGCTATCATGGGAGTCACGTTGCTCAGTCATGAACTACACGACAGGATTAGGATGAAGTTTAGGTGAAAAATATCCATTTACTCATTTGCGTGTCTGGACCATTAACGGTTTATTATGCCATGTGTTTCTAGAAGAAAGTAACATATTATATATCGCCCTATCAGTCGTATCAATGAGGTCTTACTCAAAGCATATAGTCCCAATGTTCGAATAAACTAACATGTATTGTTATTCCTGCATAGTCCCATAATTACATTCAATGCTATTTTCATTTAAGAAACACCATCTCTGCATGCTCACCTTGTATCTGGCCTCTCGTACTCGGAGTCTATTCAGTGCTCTCCAAGTATGTAGGTCAAGATAGCTGGTCTACAGGTACCATTTTTCCGAGAATACAGTCAAAGATTTTTTTCTTTCCACTTCAAAAAACGCGCTTTTTCCAGTGACAACACTTCTTGCACTCTCTTTATATGTAAAACTATTCCTGGATTTCAATCTAGATATTGTTGGTTGGTGACTATATATATATATTTTTTTAAATTTTTTTTTTATCCACTTTGCACGGATTTCTCCTGTTACACAAAGAGGGTTTGCTTCTAGCGTTAGCTTATTCGTTAGGAATAATATCAGCCAGGATTCTTCTCATACTGCTAGACGGTACCGAGAATATATCAACCGTGTCATTCAGTTGGTTCAATATCTCTATACCACGCGTGACTGAGTGTTTAGCCATGATATTCGTCCTGTAAGTTGGTATGTAGAACAGAGGGTGATTCCTTGCACGGATATATTTATTGGGTACATATAAACTTAGTGCTTCTATAATCGCGGGACAGTTAAAGGAACCTTGGAAAACCTTCATTAGGAATATCGCAATGGATTCTTGCCTTCTTGTTTCAAGGCTTGTTTCAAGGTGAGGAGCCCAAACCGTAGATGCATATTCTAATTTGGTTCTAATTAGATAATTATATAAGTTTCGGAGGATATCGGTGCTGTTAAATTCTCTTGATATTCTCATTACAAAACCGAGTAGTTTGTAACAGTCCGATATCAAACGTGAGACATGGTTAACGAACGTGAGTCTGACATCGAAGGTTACGCCCAAATCCTTGAATTCAGAAACTCTGTTTAGTGCCACTCCCTGTATAGTATACTGATGGTGGATTGGTGAAAACGATCGACTATAAGATACACAGACACATTTATTAATGTTGAACAGAAGATGATTTTGCTCACTCCAGGAGACTAGGGAGTCTAGGTCCTGTTGTAACTGTGCACAGTCGTGAGGTGAATTGATCTTTTTGAATATTTTCAAGTCGTCAGCGAACAATAAACATGTCGAGTGACTTATGGAATTTTGAATGTCGTCTTTTAATATGAGGAATAGTAGGGGACCTAAATTGGATCCTTGTAGTATACCAGATCTTGCGATAAATTCCACAGAAGACTTGTTATATAAAGTGTGTCGCATCGTATTGTACTCGTACATTTAATGGACGTGTATATTTAAAAAATACCCAATTCACAATATACATTTTTTCGTTTTGAGATATCCAAAAATAATATATTTATCATATATAGTATGTGCAAAATGTTTTTTATGTTCCATACAACTCGATGCAAATCCACTGTGTGTATTTAAATTATATCAGAACAGGTAAAACAGGGTTTAAGTCGTCACAAACTTCATCGGCAATGTCAAAAAACATTATCGAATTACTTTGGCACTTACGTATTAATTTATTTATATCGCCCTGAGGATGAATACTGTAATGTCTTCGAAACTTTGGTCGTCGTTTAATTTAACTCTTTACGCCTTTCTACTCCAACTGCATTTGAATTAATGCTTTATTTTAAGCATGTATTGTGTTACACTTTCGTCGTATAATGTACAGGAATGTTAAACGTTAGACCACGACTCCAACTACATCTGAATTAATGCTTTTCTTTAACCATGTATTGTGTTACACTTTTGTTGTATAATGTACAGGAATGCTAAACGTTAGATCACGACTACAAATACATCTGAATTAATGCTTTTCTTTAAGCATGTATTGGGTTACACTTTCGTCGTATAATGTACAGGAATGCTAAACGTTAGACCATGACTCAAACTACATCTGAATTAATGCTTTTCTTTGAGCATGTATTGTGTTACACTTTCGTCGTATAATGTACAGGAATGCTAAACGTTAGACCACGACTCCAACTACATCTGAATTAATGCTTTTGTTTAAGCATGTATTGTGTTACACTTTCGTCGTATAATGTACAGGAATGCTAAACGTTAGACCATGACTCCAACTACATCTGAATTAATGCTTTTCTTTGAGCATGTATTGTGTTACACTTTCGTCGTATAATGTACAGGAATGCTAAACGTTAGACCACGACTCCAACTACATCTGAATTAATGCTTTTCTTTAAGAATGTATTGTGTTACACTTTCGTTGTATAATGTACAGGAATGCTAAACGTTAGACCACGACTCCAACTACATCTGAATTAATGCTTTTCTTTAAGAATGTATTGTGTTACACTTTCGTCGTATAATGTACAGGAATGCTAAACGTTAGACCACGACTCCAACTACATCTGAATTAATGCTTTTATTTAAGCATGTATTGTGTTACACTTTCGTCGTATAATGTACAGGAATGTTAAACGTTAGACCACGACTTCAACTACATCTGAATTAATGCTTTTCTTTAACCATGTATTGTGTTACACTTTCGTCGTATAATGTACAGGAATGCTAAACGTTAGACCATGACTCCAACTACATCTGAATCAATGCTTTTCTTTAGTTTAAACACAACTCACCATAAATTCTCATAAAAAAACTGCTCAACGAAAGGCTGCAACAGATTTCACCAGCCGATTGTGATGAGATTTTGATCTCCGTGCCATCAGAACTTAGAGTTTGATCTATTCAAACTGTGGTTGCTGAAATGCAACAACTTACACACATAAATCAATACGCGCACAGACTGACAATCATATTCGATCACATCGAACCGTACAGTACCACCTAGTTGTTTTTTTGCAATCTCTTACAATCAACAAGAAAGTTATTAAAAATACATTAAGTGAAAACTAAACTGGAATTATTTTTAATAATTTGGGTTCCAATGGGAATGGAACCCGCAACCTTAGTTGGCAGCCATCGTTATACCAACGGACATCACTATGTTAATTTGGTTCTCATACTTCTTCTTTTGTTCTCAATAAAAAAAATCTCCTTCCATTGTATTCCATTATTTGCTTGATCTTTCTCCTTAAAGTTCTTTACCAATTTAGACATGTATAATTGTTTTATAAATCTTTAATGATCATTCTCAACAGTGAGTAATGATTCTTAAAAACACATTTTTAAATCATATCTAACGAAAACTATATAAATTTAAAGTTTCTTATAACTTATTTTGGTTTCCTTTATCATTAATGTCTAATTTTAATTTAAGGTTATGTAAATATGTCTTTCATGTTTTAACTTTTCATTAAAAAGTAATATTTTAAATTTAAAAGCGAAGATAAATATTCCCCTATCTAAGAAGTTGTGAAAATTAAGCTTGTAGATTACTCGTGCATATTTTTGAAATTTTCATATTTTCAATTATCTCGGAATAGAAAGTCTGAATATCCGACAGCAGAGCCGGATTAAGGAATGAAGCAATTATTCTCTTTGTTATAATCCCATATTCGTAACTATTTTAAATTTTTCAAACAATTAGTACGAAGTGGAAAGAACTGGGGCTTATTTGTTTGTTAATTTATTTATTAGGTGTTAACATAAGTTGTGTCCGTTTTTTTTCAAATTTAAAATTGAGCACCAAAAGTATAACAAAATGGTAAAAGCTATACATCATTCGAAAGAAAATTTTCTGCTCTACAAGATATTGTGTTTGCTTTTACATTACATATATTATTTTATTTGATTACAAGCCTTCAAAATGGAATGTCAAGTAGACGAAAGTGAGCATTTTCGACACCTTATTCTGTTCGCGTTCAATCTAGAGAATAAAGCTGCTCGCGATATTTGCGAAGTGTACGGTGAAGATTGCGTTTCAAAGACGGTAATTTCGACCTGAAAGACATGGAGCGTTCCGGACGACCAGTGGACTTCGATGAGGACTGCTTAAACCGTATTATTCATGAAGATCTTCTTCAAACCACTGAAGAATTGGCTGAACAGATGAATTGTAGTCACATGACTGTATACCGCCATCTTAAATCAATGGGAAAAGTCCAGAAGTTTGGCACTTGGGTTCCACATGTTTTGAGTGAAAACAACAAAAATCAACGTTCGACATTTGACTTGACATTCCATTTTGAAGGCTTGTAATCTAATAAAATAATATATGTAACGTAAAAGCAAACACAATTCCTCGTAGAGCAGAACATTTTCTTTTGAATGACGTATAACTTTTACCATTTTGTTTTATTTTTGGTGTTCATTTTTAAATTTGAAAAAAAAAAACGGATACAACTTATGTTAACACCTAATACATTAAAAAATAATTATAAATTAAAATTAACTTATATGTAAAAAAGTTGGTTTAAAAATAAATATATCAAAAACCAAATATATGATGAACAGCTTTGCTACACCAAAACCAATAAACGTAGATGGAAAACCGCTAGATCTTTTCCAGGAATATGTGTATCTGGGCCAACTTATTTCCTTTGTAGGTGGCATATCGGAGAAAATAGCACGAAGGACAAAACTAGCGTGGAGCTTATTTGGACGTTTGAACAACATCTTCAAAAGTAATCTCCCAATATCCTTGAAGCGAAGGGTCTACAACCAGTGTATTCTCCCAGTACTTACGTATGGCTGCGAGACATGGACGCTCACAGTAAAGAACACACAAAAGCTCCAGACCGCACAAAGGAGCATGGATAGATGCATGTTGGGATATGCTAAAAGATACCGTAAACGAAACACCTGGATTCGCAATATAACAAAGGTAGAAGATGTTATAAAGGTGTGCAAAATAATAAAGTGGCAATGGGCAGGACACATAGCCAGAATGTCAGACTCCCGATGGACATCCGAAATAATCCAATGGTACCCAAGAGGCATAACGAGGCCCGGAAGAAGACCGAATGTACGCTGGATAGATGAAATCAGGAAGTATGGCAGCTTCACATGGCATCAATGAGCAAAAACCGAACTATTTGGAGTCAACTTGGGGAGACCTTCATCCAGCAGCGGATCGACCCTGGTTGACTATGATGATGATGATGAGATGTAAAAAAATCGGCTACTACATGGAATCACAATGTTTGACAGAATACGGAATGAAGTGATACGGGATGAATGTAAACTTAATCCTGATGTGTTAATTAAGATAAAGAAGCGCACTTTAAAATGGTTTTGGCATAAAGAACAAATGAACGAAGAAATACCAACAAAATAAATATATAGTGCAAATGAGAGTGGAATGCGTGGTAGAAGAATATCCAGAAAAATAGATTTTTATCAAGTATTTAGAAAAAAAAAAGAAACCGTAGAAAGTCAGATAAATCGTAGGAGTTGAATGGGAAGATGCATAAGGATGTGCGTCGAAATAGGAAACTTTGCTGCTCTATCCTCCCTACCTATTCCGATAGGAAAATGGCGTGATGATTTTAATGTATGTGTAAATATTGTTAAAAATACCTTTTTTTAAATTTAACAATAATGAATTAATCTTTAACATATAAAACACGGAAACGTCAAAAAGTTTTGTTGCATACTTTTTGGCATTTCTTTAAAAAATATATATTTTTGTGTTATTTAGATTTTATGTCTTTTTGATTTTTAAAGTTATCGTAACATCTCGTAGATAGACCTCCGTTTTTTTTTAAATGGACATTACCTAAATTTGGGTGATCCCAGCCAGCTAGTAATGTTGAGTCGATTACGTTTATTGATAGTAAAAAATATATATTCAGATGACCTCCGCATCTTAGTTGGTAAAACACCTGTCTTCTCACCCTGGGGATTATGGGTTCGATTTTTGTTGATAACCGATTTTTTTAAAAAAGGATTTAAGTCTTTTTTTCACTCAATACCTCGGCACTCGATAAGTAATCAACTTATACTCGATTTTGTAGACAATTCCGAAGAATGAGTTTCAGGAGTGCTTCAGAAAATTTTAAAACCGCTTCCAGTATTGTATTGACTCACAAGGAGTGTATTTTGAATAAAATGTAATGTAAACTAAAAATAAACAATGTCTTGTATTTCAATTCACGTCAGTCACCTTTTGAATTGGACAGATAGTGTATGTATTTATTTTGATTAGTCTATAATAGTGGCTTCGAGCCACGAGTTGGACTGCCCTTAAGGCCTCGGCCACACAGGTAGGAGCCGCGCTTGGTGCTTAGAGCTATGCTGCGAGCTAGGTGACATCCTAGCGAACCAACGCACCCCATACTATCGCAATGCCCACAATGCACGCTTAACGCTACGCTAGGTGACTATTATAGTCATCTAGTCTATTAGTGACGTAACACCTAACTTAGCACTTCGGTGTAGCCTCGGCCTAAGGAAACTTTGCTCTCTTAATGGCGCTATATAAATTGCCCTTTTATTATTCTTATTATTTATCTTCAGGGATACATAATGATGATATGTATAAACATAAATGTATATTTATTTCTATTTCTTTTCTAAACCATGTCGTTTAACGTTTTACTGTATTTTTTAAATACGTCATGAGGTGCTGTGTAAAATCCGAAGCCATCTCTGAGAAGCACTTTCCATGCCTCGTCTCCCATTTCCTATCTCCTGGATGTCAAGAGTCCTCAGCCCCTTCTCAAATGGTTTCATTACTGTCAGAGCCCAACCCGACATCGCCCGTAATTGGATTAGTTCTTGCAACAACTCATTTCCAATCTGTTTGCCGCCTGACTTGTTATTCTTTAAATTTTGTCGCCATCTGCTCAAATATCTAAAATTATTTAGATATTTGAGCAGATGGCGACAACAAATTTACTTGTACAATCCATACAACATATCCACGTCGTTAACTCTTCATTTTGGATTAAGGCATTTCATTTTCAGGTTTAAATTGAAATCGGTGAAATAAATTTTTGTTAACATCTTTTTTTATTTCTTTAGCGCCATGATACGACACAAACAAAAATCAGTGCAGCGCTTCTACCAAGCTCAGCGGACGTGATGAGAATCGAAACCAAATAACTAATCACCTGATAATTTATGTGATACAAATTGTGAAACATAATACGCTGTCCGGAAAGTAGGTTTCTGTTTCTGGAAAATATGTCGCTAGGTCAACATTTACGTTACAAACTTTATTTCAAACGTGCTAAATTTATATTAACGTTTAAGGTAAAAGTTCAGAACTTTTTGCCCATTCTTTACTTAAATAACTCGAGCTTTCACAAATCATCCTAGTTTGGGTGGATTGCTTATATTAAAAAAATATTTGAGCCTTTTATTCGTCATTTTGAAGAGGAAACAAAATACAATAAAAAGTTTTTCGATGCTTGATGCTCTTGTACTACCACCAAGGAAAAATGCAATACAAACCAACAAAAAAATACGTACAGTGTATGACGTTGATGCAGCTAGTAATCGTATGTGTTAAAAGTGGTTTGAAAAATCTGTTATTGTCATACGAGACTCAAAGATGTTATCCGATATGGAAGATAGATTATACTGATGATGACCAAATCGAAGTTTTGATTCATAATAACGAGCATTGTATGAAATTTTGCAATTTGCAAAAATGAAATTTTGCTGAGATACTGAAAATACCTAAAACCATCGACTAGGGGAGCATTTGGTGCAATTTTGTGCTTGATATAAAATACGAAATAACTTTTCAGATGACCATACTTGAGAAAATGTAGAATGGTTCCTGTGACATTTGAAATGTCATGTCTCAAAAGGATGGGGTAAAATTGTTTTTTTTTTTTACAAATCGAATCGTGTTTTTATGAATCGAAAAATTGTTTTTCTCTAAACTGATGTTTTAATTCATAATTTTCATTATACTGACTTTCTAATCTATTGTATGATTTGTATCTAACATATCTCTAAATCGGTCAAGATCCACTATAAATTAATACTAATTACAAACATTTAATTTTAGGTATAAAAAAATCGAAAATGCAATTATCGTATACCCCATCCCTAGCCAATGCAAACTAACGTAGTGACTTTAGACAAACGTCACCAAATATTATTTGATTTTAACAAACTGCCACATTTTGGCTAATTTGTAACAAGATGTATTAATTTGTCATTATTGTTAGTTTTATGTAATGTATTTACCTAAATAACTTGCTATTTATTAGAATCGAGGCTTATAAAATAATTAAAATTACTGAACGTCGTTACAAGGTTGTATTGGGGCAAATTTGTGAACTGTCACAGGGGCCATGCTACAATTTCTCAAGTATAGTAAACAACACACTGAACGTTTTTCTCAACTGTGAAATGAAATTTTTATATTTAATGAAATATAATACCCGAAATAAAAATATTGTGATTTTAATTTTATCATCTTGAATTTATTCGAAAAGTGGTTTTACTTCTTGTCCTAAAAACTTCAGAATATAAAATTAAAAGAAACGATACCAATATCTTCCAAGAAGAAGAATGAATAGTGTTTTTTATTATATTTTTAGAAATTTCATGAATAGAAAATAAATACTGTTTAAACGACCGTTTGGCAAAAGTCATTACAATAACATTTATGTTACACTGTTGAGTTCCTGAAGAACTGACAACTTTTTGAAGACTTCACTTCATTAGCATTTTAACAATATCATTTCAAAGTAGCCTATTTTTTACTAGATATTTTTCGACATAACGTACTATCGTTCGGTTAATTGCGATACAACAATTTCATACAATCACACAGATTGCTGAGTAAAAGGTTACGAGTTACACAGTTAGTGTCAATTCATAAATGAAAGGTTACGAGTTACACAGTAAGTGAAAGTTACGAGTAACGCAGACAGTGTCGATTCCTGAGTGAAAATTTACGAGTTATATAGTTAGTGGTAATTGCTAAGTGAAAGGTGACGAGTTACACAGACAGTGTCAATTCCTAGGGAAAAGTTACGAGTTATATGTACAGTTAGTGGCAATTGCTAAATAAAAAGTTACGTGTTACCCAGTGTGAATTCTTAATGAAAAGGTTACGAGGTATACAGTAAGTGTCACAAAGTTTTAAAACTGATACATTGAAAACAAAATCAACCATACTTAGTTAAAAAAATAAATAAAACAATGAACGGCATACATGCTCTGCTTCTTCCACATCCATTCATCTTCTACGTTTTCTCTTACTTCTAATATTTCTTTCTTTCAAAATATAATTAATTTGATCCATCTATATCTTCCTTGGTTTTCATCTACCACGCCTTTCACTCACATTAGTACAGTATATTTTATTAAGTTTATTTTTCTCATTCATATTGTATTCACATTACCAATTATATGAGCCTAAAAGCAGTTGTGTTTTCAATTTATGCAAATTTTCAGGATTCAGTATTTAGTAATAAATACAAATCTTATGTGTTTTTTACTAACACAAATACATCCATTCTTGGAATCATAACTCTTTGAGGGCATTGCTTGGCAACCAGCCCTTCTCCAGGAATCTCCACTCCTAAAAAAATATTGTGGGGGACGCTTGATATTTCCAAATATTTTATTACGTTATCTTATCGTATAACTTTAGTCACTGAACGAGATTACTTGGTCCAATATTTTAAAAGCCCTTCTCTTTTGACATCTTTTTCACTGTTCATTCTTTGAAAATGTCTTGGTTTTTTTCAACCTGTTTTTTATCGAAACTACTAAATTAGGAAACTAATTTAAGAACTAGCTCACATCTATCGTAAGACTTGCATTCTCATCAGTTAACTCCAAGAAGTGATCAAAAAACCATTATATCTCTCGCATTCTCATCAGTTAACTCCAAGAAGTGATAAAAAAATCATTATATCTATCGTAAGACTCGCATTCTCATCAGTTAACTCCAAGAAGCGATCAAAAAACCATTATGGAGGGTGACACGATCCTTTTGAGCAAAATGCTTTTTACATCTTCTAGTTAGATTCTATCAAAGACCTTGGTCAGATTGATAAAAGCAAGGTAAGCAGTCTTGTTGTATTCCAAAGACTCTTATTTAATTTCCCGCAGTATGAATATAGCATCTGTAGTAGATCTGTTTCTTCGGAATCCTTGTTGTTCATCTCTATTTTCAATTTGTTGTTTTAATTTTACTCTTAGGATGCTGGTGAAGAGCTTGAGAAATGCGCTTAAAAGAGATATTCCTCTATAGTTACCAGGATCAGATTTTGGTCCTTTTTTGAAGTTGGAAAATAGGAATTTTTAAATTTTGCCAAATTTGAAGATGGGAATTGTTCTACTGGCCCTCCATTCATCTGGCATTGTTGTAGTTTCAAGGATCAAGTTGTAAAGTTTGTGGAGACTTTTTGCTCGTTCTTCGCCATCATATTTTATGAGCTTGTTTGGTACTCGTATATTATCACTTCCAGGAGCTTTTCTATTTTTGAGTCTTTTCATTCCTTGTCTAATTTAACTCTCCTCCAATGTTGTGGGTTATTGTTGGTGGTCTAATTATGAATATTCAATGTTGTTGGTGGTCTATTTATGAATCTCCATATAATTTATTTTACTTCCTGCCAAATGTAATTTAACTTTCTGCCAAATGTTATTTTACTTTCTGCCAAATGTAATTTTACTTTCTGCCAAATGTAATTTTACTTTCTGCCAAATGTAATTTTACTTTTCACCAAATGAAATTTTAGCTTCCACACTTCAAGGTGTGCACCATCACACTATTATATTAGGTGTACAAATAAGTTTCCGCCGTTTTTTATAAAAAAATGGGCATTTATTGTGAAAGAACGGAACCTCATATTTTATTCGAAGTAGTACCCATCGCTTGCCACTACTTTGCCCCATCTTTCTGTCAGCATACGAATACCGCGTCAGTCATCATCATCATCTTTTGAGGCTATCCACGAATCGACTCAATTTTTGGTATCTTCATATGATGTGAAGTGCTGCTCAGACAGGCCATGCGTCATCGATCAAAACAAGTGGTAATCAGAAGGAGCAATGTCTGGTGAATACAGCGGGTGGGGTAAAACTTCTCAATTGAGTGTTTCCAAATAGGTTTTGACCGGTGCCGCAACATGTGGACTAGCATTATCATGCAGGAGAATAATTTTGTCGTGTCTGGCGTAGTAGTGGGCGCGTTTTTCCTCGAGTGCTCGACTCAATCTCATCAATTATGTTCGGTAGACAGCCCCAGCAATGGTTTCATTCGGTTTGAGCAACTCATAATACACGACACCAAGCTGATCCCACCAAATACACAAGAGTTTTTTTCCATGAATATTTGGCTTAGCCGTAAATGTTGAAGCATGACCAGGGGATCCCCATGATTTCTTCCTTTTTGGATTATCATAATGGATGCATTTTTCATCACCAGTGACTATATGGTGCAGAAAACCCTTTCGTTTATGCCTGGCAAGCAGCATTTCACATGTGGAAAATTGGCATTCAAAGTTTCTCCGTGTCAGTTCATATGCATCCCAATTTCTTTGTTTTTGAATCATTCCCAATGATTTCAACCCATGTGAAATTGCTTGTTGAGTCACTCCTAATTTAAGTGCAAGTTCTTCTTGCGTTTGGCACGAATCTTGATCCAATAATACTTCCAATTCCGCGTCTTCGTACACTTTCGGCCTTCCGCTACGTTCTTTGTCTTCGATGTCAAATTCACCGTTCTTAAACTTTTGAAACCACTCACGACAACTTCTCTCGCTTAAGGCAGCCTCACCATATGCTTCTACAAGCAATCGATGCGCCTCAGCTGCAGATTTCTTCAAATTGAAGAAGTAAATCAAAAGTTCCCGCAAATGACGCTTATTCGGCTCAAAACTTGACATTTTCGAACACAAAAAAATATGTTATACTGATAAAAATTCACTAATATTTCAAGGTCATGTTGTTGACAGATGTCCAACCTTACGATAATGACATTTTACATCTGACAATTTTAACCATAACTTACTGGTGGCGCCAACTTTTGTCAAACGGCGGTGACTTATTTGTACACCCAATATATTATATTAATCATAGTGAATACAATATGATTGACCAAACCATCTCACAGTGTTCAATGATTGATCTTACTCAATGCATCAGCCTTACGCTCACATTCATCTCTTATCACTTCATTATATTATTTATTGTATTCTTATTAGTGCACTACATAATTTATTCGGCCTCTTTCAGTTTTTTCCCACGTCCCCGTTTCACTTTCCTTAATCAAAATTGGCACTAGAATACTATTATGGACTATCATCTTTTCAGATTTTGATACTGGCCGGTTCGAGTACATATGTTTTACTGCTTTATTGAATTTGTTCCCTATCGCTACACGCCATTCGATATCTCTTTTTTACTCTTCCATCATCTGAGAAAATACTACTAAAATATTGTAGAAGAATCCTCAACTTTGTCTGATGTTTTATTGCTTCCCTATGTATCGCATTAACTTTTCCTTCTATACTTTTATTTCACTGTGATTTAATACAAAAGACATACATAAAATCAGATATTTTTTATGTCAATGTAACCACTGATTTATTTTTATGTTACGAAACGATAACTTTAGGCAATTAACTTGAATTATTTAACCATGAATTTCCATATTCTTTATTTATCGAAAACCAATAAAATGCTTTCTTTAAGTTTGTTAACACCATTAATACGTTGAGCTCTAGAATTAATGAAATCCAGCCAATTAGGTAAAGGAAAGGTAAGTCAAATAAACGTAAGGGTTGATACAGCGGAAGGCTCTAGCTACGCTCTAGCGAATATTGTTTATTGACTTTCCCAATTCACATGCTTTCTTTTTTTTTACTCCACCCTTTTCTGTACATAGAGTAAGGCTCTGAATCCAGTTTACCAGTCTCTGAAACCAGTTGCCAGGTTCTGAAACAAGTTTCTAATATTGGACTCACTTCTTCATTGGCATGAATGAAAATAAATTAAAAAAAATTTTTAAATTGCAATAGTTACGTCCCCAATATTTTCCGTCATATTGATATCTCATATTTATTCTTGTTATTTATAATGTTCATTAATTTTGAATAAATTAACAATAATTTGAATATTTTAACGACCATGTACTCGAAGCTTTCTTGATTAATTTTTGTCTGGTTGGTTTGAAAAGATTGCAAATAAGATCGCCAGATTGCTATACAATTAAGCATTAATAAATAAACTCAAGTAGAAACATCCTTGGTATAACGATTGTTGAGGATCGAATTTGAGATGTCAGTTTCCTTAGTAATAACCCTTACCATTCTTAAAGTGCTTATGTCAGAAAATGTAAAATAAGAAAGGTTTTATTTATTTGGAAAAAAAATATATGATCTCCTTTTCAAGTTGTTGTCTTCAAGCCAGAAGTTTGAGTTCGATTTCCTTTGTAACTAAAAAAAATGTGCTTTCCTAATTTGTCACATAAAACCTTTAAAAATCTTTCAGATGCATTTGAAGATATTTCCATGTCAATAAGCCTTCCAGATTGTTGTGTGTACAATGGAAGTGATACAGTACGAAACTCGTTTTCAATATAGTTTTATGTGATTTGATTTATTATACACATATATTTGAAACCGAATTACACTGAAAGCTCATTTTATTTATATGATACAAAAAGCTTTTTCTCATGATCAAATTTGATTGTTTTTCTGGGTATAAAATACGCTTATGCGTCAATCGATTTGTTGTGTGCACGCTGTTGTAATTCAGTAAGCACACACAGTCTTGACAAATTAAACCTGATATTAATATCAAGGATATCAAAATTCCAGGACAATTTTCAGGGTTAATCTAATGCAGTCTTTTGTCAGACCATTTTGTAGTACAGCTTAAAATCACTTAAAAATATGATAAGTTACGTATAAGTCAAAGAAAAACACCAAGTCAGTTCTAAAATCGTCTAAGAATAAAACCAGTTCACAAGTTAATCCGCTAGCAATCGAACCTAGGGGGCCGCTTTATAACTGTAAATGTCAAAGTTACCTTCTTTACAAATTTGACTATCCAATGTCTCTTAAACAACGTAAAATTTAAGTTGAAAAACATCTTAAGATAAAATACGTTTTTTCCCTAATCATATATTGTTAATGTCGGAAAATTACTAACCCGAAATCTCTTTTCAAGAAATATTTCCTAATTAAATACTTTGTCGTTTCTTTTAAATTCAAAGATGTTTTATGGTTGCCTTTACTTTCATTAAAAAAATAATAAAACTTAATTACACGAATTTTAACGTTTTGTGATTTGAAAACTGTCTCTTTTGTGAAATAATAGGAATTGATTATATTTTTTTATTCGCAGGTCGTTAAATTCGTTCGCATGACAAGATTTATATAAATCCAAATATATATACAAGTGTTTCATCCACTAGTATCTCATTTTACTTGTCGATGTTTCACAGCGAAATGCCTAAAGAATACTCACTGACAATATAATGAATAGAATAATTGATGTTCACTTTTTTAATTTGCTCTGAGGTTATTTGATAAAGTCATCTATTCCGGATATTCATGATTTGTATTTTTCAGATAATTATCTGAGGCAAGACACTCACAATTGTTCAATCAACTTCTATGCAGAATCCACTTGCCTTTGGAAATACCCGTAGATAGAGCAATCACAATTTTCAACCGTGTTTCCCCTCAGATTCATATGTCGCTAGTCAATAAGAAAAATTGTTACTCTTACTGTTCAATTTTAAAATTTTTTGTTTAAATTTTAAGTATAGTATAACGATGGTCGCTATCGGTGTAGCGTGTGTCTTATTAGGACGTGCTGATGACTTTGATAGCGACATCGTTCTCTTCGTTTAAGTTGATTCTGCTTTAAATCTCGTAGAGAATCATCAATATAGCGGTTGCTTATTTCTATAAGTCATGATGATCTTGATCAATATCGGTTTATTTATCGGCTCAGGAATGCGGATATATTTCGATAAGTGGACGGTAGGTAAACAAATAATACAAGTTTTGACAGTTCGATGGACGATAATAAAGTATTGTTTATTTCGCACAGTGCAGACAATTTATACCAGTGAGTGAATACATGGGTTATATATATATCTGCCTCGCTCTATCACATGGACGGAAGGTAGGATAATTATTTACATTTGGAGATGACTGGACAAATCGCGGGTACTTATAAAAATAGTAAACATTGTCGCCGTTCTTAATGTGTAGCTATCTATGAATACTTGATCGGTCAATGACCCTGTATGTATCAATTATAATTAATTTTATTTATTTATAAAATAACAATTCACTCGTTATTTTTGACAATTCATTTAGGTAGGTATACAGGTAGGTACATAGTTCCCTTCCTAGTGAACGCAGAGGGCGCGTGCCTTGCGTGAACGATAGATAGGTTCCGGTGCATCTGACGTCGGGCTGGTTGTCCGTTCCCTGTGTCGAAATAGGTACGTGGACAGCGACAGCGCGTGGCGTTTTTTCCCAGATCTGTCGGTCAGATGGGTGATGCGGAAACAGGGGTAGGCTTGGTCGTCTGTCGCTAAATTTTGGATTGTCTGCGGTGCTTGGTTGGTCGTTGCGTTGATCGTCGATGATTGGTTGTGTGGGTCAAGCTGCAGATGGCGTCCGCGGTGGAAGGTGGATCTGCAGTTGCTTGATGATGATAGTGATGGTGTAGATCAAGTTGCAGATGGCATCCGATGTGGAAGGTTGATCTGCGGTGGCTTGATGGTGATAGTGATGATGTAGATCAAGTTGCAGATGGCTTCCGCGGTGGAAGGTTGATCTGCGGTGGCTTGATGGTGATGGTGATAATGTAGATCAAGTTGCAGATGGCTTCCGATGTGGAAGGTGGATCTGCGGTGGCTTGATGATGATGGAGATCAAGTTGCAGATGGCTTCCGCGGTGGAAGGTTGATCTGCGGTGGCTTGATGATGATGATGGCGGAGATCAAGTTGCAGATGGCCCGCGGTGGACGGTTGATCTGCAGATGCTTGATGATGATGATGGAGTCTGCGGTGCTCGTTGCTGCAGCGTGGTTGTAGCATGGTTGTAGCGTGGTTGTATCGTGGTTGTAGCGTGGTTGTAGCGACGTTGTAGCGATGCTTGTCTGCTCCAGCGTTTTGTCGGTCAGTAGTTCGTCGAGGGAGGCAATCCTGTAAATCGTGTGGCTGATCGCCAGGACTGACCTCACCTGAGTTGACGTCGGGCTCGTCCAAATCAGATGTAGTGTTGTATCTGAGTGACGGCTCTGCTGTCCTTGTTGATGGCGTGCCTGGTTAGTTCGCCGGGGAGTAGAATCTTGACGGTTGTCTGGATCTATCTGCTGGTGATGATGCTCATCTTGTTGTAGTGGGCGAGGCGGTTGGCGTTGGCGGCGGTGCGTTCGAAAATCTCGTTGACGAAATTGTTCATGATGCTCATCGCGTTGCTGCTGATGCCGGTGTCGAGTTGCAATTGTTTTGACATTGCTGTCGAGTCGGCGATATTCGATATAGTCGAGGTATGTATTCGTAGCGATGTTCAGTTTTCGTGCGGTTCGGTTTTCGTGCGGGTTCAGTTTTCGTGCGGGCTCAATGTAGCGATGTTCGATTTTCGTTCGGGTTCACCAATGTAACGGTGGTGTAGTTCGTCGTCGGGCTCGCCAATGTAACGATGTTCTTGTTCGTCGTCGGGCTCGCCAATGTAACGATGGTCGAGTTCGTCGATGTACGTGTTCGGTTTTCTTTCGGGGTCACCAATATAACGATGGTGTAGTTCGTCGATGTACGTGTTCGGTTTTCTTTCGGGGTCACCAATATAACGATGGTGTAGTTCGTCGATGTACGTGTTCTGTTTTCTTTCGGGGTCACCAATATAACGATGGTGTCGATGGTACGTCGTTGTCGAAATACGTGTTCGGTTTTCTTTCGGGGTCACCAATATAACGATGGTCGCTATCGGTGTAGCGTGTGTCTTATTAGGACGTGCTGATGACTTTGATAGCGACATCGTTCTCTTCGTTTAAGTTGATTCTGCTTTAAATCTCGTAGAGAATCATCAATATAGCGGATTGCTTATTTCTATAAGTCATGATGATCTTGATCAATATCGGTTTATTTATCGGCTCAGGAATGCGGATATATTTCGATAAGTGGACGGTAGGTAAACAAATAATACAAGTTTTGACAGTTCGATGGACGATAATAAAGTATTGTTTATTTCGCACAGTGCAGACAATTTATACCAGTGAGTGAATACATGGGTTATATATATATCTGCCTCGCTCTATCACATGGACGGAAGGTAGGATAATTATTTACATTTGGAGATGACTGGACAAATCGCGGGTACTTATAAAAATAGTAAACATTGTCGCCGTTCTTAATGTGTAGCTATCTATGAATACTTGATCGGTCAATGACCCTGTATGTATCAATTATAATTAATTTTATTTATTTATAAAATAACAATTCACTCGTTATTTTTGACAATTCATTTAGGTAGGTATACAGGTAGGTACAATAGCATAATAAATCAATCAATCAACATTTGCCGGGACTTACCAACAGATGGCGCCTCTAATAACAAATTCATATTATTCTTAGTTAGTACCAACCTTTAGAAGTTACGTGTCAAACTTTCATGACATTCCGACATTGTGTCATTGAGTTACAGTGGTTCTACTTTTGCTATTTTCAAAACAACGGTTGATAAAACATTGCTTTTTTATGAAAAAAAAAACCGTTCAAACTCAACGATGGCTTGAAAAGTGTTATCCGGGCTCTGCTCCGTATGCTGATTTCAAACTCGGTCGTACATACACAAATGATGCTGAACGCTCTGGTCGTCCAAATGAGGCTGTTACACCAGAAAACATTAAAAAAAACTCAAAATCGTGATGGAAAATCGCAAAGTAAAGTTGCGTGATATAGCTGACATCTTGAAGATATCATTTGGTAGTGTTTACACTATTTTGCATGAAGAAAAATGTCATGTCATGAAAAAGTTTTTTTCGAAATGGGTGCCGCGTTTGCTCACAATGGAACAGATAAAAACAACGCATCGATGATTCAGAGCGCTGTTTGGCACTGTTTACGCGAAATAAACAGGAGTTTTTGCGGCGGTATGTGACAATGGATGAAACTTGGATTTACTACTATACTCCGGAATCAAATCGGCAGTCAGCTGAGTGGAGAGCAGCCGGTGAAAGTCGTCCGAAGCGACCAAAAACTCAACAGTCGGCCGGAAAGGTTATGGCCTCTGTATTTTGGGATGCGCATGGTATAATATTCATCGATCACCTTGAAAAGGGAAAAACCATCAATATCGAATATTACATAGTGTTATTGGATCGTATGAAGGCAGAAATTGCAAAAAAAACGGCCCCATATGAAGAAAGAAAAAGTTCTATTTCATCAGGACAATGCACCGTGTCACTAGTCGATGGTAACGATGGCCAAATTGCATGAGTTGAACTTCGAATTGCTTCCGCACCCACCGTGTTCTCCAGATTTGCCCCGCAGCGACCATTGGCTGTTCGCAGACCTCAAAAAGATGCTCCAGAGAAAGAGATTTGGCTCCAATGAGAAGTGATTGCCGAAACTAACGCCTATTTTGAAACCAAAGATAAATCGTTCTACACGGCTGGCATAAAAAAGCGTTGGAATGAATGTATCGCTCTTGAAGGAGACTATGTTGATGAATAAAGAAGAATTTTGGCAAACAAATGTTGTTTTAGTAGTTAGTCCCTCGACTTATTGATCGATGTGTTACATGTATCAATATAGATTATTTTAATATTTTTTTATATTAATTTCTCATATATTGTCCTCAGTGAGACACAGGAAAAAGTCTAGTTTACTAAGAACACGACAAATGAAAGGCAACAAACCCAGATCCATTAAACATGTATCTCAAAATTAAATTACTTGTTATTTTCTCGCAAAATTAAAAAATGATATTGTTAATTATTTTGAAATCAATTTTGTTACGTAAACTCCTGCTTAGAAAACAAGCGTCTTATTAAATAGGTCGTCAATATGTTAATAGATATTGTCAAAAAATAAACTAGCATCTTTTTTTGTTTTTATTTTTTAAATACTGTTAGGGATTTGTTAAAATGTTTATTACCAACTAGTTTAAGAGATTTTTTGTTTATATATTTTTCTTCTTCTTCTTAAACTTTCTATAGACTCAAGAGTGTTACTGCAGGATTGTCCTCCTGTGATGCTGAGCTCCAGCTATCTCTCCATCGTTTCGGGGGACTCCGTGGTGGACGCCGTCCATCGGGCACCCCATGCAGAGCTATGTATGGAATTCTTGTGGAACTTATTCTCTGTACATGTTGGTACCAGTATCGTCGACGCTGTCGTTCCCATCTGACCACATCTTGGACCTCACAGACCTATCGGATTGTGGTGTTCCTTACACGATCACGCAAAGTCTTCCCAGCAATAGCACGCAGAGTTCTCATTTCCGTTGTCCTTAGCATCTTTTTTTTCCTGACAGTGTCCGCCCTCGCTTCGATGCCATATAAAAGGTCCCACACAGGTCTTTTAATTGCGTACCTTGCAATCCGTTCTCATATCTTTATTCCTCCATATGACATCTCTCCAGCAGGCCGGCACAACTGCTGCTTTATCTACCTGAGGCCTAACTTTTCTCAGGAAGTCATGAGAGCTGAGTAGTTCATTGCCAAGATATCTTAACTGGGTTGCTTGTTCAATTGGCTCGTCACGTACTGAGATTTTGCACTCTAGTGGGTCTTTGAAGAATGTCATACACTTGGTTTTTGCTATGGAGATAATCATATTGTTTAATATAAATAAATATTTGCACAACATTTTTAAGCCAATATACCATATACTTTCTATTCAAACGAGTCATTGTTTGTCTGAGTGATTTAATAGTCCTTTGAAATTTTTCATATAACGTCTTAAAGTCCTTTTAATCATAAAATAACTCAGGGTTGCTCGTTAAAAATCGTTTCAACTGAATTTCAGCGCAGGTTTTATAATTTTAAATGTGCTAAATTTTAAATTCATAAAAGTGTTTTGACACGTGCTTGATATCAAATTCATTCCGAGCAAAGTTAAAGCACATTTTTAACAAAACCTATTTTTCTTCATGATTAAATAATTATTTCCTTTATTCTTTATACGACAACCTCCATAGCCTAATTGGTAAGGCGCATGCTGGCAGAGGACGGCGAGAAATATTAATATAATGGAATGGGGATTTCGCGGAAAACTTTCATCCTGCAGGGGGAAGAAAATTGTGAAATTCCAATTTGAAGATAACATAAGGCTTAAAAAAGGACAAATACTTATTTGAAAATTGTAAGAATACTGCCTATCAGTCTACTGTTTGATTTTGATTTGAAACACCACTTTATCAGACTGGATAAGACTGATGAGGATAAAATGATTATTAAAAGATTATAAATAAAGACGACCTCCACGACGGTCTTGTTGGCAAAACGCTTGTCTTCTACTCGGGAGTTTCGGGTTTGGTTCCCGATGTTATAAATTTTTTTTTAAATAAAAGTGTACCAGTCTAGTTTAAGAGTTCGTCTCTAACAATTCTTGCACAAACTAGACGTGTGTGAGTGTAGTGGCCTGTATATTTGCGGTAGAATTTAAAATACGTGCGATGGCTAACGCAAATTGCAAATTACGTGTATTGGTTGTGCGGCGGTTTTTAGTTCGAAAACTCAACTATTGGGGCCGAACATAATATTGTCTCCAAGCCACGTTGTTCAGCATGCCCACGTCACCAATATGGTTGTGCTGAGGGATACCAAACGAATAAATAAAACATAACGTAACATCCGAAAGAAGTAAGAAATTCATTAGTTTAATACTCAATTTATAATTCGGACACATTGAAGAGCGTGGCCGAGAGCACATTCCCACTAATCGAGCCTCCGTACTAAGAACCCCTTGAGTAGGCACGTAGATCGCGGTGTGTCATCGTACATGTTGGAAGTACAACCTCGCACGTTAAGAGGCAACAACATTCACACATTTCTAACGTGTACGAACATTGTTACCATATTGGTATAATTTTTTTCGAATCCCATCAAGAATCGAACCTGAAACTCACAATTGGAAGTCAAGCGTCATGTCAACTAGGTTACAGAGGTCGTGAATTTGGGTTTGTTATCTGTCCTACGTCTAGGTTTAGGTAAACTAGTCATCTGCCTGTAGCCTTTTAAGGAAATTTTTAATAGGTACAAGTATACAGAATCGCTTTTTGAATAACTTTATGAATTATTTCTTAATTTTATACGGAGAACCACATGTATGATATACCAAAATTTTATTTTTAATCTCATAAGCTTATTACAAATCTAAACTTCAGTTAACTCATTCGCGTCGGGTTACGCATGGGTGAGTCTTCAGAGTCTCCATACGTGGTCGCGGGTTACGCACCCGTGCGTCTTCTGCCATGTGACACTTTGGCCCTAAAAAAATCGGTCTACCGCGATAAATATTTCAATTTCATCCAACAGATGTCACGGCAAACATTTAATAGATTATTAAAATTATAAATTATATGTAAATATTTACGTAATTTAAAAAAAATGCGATTTTTTAATAGGATTTTTTTTTACTTTTCTATTGGAACAAATAAGTGTATCTGTTTTGTTTTTAGCCTTGCTTAGTTTTTAAATAATATGTACAAACATAGAATATGAAAAGGTTTGCTTCTTTGGTAAATTTCGGGGAATGCCATCGAATGAATTGCAAACATGTGGTTGAAATTATGCGTGACATTCATGCAAACACCAACCAGTGAAATTATGCAAACACCAACCATGTGCAAACAGTGCAATGTTCCTCTACATGTTGGCGAATGTTTCCATGCGTACCATTCAAAAAATAAATATTGAGAAATATACAATTTATTTAAATTTTGTGTTAGTTTTTATGTTAGTAAAATTTGTAAGTTTTAATAATAATAATAATATATAATAATTATAAACATTTTCGGAATGGAAAAAAATATATAGTGCCTATTCGAGGACAACTTGAAGCAATTTCGAATCGTAAGTGAAAAATGAACTTATTTTTTATTTTAGACATAGTTTAGTACCACTGCATTCTCTGGATGTCATGTGTGAAATATTTTTTCGTGATTTCGACGACGCGACGTCTTTCCATTTAAACGACTTAGTTTAAATAAATTATATATAATTGAGAACCGCAGATCAATATTTTCAAATTTTCTAAAAAGTATGGCATAATATCACTGAAATTAGATAATATTTTAATTTTTCTAAAATACTAAAGGTACATATATTTTTTTGAATATATTTATTTTTAAATATTTAAAAAGTTTGAGAACCACTGTAAAGTTTAAAAATAAAATATATTGTAGAGCGAAGTATTCTAACACCTGACTTCAAGTTATTTTGAAATATAACGATTGGTTAAAAAGTTACGGCGTTTTTTCTAAAACATTTTTCTAAAACGACTTAGTTTAAATAAATTATATTATATATAATTGAGAACCGCAGATCAATATTTTCAAATTTTCTAAAAAAGTATGGCATAATATCACTGAAATTAGATAATATTTTAATTTTGCTAAAATACTAAAGGTACATATATTTTTTTTGAATATATTTATTTTTAAATATTTAAAAAGTTTGAGAACCACTGTAAAGTTTAAAAATAAAAAATATTGTAGAGCGAAGTATTCTAACACCTGACTTCAAGTTATTTTGAAATATAACGATTGGTTAAAAAGTTACGGCGTTTTTTCTAAAACAATTTTTTTTGCATCATTTCGTGAATTAGGCCCCGCTACACAATAAAGATGGACAAAAAAACGACCCGACGCGAATGAGTTAATATAAGA
Organism: Odontocerum albicorne; assembly: GCA_949825065.1. Taxonomy (NCBI): domain Eukaryota; kingdom Metazoa; phylum Arthropoda; class Insecta; order Trichoptera; family Odontoceridae; genus Odontocerum; species Odontocerum albicorne. Next base: position 39,722,749 of record OX463847.1, on the reverse strand, counting down.
TTGAGATATTTTAAAAGATTCATGCTGGTATTCAGATTACTAAAAAGGGTGTTAGTCTGGATTGCACTTAAAGCTTGTTAAAAACCTCACCTGCGTTGAACTGGGAACGTAACTCGCATGCCTGAATACAGAATCTCAAGAAATATCAATGTATTACTGCCTAACTATTTCAATGTTTTTTCAACTATTTCATTTCCCATTTGTCATTTTGTAAAATTTGGACTCCTTTGAGTCTTTTCTTTTTTTCGTTCTTGCTGACAGTTAACCTGAGGTGGTATATGTGGGTTTACTTTTTATTTTGTTTTCTGCCATACGTTTTTTGTTTTTTTTTTATATTTATTCTTTAATCTAGATATGCGGGGGTGTGGGCTGGAAGCCCCACGATGCCATTGCGGTCGGGCTCGCCCTACATTGGTGGGGTGTATCTCGGCTGGGGGAATGTTTGTGGGATGAGCCCGGACCTTTTAATGTATTCTCTCTTGAATGTATTTTTTTTGTCATATATTTATTTTCTGTGTTTTTTTTTATCTTCTTGTTCTACGTGTTCAAGGGTGTGGGCTGAAAAACACCTGGGGTTCCCGTGGCTGGGCTCGCCCTATATTGGTGGGGTGTATCTTGGCCGGGGCATGTTATTAGATGAGCCCAGACATTTTGATAGCTTCTGTTTTTTAATGTATTATCTTTTTAATGTGTTCTTGAAATATGTCTTAATGTATTATGTACATACTATGATACTTACTGCATACGTTTAAAAACATAACAGCATAACTGGCTGTAAACAGTAGCAGATGAAGCCAAATGGCATAAAACTGTTGCTAGTTATTACGGACCTAATGGCGAAAGAAGATGCAAATAAGTTGTAAGTACTGATACTCCTTTCACCTATATGCAACAAGGTATGCTTATAATTTGTGTAGATTGGCTTGCATAGTCATCTCTGGTGGCCCCAACATTAAGTACCCTGAACCCGCTCTTTGTAGTGTGCCTTCTATCATACTCGTTTCGGAAAATTGGTATTAATTAATTCTTGTTGGTTGGAACATATGGCAATAAAACAGCCCGATTTTAGAATTATATTTACAACTGTAACATATGTATATATACTTACTCGAAGTGCATGACCGTGCGGTAAAGCACTGGAATTATATGTAAAACTGTAGAACTATATGTACAACTGTAGAATTATATGTAAAACTGCAACATATGTATATATATACTCGAAGTGCATGGCCGTGCAGTAAAGCACTGGAATTATATGTACAACTGTAGAATTATATGTACAACTGTAACATATGTATATATACTCGAAGTGCATGGCCGTGCGGTAAAGCACTGGAATTCTTATGTACAACTGTAGAATTATATATACAACTGTATAATTATATGTACAACTGTAACATATGTATATATACTCGAAGTGCATGGCCGTGTGGTAAAGCACTGGAATTATATGTACAACTGTAGAATTATATGTACAACCATAACACATGTATATATACTCGAAGTGCATGGCCGTGCGGTAAAGCACTGGAATTTCGTGCGGAAGGTCATCGGTTCGAACCTTGCGCTTTGCTATTTCCCTCGAATGACACAGGCATTTTTTCCGCCTAGTATTCAGAAGTACTCGTATAAGGATGCGTATAACTTGGATCATATTTATTCTTAAAAAAAAACATGCCGGTGTGCTCCGATCGTCTCACTTTAGGTGGGCCATCGGATCCAGTACAGCAATGTGGCCGGTGAGTTTGCTGGTGTGCAACACCTCACTCACTTAAAGAGGAGAGAGATAGAAAAAATAAGAAATAAACGGAATCTCCTCGGCACAGCTTCGCTTCCAACTGAATTGACGTTGGAATGGCGAGGGGATCCTCGACTACGAGGCCCAACAACGACGGCAAGAGTGTAATAATACTCGTATACAATTCACATTGTTTGAAAATGTCACTTAAATTATGATACATTATTTATTGTCTGTTTGTTATCGTATAAAATAAATAATACAAGGTTATATATTTTTTTATTATTATCAAAAGCAATGTCGCATTAGTTTACGTTGATATAAGATTTAAATGTGGTCGATTTGAATAATTCGTTTATGTTATATAATCGATTTCAGTTCAATCGCAAAGAACAAAAGCAATCATTACGTTTATCGTTCAGAACATTATTTAAACCTCATTAAATATTTAGCGGCTAATTGTTTACAAAAAGTTTAATTATTATCAGTCGAGCACAAACTTGAAAGACCACGTGTAAATTGTTAGAATGTTTCACACAGAGGTGCTCCGGTATTGCGAGAACATAGAAGCTATCCGAATACTTTGGTAGGTGATATCGATTTTACGAACTTAGTGAGTAAACCACTTTGAAATTACTCGTCCTATCGAAATGAATATTGTGTGTATGTTATGTTGTTTTAACTGCCTGCCCCGTATGTGAAACATATTATTATTATCTTACTTTTTTTGTTTGTTTGTTGACAAATTTATTTGAGTGTTGAAAGCTTCCTTAAAACTCTCGGATTTAACTTTATGGAACTCCATATAAAAATATTTGGCAGGAAATTTATTTATTATTATTAGGGTGTAGGCTGAAAAACATCTGGCGTCCTCGCAGCTGGGTTTGCCGTATATTGGTGGGGTATATCTCTGTCTAGGGATGTTATGGGATGAGTACAGATATTTTGATAGATTCTCTATTATTATAAATGTATATTCTGCTATTTATATTGTGATATACGAGTATATGTGATTTTGGAATGTATTTAAATATGTTATGTACATAACATACTATGTTGCTATCAATAAACTTATATTTATTTATTCCATTTAATACAAATGCTCTATAAATTAAACTTTTTATTTGTTAACAAAAACGAAAGTAAATCATAATACGAGTGTCATCTAGAAAGTAAGGTTACAAGGGCTCCTGAGGTCGGGGGAAATTTTTTGTTTCAAAGTTGGTGCCCCTGGCGTGTAGGGGGGATTCTAACGGACAGTTTATTTGGTCCCTCGTGTTTGTCGGCCATTTTGTTCAGTCACAGTAAATTCTTCCGATGGAGAGGTCGTCGAGCGCTTCCGCCATCTCCCGTCCGTACGAAATCCGCGCGGTCATCCGTTTTTTGACTTTGCAGAATAATATCGCCGCGAATATCCATCGGAAGCTCGTGGAAGTTTATGGTAGTGATTTGATGAGTCGACAACATGTCAGAAAGTGGGTTAGGTTGTTTAGAGAAGGCCGTACTGATACATATATAGTAATAATACCATACTCACGACGAGGCAAGACAGTGATTTCTGACGAACTTATGCAAAAAATTGAAAAACAAGTGCAAAATGACCACCGTGTGACGCTTGACGACCTTCACGAAGAATTTCCTGACATTTATCGAAGTCTCCTTGATGATATTGTGTCGGAAAAACTTAGTTGCAAGAAGTTGTGTGCGAGATGGGTGCCCAGAATGCTCACACCCGAGCACCATCAAAATCGCGTGACCGCCGCGCGTGAATTTTTGGATCGCTTTGCACAGGAGGGAGAAGATTTTCTGGACTCTATCGTAATGGGGGAGGAGACGTGGGTGTGTCACTACACCCCAACAATTTTCCAACGATCAGGAGGTCGAGGAAGCTGTGAATAAGTGGCTGAAAGAGCTGGTGGTGGAGGTCTATGACATTGGCATACAAAAGCTGGTGCCCCGACTACACAAATGTCTCAATCTCAACGGCAATTACTTTGAAAAATAGTTTAATATATTTGTGAAGTATCCTGTGAATTTAAATTAAATACAAACATTTTTCGATCCTATATAAATGTTGTAACCTTACTTTCTAGATGACCCTCGTATATAACTTGCTTAATGCCGTGAAGCCGAAAATGAAAAAAAAAAACATACTGTGACCATGAAGGGAAAATGAAACAAAACATAATATATGTTAGTAATATTCAGTGCAACCATTAACTTTTAAACTTGACACAAAACCCGCCCCGTTATAATGTACCTGGATGACCCAGATTGATAGAAGAAGAGTGCTTTGCTCAAAGCGAAGAGAACAGAACAACAATGTGTATGGCGACAAACTATAAACGCTGAACAAAGACAATCTCTTATTGAGGATCGAAGATTACGGATCTCCAACGAAGATCGACAAAACTAAAATGAGATACGCCAGCAGGTTAAGGTAAATACTATTATGATTGGTAATACTACCTTGATCAAAAAGTTTTAGGACCGGCCACCGTGTGGCGCTGTCAGTCACCTCATTGGAATTTTTTTTATTAGGTTACCACATCTATCATTGACACTTCCCTCCAAATGTCAGCGTCATAGCTTGACATTTATAAAAATTACGTTGTACTGAGTACATCTACCTTTGTGCGTGTTTTCGATTTTTTTACAAGTTTGAAAATGTCATCAACTATGCATCAACGAGTTTGCATTAAATTTTGTGTGAAAAACAAATTTAACGGTCCGCAGACCTTGGAATTGTTGGAGAAGTGTTTTTCGGTGGCACGAACGCTTCAGAAGTGGTCGTGAGTCGGTCGAGGATGACGAACGCAGTGGCAGTCGAAAGCCGATGAAAACATTGATAAAATCAAAGAAATGTTGGCCGAAAACCGCAAATTGACCATCAAAGAGCTGGCAGAGGACTTGAACATCGCTTATGGATCCGCTAAAAACATTTTGGTGAGTGATTTGGGCCTCAGACGTGTCGCTGCAAAACTAGTGCCGAAAGACCTCAATTTCATGCAAAAAAAGGATCTCGTTGAAATCGCGAAAGACATGATTTCCATGAGTTTTTGACGAAAAACGACACGAATACTATCCAGCAGCCTTCGAATTCACCTAATCTGGCTCCCTGCGACTTTTTTCTGTTCAACCGACTTAAAAAACCGCTTCGCGGAACGCGTTACGGCACCCGAGAGGATGTCATGAAAAAATCAAAGATGGCTCTGATGGACATACCGAAAGTTGAGTACCAGCGGCGTTTCGAGAATTGGATCAAGCGCTGGCGTAAGTGTGTTGTAGTCGATGGGGAGTACTTTGAAGGGGGATATATCGATTTCGATGAATAAACTTGTATTTTCGATTTTATGAATAAAGTCCTAAAACTTTTTGATCAAGGTAGTATGCAGCTATTGCAGAGCAGACACGGTATAGTTGGAATGGAAGATTTTGAAGGATCATCCATAACAAAATTTACGTTTGGAGATATGAATGTGTATTGCAATTAATGCAACGCTTGCTCACAGAGGAATGTGTGTTGCTCGAGCCGTTCTGCCTACCTCGTAAAAGACATAGCATGAAAGTATATACATATAAAGGACAAAACATGATGTACGTAGCTGTAACAATTAATAAGTATTTAAAAATTGTATTCGCACATCCTTGGATGTGTTTTCTCCTAGCCTATTAATAATAAATTACTTAGTCGTTATATTAACCACACTGTTCTATAAATTTTAATTTTCCGTTTTTTACAAAAACAAAAGTAAGTACACTTTATATTGTAGATTTTGTGGCGCTGAATACGGAAACAACATTAACAATTCTAGATTGACTCCGGTTCATAAGATAAATAGAAGGTTACTGTAGTAAAGTGTAGATCCATTTTTTTGTTCATTGCTTCTAACATAAATATGCTTTTATGATACATAATTTTATGTGTAATGCTGGCAGCATATTTTTACTGGGTTTCACTAGCAATTCATGTACATGTTTGTGTCAGAAAAAAAGGCGCATTTTCTTTTCATTGCAAAGGACACTCCTAACTTATGACTTTCAAATCACTACAAGTTCTTAGAATACACATTTTTGTAATAACGGCATAACATTTGCAAATTCGTTTAAAGTTTGATCAAAATGAACGAGAATTTTTCAAGTTTTATCTATAAGTATTTATTTGATCATTAATATTGTCTCTTTAAAGTAGTCTCCATAGGATAAAATACACTTTTACCAACGTTTTTTCCAATCCACAAAACTTTTGTGGAACGTACTATTTGGGATAGCCTTTATTTCACTCAGCGATTTTGCCTTTATCTCATCTATGGTCATAACACGTTGTCTTTTCAATGTCTCCGCATCTTCGGGAAGAGTTAAAACTCGCAGAGGACCATGTCTGGTGAATATGATGGTTGCGGTATTACGACGATGATGGTTTTGGCAAAAAAAAATACAAATTAGTTGTGACGTTTGAGCCGAAGCATTATCGTGGTGCAAAATCCAGGAGTTGTTTGACCACAGTTTTGATCGTTTTCTTCGGATTTCCTCACGCAAACGATGTTAAACCTCTTTGTCCAGTCATTTGTTAAATAAAAAAAATCGCAAACATGTCGAAATACGTTGTAAATACTCGCCTGTCAAACACAAGCCACCCATCCAAGATGGCTGAACATTGAAATGTGCATCACGGACAATGTCCCTAATGTGAGAAAAAATATGAGCTTAATCAAAAACAAACATCTCGCAAAATTAAAAATTCTCGTATTTTTTTTTATCAATCCTCGTGCGAGTATATAGATCATACCGTATGTTGGCAGCTGTGGTCTAACGGTTATCATTAACGTTAATCAAGCGGGCGTCCTAGGTTCAACTCCTGTAAGATTCACTTCTGGCCTAACTACTCTTAAACCGTTTTATATCTAAATTTATGTTTTTCTGTAGCTTATCACATATACTGCGTATCATAAATGTTCATATCGAACAAAATAGCTCTTTATTAAAAAAAAATATCGGCTACAGTATAGAAAACCTGCCGAATGTCTTGAAACTTTGGTATCTTTGTCATTGTAACGTTCTGTTTGATCTGTCAATAAGTGGTGTGTGCTGAAGTGCAACATCTTGCTCAAAATAAACCAATACACGTATTAACATTTTTCTATCCATATAATATCTGACAATCATACTAGATCACGAGGTATTACCTATCATATGATATAACATTTGCGTTTAATTTCAGTAACATTTACTTGTGTAACATGAAAACATCAGCCAACTAACAAAAATTATATCGTTTTTGAATTTAGCCCTCCAAAATCAAGTTTTTTTTCCATAAAAAAAACAAATCATTGTTTAGCAGTGTCACATTAATCCCCATGTGATCATTCCACCTGCAGTCTCGTGAGAGGTGGTAACAACACGTATCGTGGGGATTAATTTAATTAGTGAAATAACAAAGACTATCGTTATAAAATATTCTTATATGGAAAATATAGTTTAAAACTCGATTTTTCTTAAATCTCTTGATATTTTACATATTCTTGATTATTTTTTTAGATATTGGTAGTATCTTGAAATGTTGAGGAGTGGCATGTAAGTGGAAGGCTTTCAACAAAGTGGGTAGACCAATTAAAAGACATGACAAATTAATTATTCAGTGATATCCATATTATAGCTCAACACCTTTAGAAGTGGATACAAATCATCCACTCAGTTTCAGACCATCAGAGAACTGCGACGCTCAACCAGGAGCAATAAGACTACGAAGAAATTTTTATTCATAGAAAAATTAATTAGTTAACAGTGTAACAGAATCTCTGCAGTTTCTGATTTTGAACTATGCGGACGTCTGTTATTTGGATATTACGGAAGAACGGCTAGATAAATAACAACGTCTTCAAAATGTTTGTCTAAGATTTATTTTTCATCTGAGAAAGTACGATCATGTCACTTCATACCAGAAGGAAATGAATTAGTTGAACTAGAGAAATATATGCAAAATTCACATACTTTCTCTATTGTATAATAAATAGCCTTAACTATCCCGCCGCCTCTTCTTATCTCGTCGAAAACTTTCAGTGTCTTTCCAATCATGGACTTACGCTACGTTTAAACAGAAATTGTTTGTTGTCCTTTCCAGATCATCGCTATTTTTTTTACGTTATCTTTAACTGTCCTTGCAGTAAGACTAAAAATAGTTACAAATCAGGTAATTTTTTTGTAATATACCCATCTTTTACTGTCCATGCAGTGAGACTCTAAAACTAGTTACAAATTAGGTAATTTTTTTGTAATATACCCGTCTTTTACTGTTCATGCAGTGAGACTCTAAAACTAGTTACAAATTAGGTTATTTTTTTGTAATATACCCATCTTTTACTGTCCATGCAGTGAGACTCTAAAACTAGTTACAAATTAGGTGATTTTTTTGTAATATACCCGTCTTTTACTGTTCATGCAGTGAGACTCGAAAACTAGTTACAAATTAGGTAATTTTTTTGTAATATATCCGTCTTTTACTGTCCATGCAGTGAGTCTCGAAAACTAGTTACAAATTAGGTAATTTTTTTGTAATATACCCGTCTTTTACTGTTCATGCAGTGAGACTCGAAAACTAGTTACAAATTAGGTATTTTTTTTGTAATATACCCATCTTTTACTGTCCATCCAGTGAGACTCTAAAACTAGTTACAAATTAGGTGATTTTTTTGTAATATACCCGTCTTTTACTGTCCATGCAGTGAGACTCTAAAACTAGTTACAAATTAGGTAATTTTTTGTACTATACCCGTCGTTTACTGTCCATGCAGTGAGTCTCGAAAACTAGTTACAAATTAGGTAATTTTTTTGTAATATACCCGTCTTTTACTGTTCATGCAGTGAGACTCTAAAACTAGTTACAAATTAGGTAATTTTTTTGTAATATACCCATCTTTTACTGTCCATGCAGTGAGACTCTAAAACTAGTTACAAATTAGGTGATTTTTTTGTAATATACCCGTCTTTTACTGTCCATGCAGTGAGACTCTAAAACTAGTTACAAATTAGGTGATTTTTTTGTAATATACCCATCTTTTACTGTCCATGCAGTGAGACTCTAAAACTAGTTACAAATTAGGTGATTTTTTTGTAATATACCCATCTTTTACTGTCCATGCAGTGAGACTCTAAAACTAGTTACAAATTAGGTGATTTTTTTGTAATATACCCATCTTTTACTGTCCATGCAGTGAGACTCTAAAACTAGTTACAAATTAAGTGATTTTTTTGTAATATACCCATCTTTTACTGTCCATGCAGTGAGACTCTAAAACTAGTTACAAATTAGGTGATTTTTTTGTAATATACCCGTCTTTTACTGTTCATGCAGTGAGACTCTAAAACTAGTTACAAATTAGGTATTTTTTTTGTAATATACCCGTCTTTTACTGTCCATGCAGTGAGACTCGAAAACTAGTTTTTTTGTAATTTTTTTGTAATTTACCATGGAATTTAAATATACATTATTTAAAAGTATAAAATTAATTTAATCATTTACTCGAAAACTATAACTGCTGGGTTTTTCACCTTCATGTTAGTTTAATATAACATTAACTGTCCATGCAGTGAGACTCTGGAATCAGTTACAAACCAATATAAGACTCGCTCCGTCCTTGGCATGTTTTAAGAAGAGACTGAAAAAATCTCTTAATTTCTGATCAGTAATATAACGTGTTTCATTCCTGATTGTTCGTTCCTTTCCACAAATAATTCCTTTGCCTTTTATTGATGATATCACATTTTTACTTTTATTATCTATAAAGGGTCTTTCAAATTCAGCGATTTTTTAAATTAATTTTTTTTTGATTCACACAATTTGCTTTGATTTCATAAAACATTTTATTGGTCATTGAAGTATAATGTATGACATTTAAACACAAAAAACAATATCCGCCAAATGTTCACCTCCCGCAGCTCCACAGATGTCCACACTTTTGTCAAAATTTTTGATGACATTTTGGCATAATTGCGGTTCTAACTCACCATAACGCGAATAATTTCATCCTTCAGCTCAGGAATTGATTGAGGGTCATTCTTATAGACCTGGTTTTTCACGAAACCCCAGAGAAAATAGTCCAACGGTGTCACATCACATGATCTTGGTGGCCAATTAACATCACCGTTTCCGGAGATTACAATACTTAAAATAATTCAACAATTTTAACGCGTTCCCAGCCAAGCCAAGTTCAAGTATTGTATACGACTCAATTTTTATAAATGTCATACATTACACTTCTCCAATGTCACCCTGCCAAGTTCGCGACGCCATCTGTGTTTTATCCAAGAATAAAAAAAAAACGCTCAATTTGAAAGACCCTCAATGTTCATAAATTTCATCAAAATGAATATTTTTTGAGACCATGTAACTTGCTTTATTTACTTTTGTCTAGTTGGTTCTAATAAGCGTGATAATAAGCCCGATAGATTTTTTTTACAATGAAGCGTTAATAAATAAAAAAGAATAAATAAAACTCGCAAGCCTGGTAACTCATAAGGCAGAAAACTCGCAAGCCTGGAAACTCATAAGGCTGAAAACTCGCAAGCCTGGAAACTCATAAGGCAGAAAATGCCTGTTTCTTAAATCTTTTACAACATTAATGCCAAATTAAAGAAATTATTTTAAGTTTAACGGATCATCGTCAAATTTAAATGAAATTTAAGTAAAATTAATAAATCCAGCAATTTTCAAAAGATTTAACATTGTGGTCGTGTAGAAATCAGTTTCAATATACCATCGGATGATACCCTTCCCATAAATCAAGGACTAGCCAAGGCCAAAAGAGTAATATTGAATAATTTATGAGTTCGAGGGTGTCTTAAGGGTGGATGTAAATTGGACTAATGAAGGCTTGAATAAATACTCCATCAAGTAGTGTCTCTATTCGTTTACTTCACTAACTGTAGGTCTGATGCGGAAGTTACTCGAAAAGAACGAACTATTTTGGTATTTTCAGTTTAAGCTAACTTGTGTTTTCATCTGTTTGAAACTAATAAGTAAAGCTAGAATATCAGATAGCAAAATAAAATAATAAAGATATTGAATATAATACCTGAATAATAACATTAAATACGGTAGAAAAAATATATCTCGAAAGAAAAAAGATAAGAGTTGATAAATGTATCGGACGTGTGGCGTCACCCTTGTGGGTGTGTGTGTGGTATGATGAAATAGACAATGCTGTGTACATCTGGAGGCAAATTCACCCTTATATTTGTCTATTTAAACTGTGTAAATCTATGTATGAACTCTGTTATATGTATAAACTTATAATTTGTCATGTACGAGTAAACTCTTCTATAATGTTCTTGTATTTTGTATGTAAAATGTTTGTTTGACTCCGATCACGTTCGCGACCGCACTGGAAATAAGTGACTTGCGGGGCAATGCGATCGGAGTAGGTCGGGGTCTAGTCGGCGTAAGCAGGGCCCAAAACCCCGAAAGTTGTTGTATTTCGCGGACAATGGGCGCTTGTGACGGCCGACTGACCATTAATATAGAGGGCCCCCTGATTTTGGAAATAATACTTCTCAGTAACAACCGACTATACCGCGTTTTACTTGAGACCCGCTACCCTGCTTCGACTGCCTGAGAGGAATCTCTCCCTGCTCTTCTTCTTCTTCTTCTACTGGGTTTTGTCGGAGTTTGCGACCTCGATTCTCTGAGCGCTACGCGGCAACCAACGTGCCTATCTACAGTCTTTGTATCCTGTGCGGTACAATAAATATATTAGTTTCCTCATATTTTCATTCTCTTATATTAGTAAGTCCAGCAATATATCTGAAGGGTCTTTCAAATTGAGCGGTTTTAATTTATTCTTGGATAAAACTCAGATGGCGTCGCGAACTTACCTGGGTCTTGTGACATTTGAGAAGTGTAATTTATGATATTTATAAAAATGAAGTCATATACAATACAACAACGCGTTTAAATAGTGAATTATTTTATGCATTGTAATCTCCGGAAACGGTGATGTTAATTGACCACCAAGATCATGTGATCTGACACCGTTGGACTATTTTCTCTGAGGTTACGTGAAAAGCCAGTTCTATAAGAATTACCCCCAATCAATCTTAGGTTTCACACAATGTCTTTAAATATTTTTATAACGTAAAATTTAGTAAATTTATTGTCATGTGGCAGTCTCTGCCAACCTTAAGTGAAAACCAAACTGGAACCATTTAAAAAAAAACAGTTTCATCGGTAATCGAACCCGCAATCTATAGCTTGAAAGTCAGGCGTCTTACTAACTATCATATGGAAGCCATCTTCAACATTTGAGAAAATTAAAAAAAAAAAAAAGTATACTGACTTTTCTTAGCAATGAAAGTAAGTTGGAACGACAAAACGCTGTTTGTATATTGGATATATTTTTTTAAGCTTTCTATGTAATTGACTTTTTCTATATAAGCAATGTTAAATAAAAATACAGAAGATTCTAAATGAGAACTTTTCAATTGTAACCCTTTTTCGTTCAATGGTCCGGTTCATCGCTAAGGTGGTGTATCTCGAAGTCATGAAATGGCATTATAAATAAAAAGCTCAGAGATGTACATAGTCAGGCACCATTCTAAATCAACTATCTTTTATTTTGAATCAATATATGTACGTTATAAAGAAAAGCTATACGAGTATATGATATATTTAGAAAATTAATGTCACGAACAGGTAGTATTCTGTCTTCACAAGTGACCCAGACCAGTCAGCCGACAGCGCTTCTAGGAATCCCTTATTTAATTTGTTGTGTTCATTATTCCACATTTGCTCTTAAAATGGAGGTCGAGGTTAGTGTGAGCTTTATCGATGTTTATTGCTCTTCAAAGGTTCTTCAAACTAATTTTGTATTAGATTGGTAAAGTAATTAATAAGAGTCACGGTTTTTATAATGTCTTGCTAACAACATATAGTAATTATTCGGTTTTATTTATTTTAATTTTTGATAACACTTTTATCTATTTTAGATAAATATTATTAACTAAAGTAAATAAGGGAGTAAACACTCAGAAGTTCTGTGGTTATTACCACTATTTGAAAAAAGTGAATTGATTTAAAAAGAATTTAAAACACAATTTTCAAATACTTTTTTTTATATTTCTTGGGATCTATTTATTTAAAAATATTTGAAAAAAAGTTACCACCTACGTGACCTAGTGAATAATACGTTTTACTTTTAGCCCGAAATTTACAGGTTCGATTCCCGTTGGAACACAGCTTTTATTAAAAGGATTCCAGGCTTGTTTTGACCTGGTTAACATCTTTCAGGTTCAAATCTACCAGCTAAGTTGTACGGTATGAAATGAAAGTACTATATAATATATAATATTACAAAACATAACAAATATTAGTCACTGATTTTTTTTTACCTGAGAAAGTACGATCTTATATCGCCATACCAGAAGAAAATAAACTGCAATAACGTGAAAAATAGTTACAAGATTTACATATTGTCACTATTGTATTATATCCTTAACTGTCCCACCACCTCCTTTTATCTCGCCAAAATATTCAGCGTCTTTCCGATCTTAGACTTGCACTATGTTCAAGCATATATTGTTTATTAGCTTTTCCAGTGCACCACATAATTTTTTAAATCGTTCTTATTTGTCTATGCAGAGATATTCTGGAACTAGTTACAAACTAATTTTAGATTCGATCCTTTATTGGCATGTTTTAAAAAACGACGGAAAAAACGCTTAGTTTTACATCGATAATATAACGCTTGTCGTTCCTGATTTTGCTTTTCTTTCCACTATCCCTTCCTTTTATTTTGATTAATGATATCTCTTCTTTAATATTTACTATGTATAATATTCGTGAATTTTGTAAATATCAATAACTATTTAAATATTTTTTTGCGACCACGCTACTTCTTATATTTAATTGTCTAGTTGGTTGGAAGATATTGCCACCTGGCAATAAGCCAATTTATTATGAAGCGTTAAATAAATAAATAGACAAATTATGCTTGATTGAAACGTGCAATTTACTCTTTATTAAAAAGCAGTTTGCTGTAGGGTTTTTTAAAAAATGAAACAATAGTGCACAACGAAAAACGTTTATGTTCATTTAATCATATTTGCATGTTTTTTTAATCATATTTTCATGTTTTATGTTCATTAATCATTTTTTCATGTTTTATGTTCCTTTAATCATATTTTCATGTTTTATGTTCATTTAATCATATTTTCATGTTTTATGTTCATTTAATCATATTTTCATGTTTTATGTTCATTTAATCATATTTTCATGTTTTATGTTCATTTAAATCATATTTTCATGTTTTATGTTCATTTAATCATATTTTCATATTTTATGTTCATTTAATCATATTTTCATGTTTTATGTTCATTTAATCATATTTTCATGTTTTATGTTAATTTAATCATATTTTCATGTTTTATGTTCATTTAATCATATTTTATGTTCATTTAATCATATTTTCATGTTTTATGTCCATTTAATCATATTTTCATGTTTTATATTCATTTAATCATATTTTCACGAATGTTTAAGTGATTCGTTGAAATATTCTTTTTTAAAGAAATCATTGTTACAAAATTGTATCTAGTTCACGTAAATATGTGTTAATTTGCGACTTACCAACACTCTCACCTTGTTTTTCTCAAGGGGGTATTCTCATTTGGAATTTTCAAAAAATGTTTTTATTTTAACCCTTTCTGAATAATTTCCAGTAAGAAATGTTAAAAAATCTTGAAAATTCGAAAAGTTATGAGGGTTTATAGTCGAGCGTGCGCCGTTCGAAAAATGACCTTAGCATTGCAGCTGTCGGGTCGTGTATTGTTGTGTCAGTAGCCTTATTTTCCAAGAATTCTCGTCCAATAAGATTTCTTGGAATGATGAATTGATATTTAGTTTGTCGTATAAAGAGGGGATTTTTAAACAGTTTTATATGGCCATGTAAATGCTGATTAACAGTAAGTGTGAAAATATTTACTTAAATTCGTGTAAAAATCTCATTTTAAACTTTAAACGCGTTTCCTAAAAAATCACTTTTTTAAACTATTTCCCGTACTCACTTAATTTTTATTCGATCTTCATTCATTTTTTCGATCTTTTTCACTCCTCCAAAGACAAAAAAAAAAGAAAAAAAATAGATTTTTAATTTCAACAAGCTGCCATTTTTTTCTAATTATTATTTTTTAATTATTCTGGTACCGGCCATAGCCACATCTTTTCTGAGTAAAAATATTAAAAAAAAAAAAAAAACAGACGAGTAAATTTGATGAAAATGTTCTTAAAATATGAATAAATATGTCTAAAACAACAACAATTTTAAAAAATAATTCGTTCACCGAAAAAAAAAAAACTTAAAAATCGTCGGGTTTTCGACCCATGAAAAGAAAATATCTCCTTAATAAATAATTTCATAAATCTTGCTCCGGAAACTGATAAATTGTTCAGTTAAGGTTTTAAGAGTGGTTAATTATTTCGAACATGTTTCATAATATTGTAATAAAACCTTTTTAACAAATATTTTCACAAGTACTATTTAAAAACACTTTTGCAGCTAAAGAAAGAAATATTATATAACCTTTTTTTTCATTATTCAAATAATCGTCCGCAAGGCTTAAGCTCTACAGAAATTGTGAGGCCATTTGAGGTAGCTTTAAATAATCATTTCTCAATTTGTGGGTCTCGATCCCCGCGGGAGGTCTCAGTGAAATATCCGGGGAGTCGCGGGAATAA
Source organism: Odontocerum albicorne (assembly GCA_949825065.1). Classification (NCBI taxonomy): domain Eukaryota; kingdom Metazoa; phylum Arthropoda; class Insecta; order Trichoptera; family Odontoceridae; genus Odontocerum; species Odontocerum albicorne. The sequence goes on along the minus strand of OX463847.1, from coordinate 39,707,285 downwards.
ATATAACTAACGTGTACAAAAGTAAAAAACACATTTTCTGAAAAAAAAAAGCTGGCGCGTTTATGATATTTTACAAAATACAACCTGAAGTCCAAGTCCTTGTAACACTTTTTTTTTTACTCCAATGGCTTCCTCAGTATATCGATTCTATAATATATGAAGTAATAGCAGGTAGCGTCGTTTATATACGAGAACAATCTTCAAGTTCAAACTGTTAAGTTGCCCTGTTAGGGATGTAAAACAATAGATATCCTTACTTGATAAGGCTTGTTATCTTCGTGCAAGTACAATTACTTTTGCGACCACTTGCACATCCATCAAAAAGATATAAAACTTTTGCAGAAAAGTTAGGAAGTTGTTTTTTTATGCATTGGGTCTCGTAAGACTAAAAAGATTGAGAAACAATGGTTTAAATAATGGTTAGATCCAAAAATTTCCACAATGTAAATGAAATAAAAAAATATTATCGTGTTTCGTTTTTTTCCCCATCAACGACTGAAAACTGTGTTTTTTTTTGTGACAAGCGATAAAAATATTTCAACCAAATCTCCTTTACAGGCTATTGAACAATATTATATTTTTTTTATTCTTGGCAAATAGTTCGTTTATACTTGTTTTGTCAAATGGTGGATTATTAAGGTAAATGGTCCGTGTTTGTGATAGTGAAATACATTTACTGAACATTTTTCTCAATGTAATAAAAGTCTACAGTTTATTATTTTTTTATTATGTACATCTATTGTCAAGAAAGTTGTATTTATTAACATGGTAAATTATTGTATATATACTCGGTAATTTAAAGCGGATTAATTGGAAGCGGAAAAAAACAGGTAATTTAAAGCGGATACTGAATATATACGTATATGGGCTTGTTGCCTTTTATTTGTCGTGTCCTCAGTAAACTAGGATTTTACGTGTATCTAACTGAAAACATGTTATCATGCTGAGCTCGTATTATTATGTTCTATTACACTTTCGTTGTTTTAGTACAATTTGGTGGGTTTGTTGTTATGTCGAAATTAATTCTTACCAACCAGAAACGTGTTAAACAAACCGTTTTGTTTTTCAAATGCTTTTTTTTAAATCGAGTTGAATTCACGCTCTCTGGATTGGAAAGCGACGTTAAATTGTTTAGTATATTGGCCTTTAGTTCAGATTCGATATTTGGAAAGAAAATCTTGTAAGTCAGAGAAGTTGCAGGAGCTATATGAAGTGTATGGATAAAAAAGGGCGAAGAATGAAGAATGTTTGTCGAAATAGGAAAGTTTGTCCTTTGTACCTATCCCGTAAAGGAGATGTTATGTTGCTATGTATGTTTTTTTCCTAGCTGTTAAGTATAGTTGCTTTAAAAACTTTCTAATATAATATACTCAATCCAGTGAGTCTTTTGATTGCAATATGCTAAGCCATTTCTCGTACTGTTCAAACGATTCGGTGGTCGTTTGGATAAACCAGAGATAGCATACATACAGAGAGATTCCGAACGATCCCGTCTCTGGAGAATGTTGATTATGTACAGGAAATTCTACAAGGAAACGTACCTCTCAATTGGGTATATCAATATGGTCGCTAAGCCACATATTGCATCGTCACTTGCATCTTTATCCGTACAAAATGCAGTAGTTGAACTGTAGAATTAAGTTCTGTAGGTGCTGACATTCGCGTTTTTACTGCCGTGCTGTGTTAAATCTTGAAAAGAAGTTTTTCTTCTCTGGTGATTTTAAAGCTCATTATGAAATTTTTAATATAATAATAAGTTCATTTTGAGCTGAGTGTGTCTGGGGAACTGAAAGTCTCAAAAATGTTTTATGAAACTAATATACGCCTTAAAACATACACGAATGTAAATTTATTCGTGGTACTGCTTCGTTGTATGCTGAAAATTTATCATGTTTTAGAGTTGATGGTTCCTTGATTGAGGGGTTAATTGTTAAAAATGGAGTAATACAAGAATGTTTTATGCCACTCTGGTTGTTTAATATTACACAGATTTACACAAATGCACGTGTGAAGGAACAACGCAGGTCAATAGTGGGTATACAAATAAAAAAATGGAATATGTGCGGATTGCTTTGGGATAAGGTAGGGTGCGGATCTGGCAGACCGCAAAACAATTTTAGTGTCCAATTTCATGTATCGAACTAAAACGTGCGTATGAATAAATACTTAAAAAAGTTGAATACATGCTGAACAAACGCATCCATTGAGAAAAAATACATAAGGTTACGATGAATTACAGAATACGGAATAAAGCGATAAGGGATGAATGTGAACTTAAGGGTAATGTGTTGAGTAAAATATAATAGAGCACTCTGAGATGGTTTGGGCACGTGAGACGAATGGACGAAAGATCAATAAAATATATATGAGGTGCAAATTTGAGTGGGTTACATGGTAGAGGAAGACCAATAACAGTATGGCTAGATCAAGTTAATGGTATTTTAAAAGAGGTAAGGGAAATTGTAGGTATTGGGTGTATTGGGTGTATTGAGAAGGTGTATTGAGAAGGTGTATTGAGAAGGTGTATTGAGAAGGTGTATTGAGAAGGTGTATTAAGAAGGTATATTGATGTATTGAGAAGGTGTATTGAGAAGAAGTATTGAGAAGGTGTATTAAGAAGGTATATTGATGTATTGAGAAGGTGTATTGAGAAGAAGTATGAAATGTGTATATCGAGAAGAGTCTGGCCTTTTTTCATGTAAACTAACCACAGTAGGGAGACAGCGTGGTAGTATTACTATGTATATTATTAGAGCAGAGGTAGCATATTGTAATCAAAATGTTCTTTTTGTAACAATTGTCGAATTTCTTTTACGCAAATAACATTATTTCTAACGTATTAATTCAGGCTCATTGCGATTTTCATTTTTTCATCATTGAACTTTACAAGATAAGCTTTACTAATCTTAAAATGAAAATAATCGAATTTAAATTTTAAGTGTTATAGACAAATCAAATAGGGTATTTTATTATATTACACCCTGTGTTTGCGAATAATTCTTATACTCGGAAAATTTTAGCTAAGATTAGAACCACGTTATTATGTGTGTATGACCTTTCAACCCCCATAATGTCAAAACAAGAAAACAGACAATATCCGGCGAAAGCTTGTAACAGCAGTGGTAAAAGCTTGTTAAAGAGAGGAGGTACACGATTACATGATAACCGGCGATGTTTCATTTAGCCCGGGGGGCGCTTTGTGGCTCCTACGGGCCGTAGAGTGGAAGAGGAACAATCCCCCTTGACACCAATTAAAGGTTGTTGACACCAGCTTTTAATACTGTCATTGAGTATTTTTTTTTAATTTGCTGAAATTGATTTGTGTATCAGTTTTGGCAGGTGTGGTTAAGTGGAAATTGATATTAATTGAAAATGCTGGGTAATAAAAATTTTACAGAATCGTGTGATCATTTATTTCCATTTTAGAAATTGTTTCGGTATTTAACTTTAACAATTTTAATGAAACATCAATGTTTCATTAAATTAAACGTATGTCATAATACCATATACACAATTAATGTATAAAAAATTCGTAATATAACTTAAAAAAATTATATATTGTATATGACTACAGTCACAGGTATTCCAATACCCCCGAATACCTGTTGGGAAAAGAATCTTAGTCATTCGAGGGGCGTAGCATAGCGTAGGATGCAAACCGGTGCATCGTATTGTAGTGTATTATTACACTTTCATTGTATACAATACAACCTGGTAGGCTTTTTTCAATGTGATAATATCTTCCAACCAATGAGAAAGATGTTAAAGAGGTCTTAAGTGAAAACCAGACTGGAATCCTAATTTTTTAAAATCGTGGTTCCAATGGGAATGGAAACCAACCGCAAACTTTGGGTTGGGAGACAAGCGTCTTAATAACTAGGCCACGGAAGTGAGCATCCCATAAAACCTACCTGTAAGAGCGCTGCTAGAACTTAAATAATGCAATCACTTATTTCACGAGATAAAAGGTCTGAAAGTAAATCCAGTCCAGAGTCCGCCATGACTTGAGTATGCTTAGGAATATTGATGATTACCATAACCTAGTTGATAAAACGGGGGATTTCCTATCCGGGATTGTGATTCCGGATGGAACCAACAAAAATTATCTCAATCTAGATTTTTACATAAGGCCTTTTAACATATTTCTGGATAGTAGGAAGAAATTCTTACATGTATTTTTTTTCTTCTCAGATACACGCATTCAGTGAGTCCAGAGACTTAACACACAGAAGTGTATTTTTGGTATGTAACGAAGTCGGTTAATTGACTATTTACTCGTATTTTCGTGTTTCTCCAATACTAGAGGGTATACGCGTTCGGCGAGTTTAGTGAGTACACACGTTTTAATGTTTCGTTGGGTTATAAAGAAGTCGTTAAAATTACGACATTTTGTGTTCGTGATTATCTAATTCCAGGAAAAATATTACACTCGTAATTCTCCTTAAAATAAAACCATTATTCTTCATTTGTCAAAAATGACAAAGAAAACACACACATCATCCGTAATTTGTCTAAAACACACAACTTTAGATCAAAGAGAAATTAGTCCATAAAATATGAATTCGTGCTAGAAAATGTTTAAAATTTTTAAGGAAATTAGATTTAATAATATAACGTGAAAGTTTTATTAAATCCGTGGCGATGTGTGCACCTTTTCACATAAATTTGTGACCTAACCTAACCTAACCTAACGTGCTAGAAAATGTTTTAAATTTTTAAGAAAATTAGATTTAATAATATAACGTGAAAGTTTAATTAAATCCGTGGAGATGTGTGCACCTTTTCACATACATTTGTGACCTAACCTAACCTAACGTGCTAGAAAATGTTTTAAATTTTTAAGAAAATTAGATTTAATAATATAACGTAAAAGTTTAATTAAATCCGTGGCGATGTGTGCACCTTTTCACATAAATTTGTGACCTAACCTAACCTAACGTGCTAGAAAATGTTTTAAATTTTTAAGGAAATTAGATTTAATAATATAACGTGAAAGTTTCATTAAATTCGTGGAGATGTGTGCACCTTTTCACATAAATTTGTGGATTATAAATACTTTATTATAATATATTATATCATTATTTATAGTGAAGGTTTCAAGACATTGTCATTTGTTTAGTCAAACACTATTTATTCCACTTTGTATAACGGTATACCCCTACCGGTTTCAAGGATTTCACTTAATCATTAGGGGAACACAAACAAACTAGCCAAATCTTGTTTTAACCGGTAGAGTGATACCGTTATAGCAGAATGCTTCTTGTCTGAAGAGATGATGATAGTAGTTGTTGGTAAATAAATAAAATACGTCAATTAGCAATGCGGAAAGAGAGAGGGAATGAATGTTTTATTTATCGGTAAGTGGGTATTTATACATTTCAGAATGGGCGCGGGAGTGCGCCCGCGATATATTTTTATCTCGCTCCTGTGCGTGCAGAAATGGTTAATTGAAGTATTGCAGACATCGCAAATAGTATTGTGGGTAAACAATTTGTTTGCGGAAACGGCGAGACAGCGTGATGCGTTCTCTTTCTACTGTGGAATGCATCGTAAATAGTATTGTGGGTAAACAATTTGTTAACGGGACTGGCGCGCTGTCCGGCCGCGTCAATGTTTTGGTATGTGACCTTTGGACATATCCAAAGGTCGTTTCGTCGGTCGTTGACCGTATGTGTTGACAATATTCAGCGACGACCGTGGTTCCCACGCCGTTATATAAAGTGAAATAAACAGTGTTTGACTGAACAAACAACGAAAGTATATTATATTATTTATAGTTAAGGCATTAACATTGTGGAGGTTTAAAGACATTGCAATTTGTTTTACCACACACTGTTTATTCCACTTTTTGTAACGGCATAACCCTACCGGTTTCAAGGCTTTCACCTCACCATCAAGGGACCACAAACAAGACTGAATTATGTTCGAACTGGTACCGAGATACACGCTTCTAATGGTAAACATTCGAGTTGAGGACTGCGGGTTGAGGAAGAGATGGGATAATCTCGGCAAGCAGTGGAGAGATTTTTGGGATATATGTGTTTGCCAGATGTTCACCTCGATGCACTGACTTAGAAATTTCTAGGGCCTCTAATCTGTCCAATTATCAACAGTAGTAACGGAAATAAATTGGACAGACTAGAGGCCCTAGAAATTTCTAAGTCAGTGCATCGAGGTGAACATCTGGCAAACACATACATCCCAAGAATCTCTCCGCTGTTCGCCGAGGTTATCCCATGCCTCCCTCAACCCGCAGTCCCCAACCCGAATGTTTACCGTTAGAATCGTGTATCTCGGTACCAGTTCGAATAGAATTCAGTCTTGTTTGTGCTCTCCTGATGATGAGGTGAAAGCCTTGAAACCGTTAGGGTTATACCGTTACAAAAAGTATAATAAACAGTGTCTGATAAAACAAATTACAATGAAAGTATATTATATGAAAGAAGGTGGAATGTAGACTTCAGAAATGAATGTATCAATACATTTTTCTTCATCTTACTCAAAAGATATTTTAAATAAGACAAAGAAAAGAACATGTCAATAGAATGTATTCCGAAAGAATTAAGTGAGTTTATATTATAAGTGCAAGATATGCGAAGAAGAGATAGACCGATGAAAACGTGACTGTACCAAGTAGACAAAGTAAGAAGTATGAATAGAAGAAGATTATTTCATACTTGTAAATAAAAGATGCATGAATGTGGTGGAGGCAAAAATTGTGTGTTTAAATAGAAAATTATGCAGATCTGTTATCTCTGTGTACTCTGCAAGGGGCACTGCGTGATGATATACCCATATATGTAAATTGCCATTTAGTAATTTAAGTCACTGCAAAAGCACATCTTTTATATGGAAGTATGTCTCTAACAGTATTGCCACGTTGTAGTAATTCAATTGATATTCATAGATACATATACTATAAACGCATCAGGGGTCATAATGAATCTTAAGAAAATAAAAGAAAACATATTGCATTTCATCCAGGACTTTTAATATAAAAATGGAACCAAAATGGACTGTATTACGGTATTGTACTATGCATTCGTAATATAAAGTACAATCTGGCGGGTTAAGTTCCATATCGCAATATGGGACTTGACTCGCTCACTATACCCCACTCGAAAAATATCAAAGAGGCCAGAAGCGAATACCAGATTGATGCAAGTAGGTACCAATAGGAATCGACCCCGTAACCTCAGGATTCTTAGACAATTGCCTTACCAACTAGACCATGAAGCTCACCTAAAGGTTGATAATGATGATGATTATCAAAGCACTAATAATTTTGGTTTACATAGAGGAAAGCCTTTCTTCCTACATAGGAGTTTCGGGTTTGATTCACGTGAGTACTTTTAGTGAAAGGATGAGTACTTTTTTATTGAATATATCTCATATTTTTATTATTATTATCAGAACATTGGCGTCTACATGAATATAAAAATGATGATAATTAAATTTCCTGCTAAAATATTTATTGAACCTTAGAAATATACAGTTTCTCTCGGTTGGGATTTTATAATACATTACTCCTCCCTTATCCACGGGAGGGACGTTCTAAGTCACCCCAGGTGATATCTGAAACCGCGGATAGTACTGAACCCAATACATAGGAGAATATACTTGTTTTAAAAAAAACCTCTTAATTTCAAGCCAGTTACTTTTGTCTGATTAGTAAGAAGAAATTGCCGCCTGGAAATAAGCTCGCCAGATTATTTACAAACAAGTTTAAAATAAATAAATAAAATACTTTCCTTTTTTCTATACATGTTTGAAAGGTGTGAATCAAACGGATTGAGTATAAATATTGAAGAATCGTTAGTTTCAGTAATTGAGAAATAACCTTTCCTTCCCTGTGTTCGGTATCTTCTACACGTTGCTTCTAATAACCATCAATATCTCTATAAATATAAGGTTAAGATTTTAGGTATTCCTCCATAATATATTTACGCATAGATTTAAAAAATAATATTAATAATAATCAGAGTTTATCGACTATATCGTGGGTATTTTGTAAAGATCGGAAACAAATTCGCATTTAAACGCTGTGAGTGCCTCGACCTTGTGTCTTGACGATAGGTGAAGAGTATGCGGGAAGCGCGACACTATATTCGCATCTCACTCTTGCATACTCCACTGAATTGCGAGGAGCTCAATTGTCTCAATCGTCGCAAGCGTAAGCCACGCCGAGGTAAGCCACTACTGCTCCGCGCCGCAGTTGCTTCTGGGCTTGCTAATAGATTAGACGTACGCCCGTTCCGTGAGTGTTGCCAGATGGTTTTTTAATGTTTTTAGCAAATAAATCTCAATTATTATATTTTTTAACTTCAATTATAATTAATTAAGGGGATTATCTATGAATGTTCTTATTTTTCCGATTTAAAATCGCTAATTTTTGATCGCGTACTCACTACCCAACACCGTAGCGCGCGTTTCAATTTTAGCACCGTAAGGGAAGGGATAAGGGTGAAATAAATGAGAAAAACGAAACATACACGTTAGCGCCAGTTGAACTACCTTATGCGCTTTAGTTGGCGCTGATAGTAATGTTGTGATACATGAAAATACATAAATAAATGACTTAGGAATTCTGACGAAGCGTTAAGCAACTATTGACATTCTGACGATAAGCTAAAACTCCTTCACCCCTTCCCAGAGATAACCTTTTCATGCGATTCATAAAGCCTACCTTAAGACCCAGTTGGCAACAGTAATGGTCATCATTTTTTGTGGGGAAGACAGACATTTATGCTGTTTCCTTGCATTTTTTCTTTGGCCACGGATGCTTCAATGGTAAAGTTTTTAGTCTTGTCCCTTCGCCATGCTGTAATTTTTGCGCCTATCTGGATTAATCCGCAGATCGCATTTTGTGGTACTTCGATGATAATCGAAACAATAACTTCCAAAGGTATCTCGATTCAGCCTTATAATACATAGCTTTATTTTAAGACCGATTGACTACTCTGATCTAGTGGCGTCGAAACAGAGTTTTGATGCATTTGAAGTTTTCTGTGAAAGTACTGGCACCTTAGTTGGGTTATTTCAACTCCAGGCCTTATGCCGCTTTATAAGTATATTTACTATGTTAAGCTGCGAGTCATTTGTCTTCCATCGAGCATTAAGTCCGTCGTCGCTACTATTCTTTGCACACTCAGGTGTGTCACCATTGGATATGGAGTCACTCTGAGCAGCTTCTACGTGATATATCGCTCTTATAAAATATTTCGATCTTTTAGTGTAGATTGCGCTGGATGGGAACTTATGTGTTTTGCCCCCCATAACAATGTGGCTGGTGATCGTCGAATCGAACTAAACTTATACGTAGACATTTTCTATTTGATATTTTCGAGTCGCGGTTGAACGTGGATAATTGAAACCGTAGTTAAAGAGGGACTCCTGTAAAATATTGGAGTGAGATGAAATATAAAACGATTTCAACGTAAATCATTATTCAGGTGGTTGGTTATTTCAGAGCTTCTTTGATCTTCAGGAGGAAGGCAGGGAGGGCGAGGCTTTCGAGAGGAATTGATCCGAGGGTCTCCTCGTAACCAGGATTCTCTTTTCAAATCGAAATGTCAATATCATGATTGAATCCTTCGTCATGACCAAGTACCGGCAATTAATAAAGGTTATAAACAGTATGCGGGTTCATAAATTGCCTATTATGAAAATATTTCAATTAACTTGAGAAAGCTTATACGTACTTTTTCTTTAACGTATTTTTTTCATTCTTATGACATCGTTCTAAATATCCAAATTTGTATATAATAAAGAGCGTGGCCGAGAGACAAAATGGTCTTCGACCCGATTCATCGAGCCTTCTGGGTTATAACCACTAGTAGTGCTGCATGCGTTCGCCCAACAACAAGAAACAAGCAAACCCATTACGATTCGTTACGTGTAATGTCACGACATAATTCTTCACCATCATAACCACCATGCCGTCTCTATTAAATGTAGGCACAAAAAAACAGATCAACACTTAATTTTTTCTTGATATAAATCTTTCGATTCTGTAACATCCATATACCTTCGTTGTCATACTCTTCCATAGTTGAATTTTCCCTATTCACAAAGTTTTATTGATTTAAACGGGCCACATGACTCTAGATCTTCCTTAATTTCATGACCTTTCTATAGTACGAGCACTAGAATAGAATTTATTCTTAAATTTCGCAACACTAGAAAAACAAATTATGTTCCTCATAATACTTTTTTATGCTTATTCACTTTTATTTACCTTCCTTATTTCTTAAACAATTTCTTTTGTCTTATCCCACGACTTTTGTTCGGTGATTTTATTAATTGAATTTACAATACATTGGTTTCTTTTCGTAAACTTTATAGATTAAAATAATTTATGTAAACTTTATAGATTAAAATAATTTATGTTAACTTTATAGATTAAAACAATTTTACGTATCAAAAAAATTAAATGAATGGTTGAATTAAAATAGGCACTAAGTACCAAAAAAAAAAACAAAAATAACTAAGTATGCAGTTTCGTTCTATATGTCATATACTATGCGTATCCAGAAAGTAAGTGTACCGAGGCTCTCACGACCGGATGGATTTTATTTTCGACATGTTGGCTACACTTCCGTGTAGCCTGACCCTTCCCCTCCGCAACGAGACCGGTTCGAGGTCAGTACGTTGAGAAGTGTCGACGCGACAACACGTTTCGTGAAAAATGTCAATCCAATCTTCCACCAAGTGCGAAATACGCGGCGTCATCCGTTATCTCGTTTGGAAGGGAAAACCTCCGGTTGAGGTTTATAATGAGGGGAAAACTGCATATGGTGATAAAGTTATGAATTGTACGAGTGTGTACAAGTGGTGTCGCGAGTTTAAAAACGGTCACGTCACACCTCTTCACCCTCCGCCAAAAAGTTCAAAACCACAATTTCAGCCAAGAAAATCATGGCATCCGTGTTTTGGGACTGTCAAGGCATAATTTTAATTGAATATATGCCTCAAGGGGAGACCATCAGTTCTGCAAGATTCTGTGAGACCCTAAAAAAAATTGCGGAGGGTGATTCAGAACAAGAGGAGAGGCATGCTGACAAAGGGAGTCTGCCTGCTGCACGACAATGCCAGACCACACACGGCCAACGCCACGAAGGAACTACTCGCCTCGTTTAAATGGGATGTCCTGAACCATCCCGCGCATTCCCCTGACCTAGCACCTTCAGATTACTATCTCTTTACCTCCATGAAGCTGCACATGGGTGGAAAAAGGTTTTCAACCGATGAGGAGGTAAAGGAGGAGGTGGAGAAGTGGACGGAGGGGTTGGCGGGAAACTACTTCGAGGAAAGCATCATAAAGTTGATACCCCGTTTCACTACCTGCATTGAGAGGAATGGCGACTATGTCGAAAAATAGCTTACATATGTACTACGGTAACCACGTAATTTTTTTGTTTAAATAAAAAAAATTGTAACCTACAAAAATTCAGTACACTTACTTTCTGGATATGGCTCGTATAATGAAACTGCATACTTAGTTTTTTTTTTTGTTTTTTTTTTTGGTACTTAGTGCCTATTTTAATTCAACCATTCAAATGTCAAAACTGGAAAGATTTGGAAGAGTAGAACTATCATTATCACAACGAAAATGCGCCTAGTCAACTTTTTCGTCTTTGCAATATTTATATTAGGTCCTTACATATGAAATTGGCGTTTTGCCGTACTGGCAACTTTGATCTCAAATATCTTCTCTTTGGTTAGGAATTCCAAATTAAAATTTATACAGCTATTTACTCAAGTATTTGTGTTTCGAAAATTATAATTCATTTGTTTTTTCCTCAATTGTTTTTTTTCTTTGCGTCACTCAGTTTACAAAATGGAAAACTTGAAATATCGCGTTATTTACGAGTACGAGTTCCACCGTGGCACCAGTGCTGCAGAAACGGCTCGAAGGATTAATGATGTGTATGGCGACGGTGCCGCAAAAGAAAACAAAGTGCGTTTTTGGTTCCAACGTTTTCGTTCTGGAAATTTCGACCTGCAGAACAAGCCCTGTGGACGGCCGGAGACCAAAGTTGATAATGAAGAATTGAAGGCTATTGTGGAAGCGGATCCATCGCAAACCACGTCCGAGTTAGCTGCAGGCTGCGGTGTTAGTGATAAAACTGTTTTAATCCACTTGAAGCAAATTGGGAAGGTGAAAAAGCTTGAAAGGTGGGTACCTCACGAATTGAGTGAAGCAAATCAACAAACGCGCGTCGACTGCTGCGTTGCATTACTCAACCGGCACAATAATGAAGGGATTTTGAATCGAATCATTACCTGTGATGAAAAGTGGATCCTGTATGATAATCGGAAGCGCTCATCGCAATGGCTGAACCCTGCCGAACCAGCCAAACCATGCCCCAAGCGAAAATTGACTCCAAAAAAGTTACTTGTGAGCGTTTGGTGGACTAGTGCTGGTGTCGTTTACTACAGCTTTCTTAAATCTGGCCAGACGATTACGGCAGATGTCTATTGTCAGCAACTGCAAACCATGATGGAAAAGCTAGCTGCTAAACAACCGAGGCTGGTTAATCGCTCTAGGCCACTGCTGCTTCATGATAACGCTAGACCACACACTGCACAACAGACGGCTACCAAATTAGAAGAGCTTCAATTGGAATGTTTAAGACATCCACCGTACTCTCCGGACCTTGCCCCAACAGATTACTATTTTTTTCGAAATTTGGATAACTTCTTGCAAGGGAAAAAATTCAACTCCGATGGGGCAGTCCAAACCGACTTCAAAGATTTTATTGATTCCCGTCCGAATGGTTTTTTTAGTAAAGGGATCGATGAACTACATATGAGATGGCAAAAGTGCATAGATAGCAATGGTACATACTTTGATTAAATAAATATATTATATTAAAAAAAAATCAACTTTATGTTCCTCCCAAACAAAACGCCAATTTCATATGTAAGGACCTAATATTAGACTCTGAAAACAAACAAAAAACGTAGAATGTATGCATTTGAAATGTGGTGCTAGAGAAGGATGTTACGAATTCCATGAACAGCAAGGTGAACTTACAGCTTCATTCTCGAAGAACTGAGAATTATTGACAGATTGTCGATAATATATCTTCAAAGAGTCCTCCGATCCTTTGGGTACATTGTTCGTGGCCAAGGAGATAGTTTGAAGAGATGTGTGGCTACTAGAAGCGTGGAAGAATGACTTGGATTGGACAAATGAGAGACGCAACATGACTACCTTTAAGAACTGCCATTCAAACCGCGGAATCAAAGGCTATGTTATTGTATCAGACCTATGCGTCATCACAAAACATATTAGGATTAGTTTCTTGATTGTTTTAATGTGTATAGATTCTTGTTTATAATTTAATATTTGTTTGGTTTTTGTATGTATTTTTATGTTTGTTTTGGTCCGCGCTGAGTCGTAACCGCAACGGAAATGAGACTTATGGACGGTCGTCGTGAGACTATATCGCTGGCCGGCCGGCCTCTGCATTGCGCAAAACTCCCGAAAATTGTGGTATTTTGCGAATTGTGAGCGCATGTAGTGGCGGAAAATAGCGCTTACGATGAGCGATCGACCGTTCATAAGAAGGGTCAAAACCGAATAAAGTCACTTCTCAGTTAATTCTACCTAGTGTGTTTTTACTTGCAATCATCTAATACCAGCCTAAGAGGAATCTCTTCACCACGCTACCTTATTACCGATCTGAAGTGAGCTGAATTCTCAGAGCTTTGCGCAGCAGCCATCCACGTATGATACAGTTCTTTGTACCGGTTCCGTACAGCTATCATGGAAGTCACTATGCTCATTCATAAGCTATACGACAGATGATGGCTTATCCAATAGAAACATGTACTGTGTAAAACTTTACACAAAATAATAAAATTTAAAAAAAATATACAAAATGTATACTTTATTTGAATTGGCGTTTTCTCCATTTCTATATAAAACTCGCTTTTTTTTCTTCCCTTGCTTTCTTAAATATTTTTGAATATAAAAAGAATAACAATATTTTACCCTAAATAAAAAGCACGATAAAATAACGTTAAAAAGAAAACGCAAAAAAACATTGAAAAAAAGTGTAGTTAAAATATATCTCCGATTGTGGGATTTTCAGGATGATAATAAAGATAAATCGATTCTCTCTCTTACTGTGTTGTCTGGAGAGGTCTTTGGAGCAGACATAAAAAGGATCGGGCAAATCCCAAGGAGGCAATATATAAAGAAAGTAAAGCGCAACTCAGATGTAGTAACACTGTATTGTTAGTCCTTGGAATGGTTTGTTCTACTTGACCTTAAGCGAGGCTGTACGATATAAATATAAAAGGTTGTTGGAAATGTTCAACTGGAGACATTTGTAACCTATCAAAGATTTCAAATATATTTTATTTATTTTGACAATAAAGATTTTACAAATTAAATTTTGTGACCTATTCAGTCTCATGTGACTTTTCATGTGACATGTACAATCTTTAGTGACATGTACAATCCTTTAACTGTGACATGTACATGTGACATGTACAATCCTTTAACTGTATGCTTCATAGATTGCTCAGTGTCCCATTAACCGACGACAATTTTAAAAAGGAATTAATAACCATCAAAAAAATTGCTACAAATAATGGCTATCCTGGAAGCCTCATTGATTCACTTTTAAAAAACAAAACAAAAAAGAAACTTATAAAAGATTATATATTTAACGACACCTATAAGCATACCTATAAATGGAGCAAAGTCCTATTTATAAAAAATATATCAAATTAAATAACCAAAAATATTCCAAGTCACATAAAGCCAGCTTTTTACACTAACTTTAATCTCCGGAAACTCTTATTTAATAGGAAAGGCAAAAATTGAATACTTAGCAACAGCGGTGTGTATAAACTTTTATGTGCTGACTGTGATAATTTCTATATAGGAAAGACAGGAAGATCTTTTGAAAAGAGATTTCGTGAACACCAATCTGCTTTAACAAATCCTCTAATTTATTCTGAAATGGCTAATCATTGTCACCGAGAGAATCATACTTTTTCTATCGATGATGCCAAATTCTTACATATTAGCGGCAACGGAAATAAATTGGACTGATTAGAGGCCCTAGAAATTTCTAAGTCAGTATACCGATCGGAGCATCTGTTGAATAGTTATTTCCCCAAAATCTCCCCGCTCCTGGCCAAAATTATACCTAGCCTTCCCCTCACCCCTCCCGCCTCCAACCGTTGAAGTGTCTATGTCGGTGCCAGTCCGAACAGCATTTAGTCTTGTTTACGCTCCCCTGAAGATGAGGTGAAAGCCTTGAAACCGGTAGGGTTATACCGTCATAAAAAAGTGGAATAAACAGTGTTTGTTAAAAATAAATTACAATACAATCTTTAGTTTATGTTAAAATTTGTCAGAATCTGTAATAGGTCGTATTAAATTATATTGTAAAGGAATTTATCTGGAATAGGTCAGATAACAATCTATTATAAAGAAGTAAATGTGTAATAGGTCAGAAAACATTATATTATAAAAAAAGTTAATCTGTAATAGGCCAGATAACATTGCATTATAAAGAAATGAATCTTGAATAGGTCTGACAACATTATATCACAAATAAATGAATCTGTAATATGTCAGATTAAATAATATTATAAAAAAAATATGGTCGTGATCTGACAACAATATGATAAAGAAATTAATCTGTAATAGGTCAGATTAAATGACATTATAAAGAAGTTATCTGTAATAGGTCAAACCTGAATATTGGTTTATTAACCAACCAACACATGCCTGTTTGTATAGAGCTTTGAGATAGTATGAAGTAACGTGACACTTGATTTCACGGAAAATGGATTTTTCTATTGCTCTATTCCTCAATTTTAAAATATGTATGCTTGGTTGCAACTAAATATATGTTAGATGATTATAAGATCAGTTCATCTGTTCATAAATTTATAAATTGTTAAAAGAAAAAATAATGAACTACTTTAATGTTAATCAACAAACTTTGATATGACAATTATTTATTAAACCCATCAAATTATTTAGGATGCCGTATTCACGTGCTTTTAAGAACATCATCACTCGCACACGAAATGATTGACGAATGACTCGATTATGGTGACGTATATTATTTGGATGTCAGCGAAGAGATATTGGATAAGTTGAAGACACTGACCACATGTCAGAGTTTCAAAACATACTTCAATGCCTTAAAATCAGGCAGTAAAGGAAACTTTACATTCTGTCAACATTATTTTACCATCGGATTCAGAACAGCGGTGTTGCTGATGTATATCAATTTACTCACTTAAAAGATGAGAAAAAGGAAAAAAAATATAGATTAAAAACTTCACTTTCCAAGTACGTTAAATTAACGTTAGAATGGTAAAATAAATAACGACTTTAAGGCCCAACAACGACGACACAAAAGAATGTAAATAAATAAACTAATTTGCTTTATTTTTTTCAATGTAACAAATATACAAAAAACCAAGGTTTTTAATTAATTTTTTTTTGTGCTTGATAACGTCGGAATAATTCTAATGTGGGTGAATTGCCCATATTTAAAAAAAAGAAACGATATAATCTGGGTTAACAGGACTACTGACTGAGCAAATAATCTGTTTTAAAAATAACTGGGTTTCAGGAAAACAAATAAGCAATTCGAACCAACAACATATCAAATGTTATTTCGCGAAAGTAATGGATATTTAAAAAAAGCTTTTTCGAAAACATATGTGGTCGGTTTGAGACATACGAAAAAGTGGCAGACTTTACATGAATTTTTCATCCCTTCAATTTTTCATCTCTTCAATACAATTCCTTCTTTTTACGTTTTACTTACTTTATTCAATCGCACTTTTTTTCAACGTCTCTATACAATCATTCTAATAGTAAAGCTTTTTAGTTCATAGTGTACTGTCTTAACTTATGGGTCGCGATCTAAAATTGTGACGTTTGGCATTTTGAATGGGAACTTTTTTCTCATAATACCAATATTTTTATACACATACCATCACATAATATCCATGATGGAGTAGGAAGAGAAGACAGAGCACCAGATTTTCCCATATTAATACACATCCATCACCTCTTCTATATCAATACATTTTTTTAAACAACTCCTACGTTTTGTCTGACTACGTTTCTTTCAAAATCTTATTCATTTAATCAAATTATACTGCCCTTGGTCTTCTATTCTCATCCCTTCTACTCACACGTTCACTAAATATTTGTTTTGCTATTGTAGTATTTCTTCATTCATTCGTTCCACATACCCAAACCATGCTAGAGGGCTCTTCTTCATCTTAATCAACACATCGGCTTTAAGTTCACATTCATCCCTTATCACATTTCGTATTGTGTCATACATTGTCACCTCATATATGGTTCTCAGTGTAACCATTTAAACAGCATTTAGTCGACTCGTAAAAATATTTTTCTACGTCCACGTTTCACTTCGATGCATCAATAGTAACACCAAAATACTGTCTTAGTAATCTTTTAATATTTTTGCATAATAACATACGAAATTACAAAATCATTTTAAAAATTTGATAAGCAACTGTGCATTGAAAGTTACAGCTTCTCGATATTCAATCCCATTATTATCAAATAAGCTGAGAAGATAATATATTCCAAAAGTAAGCAATAATTGTTAAAGACAACAGGAAAAGAAAACAAACTTTCACTTTTTCTACCCTTAACCAACTTATTGAATATAAAGGTATTTGATTTGCTGGTACTGACATTCAATACACTATCGTTCGACAATCAAGAAAAACTTATAGTGGAATCGGTATATTTCTGAGTGACGAGGCACTTTTCTAGAGTTTTAACAAAATCATCAAGTATTTTTGCGTAGCGTCGACGTTGAGGGCTAACGTGGCGTTGATATAAGGCACTTGTTTTGGTTACGCAACATTCAAGAATGGACAGGTATCCAGACATCTGAGGAGTCGTTCGGTGCCACCAAAGACAGATATATTTTCTCAAGATGATCGCCAATATAAGAGAAACCGCACACAACACGTGAAGAAGAAAATAAAGTGTTCGAGTGCATTCTGGTTAAAATTAAAAAGCGAAAAGCCTATTTTAGTAAACAAATCGTTTAAAGCGCTACTACACTTCACAGCAACATTCAGGAACATGTGCGAGTCAAAGCTTTTAATTCTAAGTCAAACAAAAACCAAATTGCCAAACAGACTGCAGCCTGAATTTGACCGAAGGTCCAGTCTATTTAATATAACACCGTCCTCTAATTTATTCTGAAATGGTTAATCATTGTCACCGTGAAAATCATACTTTTTCTATCGATGATGCCAAATTCTTACATATCAGTAGTAACGGAAATAAATTGGACAGATTAGAGGCCCTAGAAATTTCCAAGTCAGTACATCGATCCGAACATCTGTTGAACAGTTATATCCTGAAAATCTCTCCGATCTTGGCCAAAAACGTCCCATGCCTCCCTCACCCCTCAACCCCCAACCGTTGAAGCGTGTATATCGGTACCAGTTCGAACAGAATTTAGTATTGTTTGTGCTCCCCTGGAGATGAGGTGAAAGCCTTGAAACCGGTAGGGTTATACCATCACAATAAAGTGGAATAAACAGTGTTTGATAAAAATTAATTACAATGTATTTAAACCTCCACAACGTTAATGCCTTAACTATTAACAATATATAACACCAAGACTTGATGAGCTTTTTATTAAAAGCTAAGGTTCATAATAATACGATTCGATGTTGTAACCAACATTCTTTACTGCATTTATTATGTTACAAACTTTATTTTATTGTTTATATTTTGTTATTCTTGACTTGGGCTGCGAAACCTTAATTAGTACCTTTATTTAGATCACGGCCCAAAAAAGATAAAGAAACGCTGGTTTAGACAGACAAATAGCGCGACACACTTGACTATCAGACCATAATTTTTTTGTCTTTTCGATATCTTTCCTTCTTTTAACATTTGAATTACTTAGTTTAACCGCATTATTTTCAATCTATGATTGCTTCCATGTTAAAGCTCTAAAGGTTACGTGTAAGCTTCGCACCATCGCTCACGTGCTTCAAAATGTGAATCATGTAACATTAGTTTCTCTTATGTGTTTTTTCTGGTTTTCTGTCTTCCTTTATTCCAATCTCTTCCGATCAACGATTCGTGTTAAAATTTTTTATTTATCATTTTAGTATTGCATAGGTTTTTTTCTCGACATCAATAATGTAAATACTTTATTGATGGCGATAAAAAACATTTTACTCAAAATTTTATAAAACAATTGTAAAGCTGCCTGAAAGAATACGTCACTTGGTATGAACTCACTTGTATTGTTCAATAAAATATAAAATTAATAATAAAAGCTTGGCACGCTTTAAGAAGCGACTGAAAAAAACTCTTAATTTCTAGTCAGAAAAATAACGTGTTTCATTCCCGATTTTTTTTTCCATTTCTCTCCACCATCCCTTCCTTTTATTTTGATTGATGATATCTCACTTAATATGAAAAATAATGTTCGGGTGATTGTCCGTCATTGTGGGGTTCGTGGGCATATGCTCACGTATGTATTCATGGATTTCGTGGGGATGAATAGTCATTTGAATGATTTATGCAACCATGTAACTTGCTTCATTTACTTTTGTCTGGTTAGTTGGAAGAGATTGCCGTCTGGCAATAATCCCGCCAAATTGTATTTGCAATAAAAGTGTTAAATAAAAGCCTGGCGCTTAAAATAATAACGAAAGCTTCCAAAGTTGACACCATTTCCCTGTCAGGGTATAAAGACAGGACAGAGCAATAGACTTTCCTATTTTGACATACAACCTTCGGCTATTTAAAATGCATATACCTTATCATAAAACTTGTACAATTTATCTGACATTCCACATTTCCTTTTTTTTTCAAAATATATACTTGATAAGAATCTCGGATGAATAAGGACATGAGGTGTTTAAGACCAGTAGGCGTTAACTGTTATAATTAATCACATAATATATATGAGTCAATTTATTTCCGTAAGACTCACGATAATTTAAAATGATTCCGCTTTCATATAGAACGTCACAATATATGTGATATCTCTATATAAGTGAGTTGGTGTTTATCTATGGTTCTATCCTACCCAGTTTCAGCTGGGCATGCTTGGATATAATTCATTGAGCGTACGAAGACATTTTCCCGATGTACGTTGTCAGGCTCATTGTTGTGAGTCTTCCAAGATTACTTGAAAGATTAGCGTTAAATATTCTTAACAATGGTACAAGACTTTGCCGGCACGAATTGTTCTCAATCACAAACGCAAGAATGGGTATCCAAGTTGCCATGCCTGATGGAAGGATCTTAACTTTTTCGAACAGAACTGCTTCGGATATTGATATATTTCATATAACATTGTCAAAAGTAAAATAAGTTTTCGTGTTAGACTGGGCACGATTGAAAACACTCATCAACTCATTTAAGTGACATTTGAACATTTTAATTTTTGAAATATGTTCACTATTTTTTTTTCATTTGAAAATTCAAATGTAATTGGGTCAAGCTTGTATTGTGAATGAAAAAAAAATCTAACAGAACAGATATGTAGTACACATGTGAGTGGAAGGTGTGTGAGAGGATGACCAAGGAATGTATGGTTGGATCAAGTATATATTTTGAAAAAAAAAAAAAAAGGAAATGTGGAATGTCAGATAAATTGTACAAGTTTTATGATAAGGTATATGGATTTTAAATAGCTCAAAGTTGTATGTTAAAATAGGAAAATCTATTGCTCTGTTCTGTTTATACCCTGACAGGGAAATTGTGTCAACTTTGAAAGCTTCCGTTATTATTTTAAGCGTCCGGCTTTTATTTAACACATTTATTGCAAATACAATTTTGCGGGATTATTGCCAGACGGCAATCTCTTCCAACCAACCAGACAAAATTAAATGAAGCAAGTTACATGGTTGCATAAATAATTCAAATTACTATTCATCCCCACGAAATCCATGAACACATACGTGAGCATATGCCCATGAACCCCACAAAGACAGACAATCACCCGAATATTATTTTTCATATACAGTGAGATATCATCAATCAAAAGAAAAGGTAGGGATGGTGGAGAGAAAAGGAAAAAAAATCGGGAATGAAACACGTTATTTTTCTGACTAGAAATTAAGAGTTTTTTTCAGTCGCTTCAAAGCATGCCACGCTTTTATTATTAATTTTATATTTTATTGAACAATACAAGTGAGTTCATACCAAGTGACTTACGTATTCTTCCAACCAGCTTTACAATAATTTTATAGAATTTTGTGTAAAATGTTTTTTATCGCCATCAATAAAGTATTTACATTATTGATGTCGAGAAAAAAAAACTATGCAATACTAAAATGATAAATAAAGAAAATCAAATTTAACCCGAATCGTTGGCCGGAAGAAATTGGAATAAAGGAAGACAGAAAACCAGAAAAAAACACATAAGAGAAACTAATGTTACATGATTCACATTTTGAAGCACGTGAGCGATGGTGTGAAGCTTACACGTATATTAAGCTCATAATTAATTCTAGAGTCTAACAGTATAGACAGTATAGTGGAGAGCTCATAATTAATTCTAGAGTCTAACAGTATAGATAGAGCGGTGATCTGTGAAAGCCAAGGAGCAATACCTGCTGGAGTGTAGCGCGAGTAATTTATAATATTAAATCTGGCAAAGGTCGTCATGCCACATAATATTGTACAACCAAAGGAAAAACAGCTTTTGATAAAATACTCGTACATAAATGATGGGAACATAATGGCTTAATATTATGTTAAACGTTTAAAAATAATAAGAAAAGAGAGGCTTTTATTTTTTCCATTTATATTTTTCAAACGATGAGATTAATATCAGGAAAGGGGAGGTTTCCAGAATATATTCCCAGAACATCTAGCCTCGAGAAAAATATAATACAAAGTTTCTTTTCAAAACGAATTAACTTATTCAAACCCATCATTTTTTTTTCTTTTTTCATAGGTAATTTGGTAAAGCACTGTTTCCCGACGATTACGAGTTCAATCTTTTAACTCAAAGAAAATGTATGGAAAACTATTGACTTTTCAAGAAGAGATTTGTCTCAAAGAAGACTAATTGCTAAAGTGCAAATAGTAAACGCTTTATTGATTTACAAACTTTTGTTTCACGTACTGGACGATTATTAAGTCATCCTGAATTAGGATTGTTTTCGATACTGTATTCACAAACTATGTTCTTAAAAGCATCACCACTCGCACACGGAATTACTTTGTTGAATGATGTTTTTTGATGTTGATATATTTCACCCCTTCGTGAATAAATTGAGGATTAAACTCGTGAATAAACTTCGTAGGTATAGTTCTTGGAACAACATGTGTTTTATAAAGGCATTTTTTATCTGTTTTTTTGGGGGATTTAAGGTGTTGCAAACTTGAAAACAGTATACAGTTTAAGTGGAGCGCGCCGGCTCTCAAGTCAACAAGTGGTCCGACTAACGAAGGGAATAAATCCACGCAGCATCCGCTTCAAGGGGTGCCATTGTACTTGCCTGGTGCTGAGGGGGCGCAAAGTGGGGTCGGCGTGTACCCCCAGGTTGGGGTAGATAAGGCGAGAAGCGCCAAAACGTGAACATATTGACCTTCTGAAAAATGTTGCCAAGGTGTTATGTTTTACGTCACACCTTTATTGTAAGGGTATGTTTGGGGTTATTTTTTTTCTTTCGCATTATGTGAAATAAAATGTAAAGTGATATATTTTGTAGCATTGTCGTTTTGTGGTTGTCATTATTCCTAAAAACCGAAGCATTATGGGTAAATTTCTCGGTTGTTTTTCGTTATATTGACTTAAAACAAATTGACCTGTTTATGCTAATATCTTACAACTTACTATAAATATATTAAAGAGGCCTGAAGGGAACACCAGATTAAAACCTATTTGAAAAATAGGTTTCAACGAAAATCGACAAGTGTTTTGACACTAGATCACGGAAGTTACTTAAATTGGTTTAACTTCTAAGCCTTTTCTTATTTTTATTTTTTTTAATTTATTTTACACATGACAAGAAATATACACAATTTGCAAAAAAAACAACAGGTTATTTAATTTGGACACACAATTTTATTGGATATGGGTTTGTTGCGTTTCATTTGTCGTATCCCCAGTAAACTAGGCTTTTGCCTGTATCTCACCTATGTGTATGTTGTTTTCTTTAATACTCAGAAGCTGCCCAACCATTTGTTGAAGTATTTCTTTTATATCAGGTGTTACAAAGTATATTACAAGTACGTTGGTGTATAATTAACGATCGTTTTACCATGCCCTTCGAATCTGTCAATTTGAAGAGCCTGAACATAAATCACGCGGAAGACCTCCTCATTCCTTACCTTTTAAGCATTGATTCTCCTGGATTTGAAACGATTGAACAATTTTCAAACTTAAATTTCCTCCTATCGTTCTTTCACCAAAGATTTCGTTGACATCGCGAAATGTGTCCATCCCTTTTCGAAGGGATAAATCATGATATGACAAATATGAAGGTATTTATTGACACAAATTTTAACTATCTAAATAGCAAAGAATAAATTAGTAAAAAAAATAAAACAAAATGATAAATTTGACAGATTCGTCTATTTAACATCTACACACATGACATACCTACTCCCCCAAACTGTAAGCTCGCACTCTTTGCTGACGATGCGGCATGCTACGCATCGTCACTCAAGGTAGATCGAGCTGGTCGCCGTCTTCAGATTGCCATCACGTTCTCTCGCAAAACAAGGAAGGAGTGCCAGTTGCGAATTCATCGGTGGTTGCCTAGTTAAGTGGCAAGACGTGGTTAAATACCTCGGCCTGCACCTCGACTGGCGACTGACGTGGAAAACTCATCTGAATACCATCAGACAGAAAAGTCACAAGGACATAGAGGCTATCAGTTCGATATATCATCGACGCAGCTTCCTTTCACCCAAAAATAAGCTCCTCCTCTATAAACCCCTTATTCGTCCTATCTTGACCTATGCTGCACCCGTTTGGGGTAGTGTGAGCAACACGGATCACCTGAAACTCCAGAGAGTGCAGAACAAGGCATTTAATATATCTTTTAACACCCATCCCAGAATAAACCTTACCCGGCTTCACGCCGAACAGCGAGAAGAAACCCTACAACACCACATCCTCGTTTGGACCGTGAAGTTCTATAAAAGTCAACAAGATCACAGCAATCCCTTTATCGCTGCCCTGGGGGCTTATGAGAGTAAATCCGGCCTACACTTCCGTTATTAGCACAGGATCCCGAAGTATTATCTGTTGCCTGACTAGTCCACCTACAGTATTCGCTGGGACGACCAAGGTCTGAGTGAATGTCATGGAATAACATACAAGTAGCCTGAACGAGTGGACTTGTTTTTTCTAAATAATTAGTGTAAGAATTGTTATCTAGCTATAAGTAGTATGTAGGTGTCAATTTTTTCTATGAAATCATGTATTAAGATTGTTAAAAATAAAAATAAAATGACATGTAGGTTAATAAGATTAAGTAAGTTCATAAATTATAACATATAATTAAGATTAGTTAAGTAATAAATTTGTATATACTCGTAGGTATAGCCTTGACAGATATTTGTACAGTATATTACTTTGTTAAATTAAAAAAAAAAGATTCGAAGGGCACCGGTCGAAGGGCAAACGATCTTTAACTATGCACCAACATAATTGTTGCTTAAAGCCCCATATAAAAAAAGAGACAGGGGTTCATTATTTATATTTTATAGGGACTAAAACCAGAAACCCTGGAGAAACCTTTAACTAACTAGGCCACAGGTCGTAACACAAACGTAATTTAAATAAATATAGTTTACTTAAGAACTATACAACACCGTTAGTTCCAAAGTCGTGACTGGATGACTTATTAGCATTGTTTGATGCCGTACAAGGTGACTCATCGTACTAATTTGGCATATTTTACTAACGATGAAAAGTTTTCGAAGACAAAAAATAAATAATTTCATAACAAAATGAGCAAATATTTCTCTTCGTATAAAAAACTAACGCAATAAACGTGTGTAAGTAACGTGAAGAATAAAACGGGTAACTCACCCAGTTATCCCAAAACCTCGCAAGGGGCTTTTTGGCGTGTAATCATTTTGTAAATGATCTTCTTTATTTGGTCATTTATCTTTTTATACTTTTGTAATTCCTTCATTAAAAAAAGCGGTTGGCTTACAATCATTGCAAAAATACAGAGAGAATCCCTCAGTTCAAACTATTCGTTTTTTTATTGTACTAAACTCTCGTTGTATACAGGAAACCTGGTGGGTGTATTGCCATGTAGAATTCTATTCTGACAAGCTAGAAAGGTTTTAAAGACACCTGAAGGAAATACCATACTCATTATTAAAACAGAGTACCAACGGGAATCGATTCCGCAACCTCCGGGTCGAAAGACAGGTAATTATCAACTAGACAATAGAGGTCACCTAAAGGGGGATAAAGATCAACAAAAAATAAGGTAACATGTTTAGTCTATTTCGTATGATACTTCATACCAGAAGGCATTGAACTGGTTGAGTGTTAGAAATAGACGCCAAATTCCCATACTGTCTATTGTATAATATCCTTAATTGTCCCGCCACCTCCTCTCATTTCGCCGAAAATTTTCAGCGTCTTTTCAATCATGGATTAGCGCTACGCTTAAACAGAGATTATCTATTGGCCTTTCCAGTTCACCGCTCCTCTTTTTATACGTCGTCCTTTACTGTCCATGCAGTGACACTCTGGAATCAGTTACAAACCAATATAAGACTCGCTCCATCCTTGGCATGCTTTAAGAAGCAACTGAAAAACCTCTTAATTTATAGTCAGTAAAATAACGTGTTTCATTCCTGATTTTTCTTTTCCTTTCCTCTCCACCATCCCTTCCTTTCCTTTTGATTGATTATATCTCACTTTATATGAAAAATAATGTTCGGGTGATTGTTTGTGGGGTTCGTGGTTATATGCTCACGTATATGTATATGGATTTCGTGGGGATGGATAGTCATTTGAATGATTTATGCAACCACGTAACTGGCTTCATTTTCGTTTGTCTGGTTGGTTGGAAGAGATTGCCTCCTGGCAATAACCCCACCAGATTGTATTTGCAATAAAAATGTTAGATAAAATATATCTTTTTTCCTACCCGGGAGCTTTAGGCATAATTTACGTAGATACCCTAGTTTATTTTTAAAAGGGTTGTTTTTCAAAAAAAATCTGTGCTAACGGGACTTGAACATGCGTTTCACAGGTAGAAAAAAAAGTGTTTTACAAACTAGGCCATGAAAATCATCATTTACAATATGTTCCGCAACATTTTTAATGCGGATAAGTAACAGGTCGTGACTTAGAGACATGCTTTGAAGAGATTAAATGTCACACCAATCTCTATCGTTCAAAATTTAGCGATCCTCAAAGACTTACGACAACATGTAGGAAAAGGATCCTCACTTAATTTGGGTATGTTGCCAGAAAGGACAGCAAAACTTTTGAAAAGCTGGTGGTCATTGGAATAGCTAAAGGATAGTGGACAAGAGGAAGATGTTTTACAGGATGAAATAATCAAATTAAGGATTTAAATCTCTTTAACGTTGCATTCAATATGGTCCAGGACCGAAAAGGATAGAAACAGGTGGTGCACCAAGTTCAAAGCATGTTAGAAAACCATGATGGTGAGCATCGAACATGTGGTTAGAAAGAAGAAGAATGTCTCAATTCCCGTTTAATAAGTTCATTACGGTTTACAATTTTTTTTTTAACTTTGTTTTAAATTATGCAGTTTGATTAAAATAAAAAACAGTAGAGCATCGATTTTCCGAATAACGATCAACCGAAACATCGGTTAACTGTAAGTTCAAATTTGCGGCCGCTAGTATTGAAATTACATTTTATGAAAACTTATCGTGTTTTATAGTATGTGTAGAATTTCAATTGCTGTGGCGCTGCAGCGCTTTTCCCCTCCCTGCCAACCAGCCTACGTGAGCAACTTCGCGTCGTTAGTGGCGTGTGAGCCTTCACTTGTGACAGAGCCTTCACTTGTGACAGAGCCTTCACTTGTGAAGATCGGTTATCCGAAAAATCAGTTATCCAAATACCCCCAGAACCCGAATTGTTTCGGATAATCGATGCTCTACTGTATTAAAAGACAGTTCGAAAATAAGCATTGGATTATTCAAAAATGAAAAGTTTCATTTTCATCGTTAAGAATAAATTGTCATTGACAACTTAATGCCAAACGTCCTGAATGTATGTATATTTGATCAAATACAAAAAAATGTAAAGTTCATGTTAAAAAATCTACTCTAAAATAATTCAGCATTGAAAGATACCGTACTAAAAAAAAAACAAATATATAATATATGTACTGAAGAAATCTTCGACAGCTGTACATATCATGGAAGAAACCAGTTAACCTTGTTTTAGTTTCCCATATTCAAAAAAAATCTTCTTAATTTTGAACAAGTCAAAAGGAATGCTAGTGGATTAATAAAACATCAATTAATTTATTTATTCCCTTATAACAAAGATCTAAAAAGATTGAATAATTTGTAAGTTATCAAAAGCTTTATGATTCTAATAAAGTAAAACTTCTGTGCAGTAAAATTTTCAGTTTTAATAGGATATATTTTCAATGAAGAATGTTTTATTTCAGAGTTGAAAATTACATAAAAACATTTATTTGTTTACTTTCTGGAAAAATATGTGTGTGTATATGAATAATTTAATTTACCTCAAAATAAAATAATACAATGGCGTAGATAATTTAAGAAGAGTTATATACAGGGTGTAACACCCGGTGACGACCATCGGAAGCAGGGTGATGGGGGACATCAATACCTATCGATTTAACCCCCATATATGTTCCGCGATATTCAGTGGTTCTCTTGGGGGTTAAATCGATAGGTATTGAGGTCCCCCATCACCCTGCTTCCGATGATCGTCACCGGGTGTTACACCTTATATATTTTTATTGAATCACTCCGATATTTTACTCTTACTTCCAGAGAACATAATTATGTTAAGACCTGCATTTATTACACTAACAAAAGTAGACATTATTATTTTAAGTTTTAAGGCCAAATACTATACAAGCGAGATAATCTTCGTAAAAGCAGCGCATATGAAATACAATGTGCTTGTGAAAGTATTCATATTAGAATAACATAAATAAACGTAATAACTAGAGTAAAAGAAAATATCTAATTTTTGCCTATATAATTTTTCAGAATTTGCAAATAATACTATAAAGACAAATTATAATTTGAAAGATATTAAGGTTAAAGTTTTATTAACGTCACAAAAATAAATATAAAACTAAGAATTAAGATCCATTAGAGATACACAAAGCCATAGGCAAAAACAATAAATAACCAAAGATTGCCAACTCTGTGCACTAGTTGATAAGACGCCAGTTTCCCTGACCGGAGGTTGTGGGTTCAATTTCCAGTGTAGTTTTCACTTAAGATCTCTTTAACATATTTTTGGTTGGTTGGAAGAGAGTATTACTTAGCAATACGCTGGCTAGATTGTACTATAAACAACGCAAGTGTAATACAATAATACAATACAAAGCAAAAAGTTTCACATTTCTGAAACATTTTCATCTAAAATTAATATTTCCGAATTTTAAGAAATATTTGTATAATGTATTTTAAGTAATTTACTAAAAATGAAATATTTCCGTAGATGTAACACAAACACTTTTTTTTTGTGGGTGGTCCATAGTAAAGTAACATGACATCAATTTGATAAGTATACACTGCTCTCATAACAAATTGATATCAATTCACTTGAAGAAGGCCTCGGGTAGGAGGTGTACACACGTGTAGCGGGGATAAATATATTATACAAATATTGGTGGAATAACAAAGTTATTCTTTGTTTAATATTCTAATATGGAGTTCTTCAAAGCTAAAGTCGAACCTTTGATCAATGTATCCAATTATAAGCGGATCAGGAGAGGTTTAAGGGGGTTTACGAAATACAAGTGTTTGTGAAAAAAAATATTGTTTAATATCCTGAAAATGTAAACAATGATTTGTTAAGCTGATCAGGAGAATTAAGCAAACAAGTGTTAGCAAAAAACAAGCGTTTAAGAAAAAACATTGTTTATTTATTATTCTGAAAATGAAAGCAATGATTTACTGTGCGGATCACGTGACGTTAGCAAACAAGTGCTTAAGGCCGTAAGAGGCTTTCACGTTTTATTTTGTCAAGATTTTATTAATTCTTCAAGTATTTTTATCAACGCTCTTAGACAGCTATTGCTTATCTTATTTCGAAAAAAGAAAACCTTTATTTTCTCACTTTTACCGCTGTTTTTATTATTTAGAAATGGTTCAGAAATTCTGGTATTTTTATACTTTGACTATATTATACCTACCAAAAGGTCAAAAAAAAACCTTTTTTGTATTGCGCAGTATATGGCTTTATTGTTTGGTATACTACGCCGTGTTCAACTAGGTCTGAAGCTAATAACATCATTCAAGCAAACAATATCTTTTATGATCTAGGGTTACTTTTTGTTAGTTTGTTACATCAAAGAAATCTTTAAAAGGGTCATTCAAATTGAGCGTTTTTTTAAATTTTTGAATAAAACAAACAACATGCTTTGATTTAAAAATACTTTTTATTGGTCATTGAAGTATAATATATGACATTTAAACACAAAAAAAACAATATCCTCCAAATGTCTACCTCTTGCAGCTCCACGGATGTCCACTCTTTTGTCAAAATATTCGATGGCATTTTGGCATAATTGCGATTCTAACTCACCAATAACGCAAATAATTTCATCCTTCAGCTCAGGAATTGATTGAGGGTCAATCTTATAGACTTGGCTTTTCACGTAACCCCAGAGAAAATATTCCAACAGTGTCAGATCACATGATCTTGGTGTCAAATTAACATCACCGTTTCCGGAGATTACAATACATAAAGTAATTCTCTATTTCAACGCGTTGTTGTATTGTATATGACTCCATTTTTATAAATGTCAAACTCGTACATTGCACTTCTCAAATGTCATAAGACCCAGCCAAGTTCGCGACGCCATCTGTGTTTTATCCAAGAATTAAAAAAAAAGCTCAATTTGAAAACTCTTAAGTAATAATAATTATTAAAAACAATTCATAAAACACCATTTAAAGAGCAAACTCTTCTTAAGGGCGCTCTAACTCGGTACTTGAACCTTTATTATTGACAGATTAAAAATACAACAAAATAAATAAACATCAAAGTCGAGCATAAGGATAGGAAGCTGGTGGCTGCGACCATTACATTATACACTTCCCAGCATTTGTATATGTTTTGAAAAACATATTTGGTAAGAAAAATAAAAAAAACTTAACAAGGAATAAGAAATGATGGCAATAAACTCGCCAGGTTAAAAAAAAAAAAAAAAAAAAAAAAAAAAAAAAAAAAAAAAAATGATAAATAAACCTATTGGGGATGTCTCGTCAAAATTTGTGAACGGGTTCGAATTTCGAGTTAGAACGCCCTTGAAGAGAGTTTGCTCTCTCAATAGAGTTATACAACCTGTCATTTTATTATTATAATAAAATAATTATTTATATATCGTTATTTAGAGAGAAACCTCGTCTTAAGGACGCATTAATTCACTTTTATTGACAAATTAAAAATATTACAAAATAAATATACATTAAAGTTGAGTATAAGGTAAGGGAGTTTTTAGCTGCAACTATTAGATTAAACACTTTTCCGCATGTGAATATGTTTAAAAAAATATATTTGGTAAGTAAACATATGTGATGGTAACATTTAGCTTTAGGTGTAGTGTTGTGTTTACACGTATGTATAGTACTCGTATTTATAGAATCATAAATTTTTATGAAATCTGCCAGAGTTGTATTCAAGTGCCTCCTAAAGTTCTACACTTAGAGTAGACAATTCCACGCCACAGGACCAGTGACAGCGGAATACATATTCTAACACCCCACCCTATTGGTAGTCAAGAACTTCATCACAGTTTTTTTTTTCTTTAATTTCTAGCTTCTGATACTATTTCTTTACATTTTTTATATTTTTCAACAGTTTTGAATCTTTCCACAATATTTAAAAGAATGTCTGTTTTAAAAATTTTGACTGGATATCCAAATTCATAAATATATATTCTGGTTTGTAGGATTTTTTCTTACATTTTGATCAAGATCTCTATTGAAGTGAAACTTCTATAGACGCGGTAGGGCAAATTGGCCTGAACGTCACGAAAAGTGAAACGCTTCCCCTTCTCCGACTTTAATAGTAATATTTCAAATGATCTTTAATATTTATTTATATTAATATAAATAAACAAATTCAATAAATACTTAACATAAATTTATAAATTTATTATTATGAATAATTTAAATAAATAATTTGATAAATGAACGATAAATAAGGAAATTTATAAATTTATTTATTTATTAAATATTATATTAGAATAACAAATATTTAATTTAATTAATTGAATGATATTTAATTTAATTCATTAATAAATAATAAATAATTAATTATAATTGATAAATATAATAAAATGAATGTAATTTACGTGATAAATAATAAATTTATAATTATTATCAATTAATAATAATAATTATAAATAATTATTATTAATAATATTACTAATAATTAATGCTCATATTAATTATTATTAACAATTAATGAATCAATATTAATAGTTAATTAATTAATTATAATATTAATATTAATAAATAATATAATATTATTATTATAATTATAAATTAATTATAATTTTTATTAATATTAATAATTATTATAATTAATTAATGATTGAATTATTAATTAATAATTATAATTATTAATTTAAAAAATTAAATTATTAATTAATGTATTAATTAATAATTAATTAAAAATTCATTTATAAATAATTATTAATTATTTTTAATTAAATTAATTTGTTTAATAAATATAACCATTTCCTAATCCTAAAAAAAAAATCGTTAGTAAATGGAAAAACGCAATGCATAAACTCAAGTTTTCCTAGCAGATAAGAAGTTTCACTTCTACCGTGCGAGAGTTTCAAGCATCGGTTTTTTTATACATGTCCTTTTTTGATTAACTAATAATTTTAATGAAAATATTCTATCATAAAATAATTCAAGAAAATAACTATAAAATTTGCTGATGTTGGTGTACGTTCTTTTGACGAAACTTCACACGTTGACTGCATAGCAGGGTCATTAAAAGAGTGTTGATTGGTCATCACTCTGATTGACAACTATATGGCATAAAATACAGGCTGCATGCCGGGAGGTAATTTGACGGTCTCGGGTGGTTGTTGGTGATGGTCGAGACTATTGATAGATCAACGTGATCGAATATTCTCTAGATAAAGTGATCTCATAAAAGGTTGTGTGATCGAGTACCTACTGAACGTTTCAGATTCTGATGGAGGAAGCTTGTCTATAGATAGACTGAAGATTAATATGTTATTTTGATCTAAATTCTATCACATTAGATTTATTTTTATTTTTATTCGGAACATTTGTAGGAAGGGTTTATTCCACAACAATACCTTATTACTTCACTCCGTATTCTGTCATACACTGTCGCTCGTTGTTTTCTTCTCCAATACATTAAAGTGGGGTTTATAATACTGCTGTAGAATACCAGCTTAGCAGATTTTGAAACTGTCCGGTTCAAGTAAGTATGTTTTAGTACTCCGTTAATTTTGTTTCCTATCACTACACGCAGTTCGATAAGTTTAGATACAAATGTACATAAAATCTGTGGCGTTGTGGCAGAAGTTGATGTATCCGTTTTTTTTTTGTAATTTTGTGTTTATTCTCCCAATTTATAGAAAATATTTCACAGTATGTTGTGGCAAAACTTGGTGTGTCAGTCATCTCAACAGTATGTATAGTGTTTGGAAAAACTTAAAAAATGCTTATTTATACTGATTTTAATAGCTTATCAAAGTAAATATTTCTTCTCCTGTAAACTAAAGCAAAACGGACATATCAACTTCTGCCATAACGCCACAGAAATTATATACATTTTTTTAACGAAAATCCGCGGGGAAAGGAACCGTTTTTGAATGAAAAAATTTTGTCTCGTATCGATTATTATATTCAATATAGTACATTTATTTAAATATTTATATATTTTACATATAATCAAGATATTAGCTCAGAACATATAATTTATTACCAGTGCTCAATTCGTGTAAGTCTGTCACGTCAGCAGGTCTGTAAAATGTTACAAAATTTGTGTAATATATGAAAAAAAAACACACACATGCCTCAATCATTTTAGTCATCATCCTTTACTTTGAGGATGTTGAACTAAATAAGTCCACATCCGAGTCAGATACCGCATTGTACTCTCGGCACATTATCAACACTGGGTTGTAGAAGCTGATGTTACTTCTTAATGTAACATCACTGAACAAAGCAGGTCTTCTTATAGATCGAAAGGAAACACTTAAACTGATACGTTACAGAGTTACACGTAAATAAAATAAGTAGAAAAAAAATCATTAAAAATATCGTCTTCGTCGTTGCTGGGCTTCGTAGTCGAGGATCCCCATGCCACCCCAACGTTAATTCAGTTAGTAAACGATACTGTGTTTCTGTCTTTTTTTCTCCTCTTTAAGTGAGTGAGTCGTTGTACACCAGTAAACTCACTGGCCATACCTGTATACTGGATCCGATGGTACACCAGAAATGATCGGAGAACACCGGTATGTTTTTTCCCCTTATTATTGTAAAGGATATATATGATTGAAGTCAAAGATATCTTTATACTCTTGAATATTAGGCGGAAAAAATGCCTGTGTTATTCGAGGGTAGTAACACATCGCGGGGTTCGAACCGATAATGATCAAGATGGTAACATGTTTTCCTTCCACTGAGAATTCTCTGTAGTACCCGAAAAAAAATTTGTTTGTTTCTGAGTAAGGGTCATGTTTCTGGTTACATAGAAGAAAAAAAAAACACAATAATATAGCCTCCAAATTATTCTCTGCTCTACGTGAAAGTAATTAGATAAATGCCCTGAAAAAAGACAAATTGTAGATTACTTCTCTTGATCTGTTCTTTCTCTTTCTCTTTTTTCTGCTGCTGTGTCAATTATTCTACTGTATTCTAGGTTATTTCTTTGTTTTGTCAATAATTGAACTTTAATTTTCTTTCATGTCTTAAGACTGACAGTAAATTCGGCTTATATGTGTATATGTGAGTGTGTGTTTATATTAATGACAATGTTTGAACATATTTATATTGCTTTTTTTCTATAAACGGTTTATTTATAATTATTTTATCTTTATTGTAATATGGTTAACTTGTACAAAAGTATTTTAGTACCAACTTTGATACGTGTTTAGGAGCTAGTCCTTAAGGGAAGAGATGATGATGATTTGTTGATAAATAAAACTCGTTAGATCGCAATGTGGAAAGAGAGAGTGATTTATTTGGTAGACGTAGGTATTTATATCATTTTAGAATGTGTGCGGGAATGCGCCCGCGATATGCCTACGTCTCGTTTCTGCGAATGCAAAAACGATAATGTTGTATGTAGGTATCATTCAAATACGGAACTGGCGAGACAAGTGTGGTGCGTTCTCGCTCTAGTATGGAATGCGGTCCGCTCCCGGCTACGGGTTGAATGGCCGGCACGTGGACTTGGTAATTGTTTGTTTTGCATTGCTAAGGAATGCAAAGGTCACTTCATCGGTCATTGACCGTGTGTATGGACGCCCACAGTGTTCCGAGTGTACGACCGCCACACGTGGAAGTCAAACGTGGATGTGGAAGAACACTGAAAGAAACCGAATTAATGTTGTAGAAACGTGTGTACACTGACAAGCAAACAGGATGTGACAATATATGACAGATTACGGAATTAATGTAATCTAAAGGGTGATGTATTAATTAAGATGAAGAAGCGCACTCTGAGATGGTTTGAACACGTAGAACCATTGAATGAAAAAATATTAATTAAACAAATTTATTGTGCTAATGTGAGTGGAAAGTGAGGTTGAAAAATATTAAGAAAAGTACGATTGGATCAAGTGAATATATTTTGGTATGGTGAACCCAAATTTTTTGATAGCTAATATATATCTCTCAAATATATTTTTCCATTGTCTTAACAAATATGTATTATTACAGAATATATTAAATTGATGTCAAATTTATTATTTCTTTTATTAGATAGACATGACAGATTTCTCGACAATGTTAAATTATCTAATTAAGACTACCCTTTTAAGAGCATCATTTACTACGATGAAACAAGAATTCTCACCACGAATCTGTCTTATGTTTTCCATGAAAAATCCTCTCGAGAGATTTGGAGATCTCTGTTGTGCAGGGAGTGTGAAATCGAGATTAATTGTCGCCACTTGTTAAGTCTCTAAAGATTTAGGAAATCTTGGATGAATAAGGACACGGGGTACTTTATAACAGTGGCCTTTAACTATTCAATCGTAAAACATATTATTTAAATCAATTTATTTCTGCAAAGTAGATTTTTTACTCATTCAAACGTATATGGTATTCTTTCACAAATCCGAATTTGTGATTCAGTCACGGGAATAGCAAATAAGGAATAAAACGTTGTTTTCAGCCCCATTAATCGTTGGCCGTACAAAAAGAGAGGTTGACAGTCGTACCAATCAAGTAAAACTCGCTTTTAATAAGAAATCAAAGCTTTTCGAATCCAACAACATGGACCTAAAGCTCCGCAAGCAATTGGTCAAAACATATGTGTGGAGTATTTTGATGTATGGTTGCGAGACATGGTGCATAGGTGAAAGGAATCGAAAAAGATTGGAGGCCTTCGAGAGTTGGACCTATAGACGAATCCTAAGGATTTCCTGAAGATACCACATTACAAATGAGGTTCTCAGCAGGGTTGAAGAAACTATACACCTGGCAAACACCATATGGGAAAGGCGTGCAGAATGGATGGGTCATATGCTGCGATATGAAAATCTCCTGCGCAATATACTGGAGGGAATGATTGAGGGATCGTTGGCAGGGGGCGTCCTTGCCGAGAGTATCTGGAGCAAATATGCCACGATATGGACTGCACCTCCTGTACGGAGCTCATGAGGGTCGCTGAATACCGAGTGGAGTGGAAGACAAGATGTAGAGCTTTGCTGCTAACCAATTTCCAAGATTGAAACTGAAGAAGAACGGAATGGAAGAGTCTTCGGATTTAGAACCACTTGAGTAGACGCTAGACACTCAGTTTGTCATTGCGCGCATTAAAAATACTACAACGTACCTACGTGAAAATGTAACAACATTTGCACACGTTTAGCATGTACTCGTATTACAACATGTAACACGTTTAACATATACTCGTATTATGAGTATCTTTATTATACTGGAACTATTGTTTGTTTTTCTTCGTGTATCATCGGAAATTTAACCCGAAATATCTGAATGAAAGTCAAGAATCTTACAAACTAGGCCACGGAGGGCATCTGTATAGCCGATGATAAACCAAAATTATTTGGTTATCATTTAACCCGTTATAAAATGTAACATTTTTAAGACTTCTAAATTTTTCTACAAATGGTAGTTGATTTTTTTATATATTGGGTGTTAATATAAGTTGTGTCCGTTTTTTTTTAAATTTAAAAATGAGCACCAAAAGTAAAACAATTTGACGGTGATTTGAAGGGGATCTTTATGAATAATATGGTTAAAGCGGTCTTCATCGCAGTCTACTGGTCGTCCGGAACGCTCCATGTCCAATTACCGTATTTAAAACGCAAAAACCATCGACGAGCTGTTCTTTAATTCATAGTATCTTCACCGTACACTTTGCAAATATCGCGAGCAGCTTTAGCAGGTTTATTCCTTCGATTGAACGCGAACAGAAGGAGGTGTCCAAAATGCTCACTTTCGTCTACTTGAAATTCCATTTTGAAGGCTTGTAATCAAATAAAATAATACATGTAACGTAACAGCAAACACACTGTCTTATAGAGCAGTAAATTTTCTTTCGAATGACGTATAACCTTTACCATTTTGTTTCCTTTTTGGTGCTCATTTTTTTATTATAAAAAAAAAACGGACACAACTTATGTTAACACCTAATATTTAAAATTTAATATACAGTTTAAAATATTATGAATCTCTTTTCAAGTGGTTATCTCTACCTGCCAAAAAATCTTGTTTTGGAAAGTTTCAAAGGTAAGGTAGAGATTTATATTATTGGTGTTTAGATTAAAACTGTAATACTAAAATATTAACTACTAAAAAAAATCATACCAAATTTACTTTGTTCATCGATAGGAGAGAATAAAAAAGGGTCTTGGAAAATTATGATGAAATCCAGGAAAAGCGCGCTATATCACTGACGGGAGATGTACTGTTTTCAAATTAGCTTTATGAAGCACGCGAACAGTTGTGCGAGTATTTTATTCATTGGCTGATAGCTGGTTCTAGAATCCAATAGCATGTGTAATAAAAGACGAAGAAAAAAAAAGAAGCGCAGTAAACTGGAAAGTCATAGATATTATCTGCTGGAGCGTAGCGTAAATCTTTATAGAAAAATCACTGATAAAGTTATGTTTGGCCTCCTACGAGCTTGGTAAATTTTAACCTTATTAAGAATTCTAATATACGAGTATATGTTATTCCAGACCTAATCTATACGACATCCGGAGAAAGCGGCGGTTTTATTTACTTGCCTTCTTATTTGTATGTGGAGATCTTTCTAAATAAATTAACACCTAAACATTTAAATTCCTTCGATTGTTCAATAGAATTGTTATCAATGAATAATTTAACACCTAAACATTTAAATTCCTTCGATTGTTCAATAGAATTGTTATCAATGAATAATTTAACATCTAAACATTTAAATTCCTTCGATTGTTCAATAGAATTGTTATCAATGAATAATTTAACACCTAAACATTTAAATTCCTTCGATTGTTCAATAGAATTGTTATCAATGAATTATCTCACTGATTTTTTTAAGAATATTAAAAATTTGATATTTCCTACGGATATGGCTATTTGTGATGCAATATTTAATGGATAAAACATATTTCAGATATTATTTTCAGATTCTGCAACGGTTTTTGCGTCGTTTATATTATATAACAGATGATACAGATTAAGTTGTCTTCCATTTTGTAGCCCTGCCCGAGTGATTCAGCAATTTTTTTAGTTATTTTATTCATTATTATATCATAGATAACTAGACTCAAATAGTCTCCCTTTATTATCCCTGTTACAATAGCAGCAGTACTGATTAATTAAGCATGAATTAAACAAGCATAACACATCGATCAATAAGTCCCGGGACTAACTACTAAAACAACATTTGTTCGCAAAAATTCTTCTTTATTCATCAACATAGTCTCCTTCAAGAGCGATACATTCATTCCAACGCTTTCCTAACTTTTCTATGCCAGCCGTGTAGAACGATTTATCTTTGGTATCAAAATCGGCGTTAGTTTCAGCAACCACTTCTTTATTGGAGCCAAATCTCTTTCCTGGAGCATCTTTTTGAGGTCTGCGAACAGCCAATAGTCGCTGGGGGCCAAATCTGGAGAATATGGTGGGTGCGGAAGCAATTCGATGTTCAACTCATGCAATTTGACCATCGTTACCATCGACTTGTGACACGGTGCATTGTCCTGAGGAAAGAGAATTTTTTTCTTCTTCATATGGGGCCGTTTTTTTGTAATTTCTGTCTTCAAACGCTTAAAAAGCAATGTTTTATCAAGATTTAAAAAGCAATGTTTTATCAAGATTTAAAAAGCAATGTTTTATCAACACACGAAATTCGTTTTTTTCCATTGTTTTGAAAATAGCAAAAGTAGCGTCACTAAAACCACTGTAACTCAATGACACAATGTTGGAATGTCATGAAAGTTTGACACGTAACTTCTAAAGGCTGGTACTAACTGAGAATTGTATGGATTTGTTATTAGAGGCACCATCTGTTCGTTAGTCACGGGACTTCGGTGTGTTACATATGAACGAACGACAATCGATGTGTTACATATGAATACAAAAAAAATGTTTTCGCTACAGGATTTTTATCGAAGGTACGGAACTAAGGTTGACTATCGTTGTAATATAATCACGCCATTAGTGTTTTTATTCTAACCCAAAGATTCATTATATGTATATTCAACGACCAAATTAAGAGAAATAAACAAAAAGAAAAAAATACATACATGCATTTATTTTAGGTAGTAAAGACAGATCTCAATTGATTTCTATCCAGACATACTGTTTTTTTTTGTTTTCAGGAAATATATTTTTATACGCATACATAAAATTTCAAATATTCTCACTCTCAATCCCCTTGGAAGTTTTGAACAATCCAAGTTGTCGTTAGTCTCTGCGTACAAAAAAATAGTTTTCTTTTTAGAGAATAGTTTATAAGATTTAAAAGTTTCCGGCCAGTACAAGTTCAAGCCGCTTATATAAATATAGTGTTACATAATTTTGAAAACGAAATTTAAAAATGATTTTTCAGTAGTTCTGAAAAATGTATTCTTCCTTCAAAAAAATGTGACTTAATTGAATTTTTTTTTTCATTCTTAAAGCTTTTATCGTTCATTCTGCTTGACTTTGAAACGATTTTCTTGTCCTAATAAGATGTGCTTAATCCTCATGGGTATTTAAAAAAATTAAGAAGCAATATTTATTTCAAAATATTCTTTGTTCTTAAAGCTCATATAGTTTCCATCCTTATCACTATTTTCTTTGAAAATTGTTACGAGAAAATGAGTTGCAAAAGACTTACGAAACAAATATATATGTGTGAAAAATGAGAAGAGAGTGGAAGGAGATAATTAGACTGATTTTTACTGAGGTAAATATAAGAAGTATGAGAAACAGGGCATGTATTATAAGATCTATGGATGTGGATGGGGCGAAAGCAGTATTTCTGAATAGAAATCAATTTACATATGTCTTGACTACCTAAAATAAATGCATGTATGTGACTTTTTTCTTTTAATTTAATTTTTTATCACTTTAAAGCGAATATTAGTTGCATTTACTAAATCTAAGACAGGGTCTTGGATATTGATAATAATAATGAAACGAAATTTAAGACACGGTCTTGGATATTGATAATAATAATGCAATGAAATTTTAGACACGGTCTTGGATATTGATAATAATAATGAAATAAAATTTAAGACACTGTCTTGGATATTGATAATAATGATGAAACGAAATTTAAGACACGGTCTTGGATATTGATAATAATAATGAAATGAAATTTAAGACACTGTCTTGGATATTGATAATAATGATGAAACGAAATTTAAGACACGGTCTTGGATATTGATAATAATAATGAAATGAAATTTAAGACACTGTCTTGGATATTGATAATAATGATGAAACGAAATTTAAGACACGGTCTTGGATATTGATAATAATAATGAAATGAAATTTAAGACACTGTCTTGGATATTGATAATAATGATGAAACGAAATTTAAGACACGGTCTTGGATATTGATAATTATAATGCAATGAAATTTAAGACACGGTCTTGGATATTGATAATAATAATAAAATTAAATGATGGTTTGTTAATTTAGAATTTGACCTGATAAATTCCTATATATCAACTTAACTTAAACAGTCGTCTATGTTACAATAACTTCTTCCATCATCCTCATATCTGATGATGGCGGCAGCCATCGATGACCGTTTTAATGGTTTCCTTCCATCTAGATCTGTCCCTGTTTGATCGGAAAGCATCTGATATTGAAGATCCCGTCGCAGTCCTGATCAGGCAACTATATCTAGTTGGGGGTCTTCTTCGAGATCTCGTTCCATCGACGCTTCCGACGATCATAAGTTTCTCCAGGCTATTTGGTATTTTTTTAAAGAGAATCCGGAGTACAGACAAATGGATCAATTTTCTACAAATCAAGCCAAATACTGGGCTACGCGGATGATATTGACATTATTGGTAGATCCCCATAAGCGATGATGGAGACATTTGTTGAGTTGGAGAGGGCTGCAAACAGAATAGGACTTCGCATCAACTCCGATAAGAGCAAATATATGATACTAAAGCACCCCATAATAACCAGACACCTACCACAATTAATATAAGTTCTCATACAATAGAACGTGTAAACACCTTCACCTACCTGGGATCCATAGTGACAAGTGTTAATGATGCATCTATCGAGATTAAACGTCGAATATTCATGGCAAATATATGCTTCTTTGGTCTGAGAAAACACCTTATATCTCGGTTGTTGTCCAGAAAAACAAAATTTACCATTTACAAGACACTGTTACGACCTGTCCTCACATATGGGTCTGAATGCTGGGTATTGAGTAAGAAGGACGAATCTCCCCTTCTAATATTTGAAAGGAAAATACTCAGAAAAATATTCGGACCCATACAAGAAAATGGATCTTGGAGAGTGAGATATAATGGGGAGTTATACAGCATATACAAAGAGTCCAACATTATAAAATACATCAAAATTGGGAGGCTACGTTGGGCGGGGCATGTAGCAAGAATGGGAGAAGAGAGAATGCCTAACAAGGTACTCTTTTCCAAGCCCCAAGGAAGACGTAGCGTGGGTAGACCAAAGCTCAGGTGGTTGGATGGGGTGCAGAGTGATACAAGCCTGATTGGCATCAGGGGCTGGAGGAATGCATCCCAGGATAGGAGGGAATGGCGACGACTGCTGGAGGAGGCCGGGGCCCACAATGGGCTGTAGTGCCATTGATTGATTGATTTGGTATTTTTCTCATGATCTGGCCACAATATCGCATTACAAGTCGTATACA
Source organism: Odontocerum albicorne (assembly GCA_949825065.1). Taxonomy (NCBI): domain Eukaryota; kingdom Metazoa; phylum Arthropoda; class Insecta; order Trichoptera; family Odontoceridae; genus Odontocerum; species Odontocerum albicorne. The sequence goes on along the minus strand of OX463847.1, from coordinate 39,665,513 downwards.
AAATGACGAGAGGCGATCCTTTATTATGAGCTCTGTTAAGATGGACAGATTTGTTCTCATGATTGTCCATGGTATCCGGAGCATTTTATTATGAGCTCTGCTAAGATGGACAGATTTGTTCTCATGATTGTCCATGGTATCCGGAGCATTTTATTATGAGGTCTGCTAAGATGGACAGATTTGTTCTCATGATTGTCCATGGTATCCGGAGCATTTTATTATGAGCTCTGCTAAGATGGACAGATTTGTTCTCATGATTGTCCATGGTATCCGGAGCATTTTATTATGAGCTCTGCTAAGATGGACAGATTTGTTCTCATGATTGTCCATGGTATCCGGAGCATTTTATTATGAGCTCTGCTAAGATGGACAGATTTGTTCTCATGATTGTCCATGGTATCCGGAGCATGTTATTATGAGCTGTGCTAAGATGGACATATTTGTTCTCATGATTGTCCATGGTATCCGGAGCATTTTATTATGAGCTCTGCTAAGATGGACAGATTTGTTCTCATGATTGTCCATGGTATCCGGAGCATTTTATCTAGAGTAGATATAATATTTGTATACTTAGATTGATTACTTCTGTTGTCTAGTTAGTAAGACGTCTGTCATCCAATATGGGGGTTACGGTTTCATTTTCTGACGGAAACCAATTTATTTTTAAAAAGGGTTGTAGTCTAGTTTTCACTTCAGGCTTGTAAAACACCTTTTTGTTAATTTAAATCAAATTACCAAATGACATTTAACCCACTAGGTTGTAAAATTTACGACGAAAGTGCTAAAACAGCAAGATATTAAAAAATAAAAACTTTCCCAGAAAGTACAATAAATTAGTTAATTTGTCTTTGATATAACCAAGTTTCTTATTGTAACATCTAATGAAAATTATAAAACAGAAATTTTCATTCATTTTACGAGTGACGAATTAATGGCAAGAGTTTCACAGTAAAATGACGGGAGAAATTCTCATTTTCCACATCTTTTGATATATCCGAAGGTACGCGTGAAGGATTTAGTTAGAAAGTTCAGTACATCACGTCCCGGCGGAGTTTTCAATTAGGGCTGTTTAATGCAAATTGCGTCCCATGGAAACGTTCTGATGGAGACGAAACTTCGTTGACAAACAACTTGATTACATGATGACGGCACATTTACTTTATGTGTTCAACTCCAGCCGGGAACTGCCTGATAATTGAATAATCGCCTGCCGTAAAAAAAATATACAGATTCAAGTATTTGGTTTAAACATACAATTACAATAAGAAATAAAGTCGATGGGGCAACGAAATACTTATTCTAGCCTGGCGTTGTCAATATTTGCGTAAATTACAATTCCAACAGTGTAGTAGTGCCAACAATAATAATAATAAAATGACAGTTTATACAACGCCGTTTAGATAGCAGATTCTTCTCAACGGCGCTCTAACTTGGATGGATCTCAATTAAAGTTATAAGAAAAAAATAAAACAAATTGAGTCATAGAGTAGAAAGATGGTAGTTGTGGCCATTAGATTAGGAATTTCTCCGTATCTGCATATGTTTGGAAAAACAAGTTGAGTCATAGAGTGGAAAGTTGGTAGTTGTGGCCATTAGATTAGGAATTTCCCCGTATCTACATATGTTTAGAAAAACAAGTTGAGTCATAGAGTAGAAAGTTGGTAGTTGTGGCCATTAGATTAGAAAATTCCCCGTATCTGCACATGTTTAGAAAAACTTATTATATAAAAAGTCGTAGAAAACTTACGAAGGGTAGAAGAACAACCCATACACCTTTTATTGATCTTTCGATATGTGATAGTAACACATCCAACTTTTTATGGAGTGTATTATAACATATGTTATGTGCGTAGTGTTCACATATCATAAATTTTAATAAGACTTCCCAAAAAGGGCTGTTTTCAAGTGTTCCCTAAAGCTGCACATAGTGTTCAATTATCTTACCCTTTGAGAATAACAAAATGTTAACTAAATGCCATTTTAGCGAATGTCCTTGGAGGACGCGATGATGATTTTGATTGTTTGGTATTTAAAATAAAATACGTCGATTAGCAATGCGGAAAGTGAGAGTGAATAATCAATGAATAGTAAACAGTGATGAATGGTCAAATGATGCTTTATTTATCGGTAAGTAGGTATTTATACAATTCAGAACGGGGCGCGTGAGTGCGCCCGCAATATATTTTTATCTCACTCCTGTACGTGCAGAGATGGTCGCAGACGTCGCGAATAATATTGTGGGTAGATAATTTGTTGGCGAAAACGGCGAGACAGCGCGATGCGTTCTCTTTCTACTGTGGAATGTATCGTAAATAGTATTTGCGGGTAAACAATATCAATGTTTTGGTATGCGACCTTTGGACATATCTGAAGGTCGTTTCGTCGGTCGTTGACCGTGCGTGTTGACAATATTCAGGGACGACCGTAGTTCCTACAACATCATAAATTCTAGTTTTTTTAGAAATAATTAATTCAACTATTTCCAGTACTATGACAGTTTAACATTGTTTATGCAGTACAACCTTAATTGAAAAGCAGACTAGAACATTTTTTTTGAAATCTGGGTATAAATGAAAATCAAACTAGCCAAATCAGGACTGGAAGACATGTCACTTACCAAGGAAGTTATACCACGACATAAAAGGTTTTCCTGCTGTCACTTTTTCGAAACTATCTATGTAGTTTCAAAAAGTTGACTGCGTGAAAACCTTTTGAAGCCTTTAAAAAAAATCTGGGATCTAACGGGAATAGAACCAAAAAATCCAGGTTAATAAGATAGACGTCTTACCAATAACATAACTTCACATCTCTTCAAGAGTCTATCCTTGACAAAATTATAAATTAAAGCGTTGGGTATTTTTTTGAAGGTGTTGATGGTTATAAATAGGGTAACACAAGATATCAAACCTACCTCAAAACGGCCATGGTGGAAGGACTTTGAAAAATATAAAGCTCCACTCTTGCATTACGGAGGCTACTAGTTTGATTCCTGATGGAACTCAATTTATTTTTAAAAGTTTGGAAAATATTTTCACATGGTACTAGGCCTGGTTGTACTGTATACAACGAAAGTATTATACCATAAATTGTGTTGCCCATACACACCACAACCGACAAATATTTTTCATTCGATATAATTTGTTTAGTTTGTTGCCACAACATTTACAAAATATATTAGTAGGTCAAATATTTAATAAACTTTTCAACCTTTGTAGATTTTATTTAATAATGTGAGAATGTAGATAAATGTTGGACCATTGAAATTCCCTAAATGAAAAAAAGGTTTTTGTAAGGAATTTTAATCGTAAGGGTAGAATGAAGAATGACTGAAGGGACAGGAAAACTATTAAGGTTATTCAAGGGTATACAAAAGATTTATTAAGCTAAATGAAATTGCTTTCGTAATAAAGTCAATGTTCTGTTCCGTTGAATCAAGTTTTTTGTTGTTTTACAAATACGATTCCGTAACCCGTAAAAGATGTGTTCATTTCAGCCCCTCATTAATGGTGAATACAAATATTTGTTAGTGTGATTAATCCTTTATTTATCCAAATTTTGTAGTCGTATTTTCAAGATTTGTTTCTCAAAGTAACATCGACGTCTTAATTTAAAAAGAATAATTATTCTGCGTTCGTGAAATTTATCATACAATGGACACAAAGTACTCTCTTTAGGATGAATTGCCCAAATCAAAAAGAATTTAGTCTAAATGTGTATTTAGTCTAGTATTTGTTTGGTCGTAAATATTGAACGCATACAGATCTGCAGATCCCAATATTGAACGCATACAGATCTGCAGATCCCAATATTGAACGCATACAGATCTGCAGATCCCAATATTGAACGCATACAGATCTGCAGATCCCAATATTGAACGCATACAGATCTGCAGATCCCAATATTGAACGCATACAGATCTGCAGATCCCAATATTGAACGCATACAGATCTGCAGATCCCAATATTGAACGCATACAGATTTCAGATCCCAATAACTGAATGGGACTATGACATGTTGTTGAAAGCGATGAGACTTACAACCTATTCAGATAGAAAAAAAGATGTTTGACTTTACAAGATTGTTCAAGATTGTCAGCTTGTATTTCAATAGTCCGGAACTAACTCAGCTTATCATGTAACACGTTCCTTGTAGGCCCACTCAGGAAACTGTTTTTTTCCATAGTGAAGTGGTTATTACTAATTATTTTTACAGCTCTTGCATAACAATACTGCACAGATTGAGTAATCAATATAGGCATTGCATGAATTTTGCCGGGATAAATTGATTTGGTTTTGCCGGGATAAATTGATTGAATTGTATATATTTACTTTGTTGTGTTCTACGAGTATTTATACTGTTTACTTTTCTCATTGTATAGCACCGCTTACATGTCCATATTAATTTCTATTTCGTGTTAGTTTTTTTTAATCTTTGTATCAAAAAGTTAATTTGACTGTTGCAATAAAATAAAATATAATTAGTAAATAAACTTAGGCCACGGAGTTTTGTATACGTGGGTACGTCAAAATTATCAGAACTAACATGCAAAGGGATGAGAAATGAATAACCCTACACTGAATTCAGTAAAACCATTAGTCCGAAAATTAATAACTGCTATGGATCCACATGAATTGAAATGAAAACTTGTCCTGTCATTATTTCATAATAAATCACAAAAGCTTTCAAATTAAATATGCTCCTGCCGAGGTACAGGGGAAACTATTAATCTACTGCAGCGTTTGAAACATTTATTTATAAAGGATCTGAAAATTTAATTATATGAAAATATATGACATTTATTACAAATACACACTGTCACGCCGTTTCCGTGTCAGGGTAGGCATACATAGCCTCCATTATACTCCCTACACCTCGTACAACTCGAACGATTTTTCAACTTGTATATTGCTTTCTTTCAATATATAATTTACTTGATCCAAGCATTCTTTCTTTGGTCTTCCACTATCATGCCTTTTAGTAATATTTGCTGCAAACGTTCCTTTTGTGATTAATCTTTCACGTCTTCCTTATCCATACACCTTCTCACACAACTCTTACGATTTATCTAGCTTTTTAATTTTTTTGAACAAAATTCACATGATCCAATCTTACTTTCCTTAACCTTCCTTTACCACACTTTCCATTCACATTTGCACTGTATGTTTCTTTTGTTGATTTTGCTTCATTCATTCATTCTACATACCCACATCAAATACATGCAGAATAAACTTCACACACATAAACAGAATGCATGCAATAGTTCAATATTAAACTTTTCAACCAACAAAACATACTGAAACATTATGATTTAACCTTTCAAACTTAAATTTAATAAGGAAAAATTAGTTCATGCAATGGAACGGTCGATCATTAAAATAGCCTCTTAATTTTTACTATCGCCTCCGTTCTCAAAGAACTAACAATCATCAACGGATGGTCGACAAAAAACCCTTCGGCGAACATCCAATTTTTCGGGCACATTGCTCGTGGCCAAGGAGACAGTTTGGAGAGGCTTTTGTTTACTGAAAACGTGGATGGACAACGCATAAGGGGTAGAATCCCAACGCTTTGGACTGACCAAGTGAGATATGTCATTAGACCACCCTTAACAACGTGGAATGTAGAGATGGATGGAGAGGAGTCCTTTGATTGACTTCGTGAGTCAGAAAAGAAACGGTTGGATGATAAATATCTAATGGCTATAATTACCACATGGAATTCCTATGGGAATGGTTCTGCTGAAAATAACACATCCCAACAATGACACAAAGTTTTTTAGTTGATACATATCAGATCTTTTCTCTTTAAAATCACTTCACTGCTGAAACTTTAGCATGAATTTCCTGAAGTTAAATTTTAAAATTGTATCTTTTGTTTCACTGTTGTTTTAGAAACCAAACAAAGTAAATAATTGAAAAACATTATTATTTTCACAAACATCTCCGTTGCCTGGTTGGTAAAATGCTTGTCATCCAGTCTAAGGGATACAAGTTCGATTCCCATTAGTATGTATCTAGATGTACTTTTTAAGTGCTTTCGGGTAAAATGTGTCAAAACCTTTTTACGACATGCGAATACGTATAAAAGTTATAAGTGTAATTCAGCTAAGAATAGACATTGCGCCTAGTGAGACAATTGATGTTAGCCATTGTGTGTTGTTAAGCATTATGAAAATTTCAATAAAAAAGGAATAAAATGACAGTTAATATATTTTAAAATAATAGGGTGTTCTACAAAAATCATTAGGATGTTGAAGATATATGTGAGTGGATAAACGAATAGGAGGTTGTGAGAGTCTTGAATTGAAGATTTATAGTTTTAAGATGTGCTATAAGCAGCTCCCTGCGTTACAGCTTACAATAGAATATGTCGGTTATCTACTGCGTAATTTTTTAAAACGCTGTCAAAAGTGATTTTAAGAGACCTTAAGATGAAATAAAGTTAATTTTGCATAATTTTCAAAAGAATATGATTAAAAATATGTTAATCTAAAAATACATAGACACCATAAATTCACAAAACATTGCATCAATTTTTTTTTCAGTGATCATACTCGTACGATGGTTTGATGATTTGAAAAGCGACAATGTAAGAAAGATAATATGATATTTCATGTGGGTGGATTTCAGGCTTTTTTATTAATCAGATATTTTTGTTATTACGCTATGAAACTGCTAAATTCCGAAGCTTTCTTTGAATGAATAACATGTGCTAATAATCAAAGATATTTAAGTACCTATTTTTCTTAAAGTCATTTTGAAAAGAAAGATATTTTCAGGGAATTCCATTATACTTTACAAGCTTATTGGAAGGGATTAACCCCTATAAAGGTAGAGGAATTGAAAAGGCCATTTCCTTCGGATATTCATTCGGAATTTACTGAAAAAAATCTTTAAAAATTCTACGAAGACGTTATTATCTTTAAAAAAAAATACAAAGCTTGGATGGTTTTAAGATTAATTTTTAAGCTAAATAGAAATAGTTCTTAGTAAGAATAAGAATTATACATCGTTTAAATAAATCATATTTGTATAAATTTTACTTAAATCTATGTGGAAGTTATGGGTTTACTGTATGTTTTATTTTGACTGATTTGGAGGCATCTGTGTAATAAGGCCTTAAGTATCTTTTGAAAATTAAATGAGATTCATAAGGGGTGGAAAAAAGCCATTTTAATGATCGTTAACAGGTTCACTGCCGACGTAAAGTAACGAAGCGTCTTCTTCTTCCCAATGTAATGTCAGGTTCCCCCAACGTTGAATATCACTTGAGAGTAGACATCTTTGTCCCCGGCCTCTCGAAAAAGATCTCCGACGCCCCTTATACCAGTCCAATAACGTATATTGCGGAGCCAGGAGATTTGCTTCCTGCCAACACCTCTTCGGCCTTCTATTTTGCCTTGGATGATCAGGTGCAGTAATTTGTTCTTTGCTCCTCTAAGTACATGACCCAAGTAGGACACCTTTCGGATTTTAATATTAGTCAGCAACTCTCTATCAACTTTGGCTCTTTGAAAAACCCTCGTGTTGCTGACCATATCCGTCCAGGGTATCCGTAGCATTCTCCGGTGCATCCACATTTCGAATGCTTCTAGCGTCGTGTCACATGGCCAAAATGTTTTTTTTTTAGTTATTAGTGTCTGTATTGATGTGTTATTTTATATATATATATATATATATATATATATATATATATATATATATATATATATATATATATATATATATATATATATATATATATATATATATATATATATATATATATATATATATATATATATATATATATATATATATATATATAAATATCATCACGGTGTCACCCTTGTGGAGTAGGAAGACAGAAAAGATATTCAAATTTTTTTATTCAAGTATACGAATTTCACTTCTTTCATAATCATACAACTCGTTATATACAATCGTCTATTATTCATGATTCTCTCTTTACTTTCTTTCAAAAGCCCATTTTATCCTGCCACGTTTTCTACGATCCACCTCTTCCACGTACATCTTGCACTTCTCATTTGTATACTTGCTTAGTCATTCATTCTCGCCACATGTCCAAACCATCCTAAAGCTCCTTTCTTCATCTTACTTAAAACATCGATTTTATCCATGCATTCATACCGTCTTCGTTCATACATTTACACTCAATTTTTTTATGTACATATATGGCATTATTCTTAGTTTTATCATTTCTCTACCAATTCCAAGTTCTATACATCAAGGTGGGTTTGGTTAGGTTAGGCTAGGTTAGGTTAGGCTAGGTTAGGTTAGGTTAGGTTAGGTTAATTTATCATACTTTTATATTTTCTCTACCAAGTCCAAGTTTTATACATGAAAGTGGGTTAGGTTAGGTTCATTTATTAAAATTTTATCCTTTCTCTACTTTAGGTTCATTAATCATACTTGTATCCTTTTTCTACAAAGTCCAGTTTCCATACATCAAGGTGGGTTAGATTAGGTTTGGTTCATTAATGATAATTTTATTCTTTCTCTACCAATTCCAAATTCAATACATCAAGTTAAGTGAGGTGAAGATAAGTTCATTTATCACACTTTTATCTTTTCTCTACCAAGTCCAAGTTCCATACATCCAAGTGGGTTAGGTTAGGTTGTATTCATTAATCTTACTTTTATCCTTTCTCTACCTAGTACAAGCTCTATAAATCAAGGAGGGCACCAACAAAGTTATATGTTTTGTAATTATTGTTTCTGTTATGTATAGATAATAAAAATAAAAATAAAACTACAATTGAATTAAAACCCATTAATTCCATATCACGTGAGGGGCCATGTGTAATGAATTTTACTGGGGACGGTCGACTTATACACTCGTCATACAAATGTGTGTTTCGATGGATATGTAAGAGAATACATAAAATTAAACTATTCATATTGATTCTACAAAGTTATTACTAGTTAAAAAATATATTATCATGTTTATAATGTTTGGCTTTATATTTTATTCAACAAAGAAAATAAAAGCGTAAAAGGATTATACAGTTATGATCGACAGAAATATACCCATTGTGATATGGTCGGGGCAACGCCAGGTATATGCAGACTCAGTAGTTCGTTACGTTATATCACATAGGTGGTATTTACTGTGCGTCTTACATCACGCAATATCGCATGATTCTGAGTGAATGTGTTTCAAAAAACTATAAAAAATACAACGGTCTCTTAAAATATTATAAAACGACTTTAAGATAAATCAACACGTTGATAATAAAATGGTACCGAATTGACCCAATGAATTCAATAATTATAATAATGATCAAATTTATTTAATATATTACACTCAAAATAATTGTGAGTGAGTGAGTGAGCCGTTGCACACCAGCAAACTCACCGGCCACACCGCTGTACTGGATCTGAAAGAATACCAAAGTGATACGATCGAAGCATACTGGCATGGTTTTTTTCCTCTTTTCGAATGAAAATATATGACCAAAGTTTTTATACCTCCGAATACTAGGCAGAAAAATGCCTGTGTCATTTGAAGGGAGTAAAACAGTGCAGGATTCGAGCCGATGACCTTCCGCACGGAAGTCCAGTGCATTACTGCACAGCGATGCACCTAAACTCATAATAATAATAAGCACAGATTTCACTCATTTTTTAAGGATAGACGGATTTATGACTTTAATTTTATAATATCAAGACATAAAATATTTCCGTAACAAAAATATTCAAACGCAGCGTGACGTAAATGATTTGAAGTGAACGGACTTATTTTTTCTATTATTATTTTCGTTTTCAATGAACGGAATCCCATAGGGCCCAACCTACTTATTAAGCATACAATTTAGGGTATCGATTTCAGAAGGGTAGTTGAAGGGCTGAATATGATTGGCAGTGAAATATCAAAATTCAGCCTTATTTGTTAACAATGAAATTGAACACTCTTGGTATTAAATTTATTATTCCTTCCTAATGAATTGAATATTCTTTCTACTTGCCTAAAAGTTGCTAAACATGTTTACAAAATGTCGTGCAATTTGCTAAATTCTACGTTATTAGATATTTTTTTAGAACACACGTTATATTGAACTATTTTAATATCTAAAAGAATTATCTCAGGAAGATTTGAAGTGCATTCGAACTATGAACTCAATACCACGGCGTGACTTTCGTAGATTTTCCCCATAACTTTCCTAATTGATGTGTGTTGAGTAGGTGAATCATACAAATGTAGGAAGTATGTATCATACATACTTATTTCTGATTTTTATTGTGCATGAGTCGTTTAAATTATTATAATTTAGTAATATCTTGAATCAAAGTAAAATTTTACCAACAAAAAGCCAACATTGATGTATGGGACGTAAACATGGACATAAAAAAACACTGAATAAACGCTGTAAAAAAGGTTGTACTAAGAAAAATACATGGAGGGACAATGTATAACAGAATACGGAATAAAGTGATTAGGAAAGAATGTGAACGTAAAACTGATGTGTTGATTTAGATAAAGAAGAGCATTATAAGATGGCATGAGCATGTGAAACGAACGAATGTACTCGTAGAAGGACTGACAACACAAATGGTTCAAATGTAAATAAAGCATGGATGGATCAAGCGAATAATATTAAGAAGTAAGAGAACTTTTAGGAGCTGTATAAGAAGGTGTAAGTATGCGAAGGAGGCGAGATTTGTGTGTTGAGATAGAGAAATCTGACATTCTGCCCACCTCAGTAGGGAAACGGCGCGATGGTACACCTATCATACGAGTATATATAAATTCTATTCTCGCTGCAAATATTCAGTGTCTCTCTGATCACGGACTCGCCCCACTTTCAAGCAAGATTAATTATTGGCTTTTTCAGTTTACCACTCTCCTTCTTGAAACATACGTCGTCCTTTACAATACATGTAGTTAAACTCTGAAACCAGTTGCCAAATAATTGGAGAGTCACTTTGTCATCGGAATGTTTAAAAAACTAATCGGGGGAAGTCTTAATTTGAAGTCAGAAATACTACGTGTTTCATTACCGATTAGCTTTTCCTCTACATCTGTGTTTTTTTTATTCCATCGATTGTAGATATCTCGCTTTATTGTTATTAACTTTGTTTATAAATTTTATACAATCGAACAATTATTAAATTTTATACAAACTAACAATTATTAAATGTTATACAAACTAACAATTATTAAATTTTATACAAACTAACAATTATCAAAGTTTATATAAACTAACAATTATTAAATTTTATACAAACTAAAAATTATTAAATTTTTTACTATCATGAAATATATTTTTTTAAATTTTGTCTAGTTTTGTCTAGAAGATATTGACGTCTGACAATATGCCCGACATATAGTGGAATGGAGTGTTAAAAAACTAAATTAATAAATACGTTTTAAGCTCTTGTAAAATTGGATAATATAAAAAAAGTAAAGAATCTCAAAGTATTAAAAATAATCACGAAAAACTCACATAAAATAATGGTATACTTAAAATTATCACCCAGCACTCCATTTTATCGTAACTAATGGAAGGTACTCAATTGCTGTTCTTCCAATTATAAAAAAAAATATTACAAGCAAATTTATTAATGTAACGTTTTAATGTTTGCGCAAGTCGAGGAGATCATTAAAATTATACTTGCAAACCTATAGAATTCTGAAAGCGTTTTAAATTAGTTTATCTTGATTTTTTTTCTCTTAAAGCTTGGGGCTCGATACCATATTTAAATCAACTTGTGTGCTTATATCGGTTTCGATTCACGTAGATACCTGATTTTTTTAAAAAGAAATGCAGTGTGATTTGTTTATTGTTTTGCCCTTCTTCAAGTACTTGTCGATTTATATTATCATAATTTTTAATTCTTTCTTATCTTACATACATATGTCGTTTCCCTTGTGATATATTAAAAAATGACCGGGCATCAACTTTACTTCATTACATACTAAAGGGTTGTAGGGAATACCGTCGTCCCTAAATATTGTCAACATGCACGGTCAACGACCGACGAAACGAACTTTGGATATGTCCAAAGTTCGCATACCAGAACATCAATATTGTTACACGCAAATAATATTTACGTTACATTCCACGGTGGAAAGAGAACGCATCGCGTTGTCTCACCGTCTCGCCAATAAATATTCTACCCACTATATTATTAGCAACGTCTGCAAACACCTCGGCACGTGCAGGAGTGAGATAAAGTATATATTGCGGGCGCATTCACGCACATCAATAAATACCTACTTATCGACAAATAAAGATTATAATTCACTTGACCATTCATTGCTGTTTACTATTCATTGATTGTTCACTCTCACTTTCCACATTCCTGAATCGACGTACTTTATTTCAAATACAAAACAATCATAATCATCACGACGTTTCAATAAAGCATCCCGCTAAAGGGTCTTTCAAATTGAGCGGTTTTTTAATTAACTTGAAGAAACCATACAATTTGATTTGATTTCAAAAAACTTTTAATTGGTCGTTGAAGTATAATGTATGACATTTAAACACAATAAAACAATATCTACCAAATGTCCACCTCTTGCAGCTCCATAGATGTCCACTCTTTTGTCAAAAATTTCGATGACATTTTGGCATATTGCGGTTCTAACTCATCAATAACGCGATAATTTCGTCCTTCAGCTCATGAATTGATCGGAGGTCGTTCTTATAGACCTGACTTTTCACGTAACTCCAGACAAAATAGTCCAACGGTGTCAGATTACATGATCTTGGTGGCCAATTAACATCACCGATTCCGGAGATTACAATACATAAAATAATTCAACGAAGGCGTGGTTGTATTATATACGACTCCAGTTTTATAAATGTCATACATTCCAATTCTCAAATGTCACAAGACTCCGAAAAGTTCACACCACCATCTGTGTTTTATCCAAGAATTGAAAAAACAGCTCAATTTGCAAGACCTTTACCTTCTCCTCCTTCTATTGTATTTCTTTTACTCCTTGTCTTATTTTTATTTTAATACTTAGCTCATCCAATTTTTTTTGTCATCCTCTACCATGACTCCCACTCATATGATATTTGCAATATATTTTTTTCTTCCAGTCTTTCGTCACTCATCCGTTTAACTTTAACAAACCATCTGAACGTGATATTTTTCTTTCATTGTAACACAAAGTTTCACAACTCATATTATTTTTTAATAATCACACTTTTTATTCTCTCATGCACTACATATTCTGTCATACACTGCATATTGTGTCATACACTGCATATTCTGTCATACACTGCATATTCTGTCATACACTGCATATTCTGTCACACACTGCATATTCTGTCATATGCTGCATATTCTGTCATACACTGCATATTCTGTCATACTCCGCATATTCTGTCATACACTGCATATTCCGTCATACATTGCATATTATCATACACTGCGTATTCTGTCATACACTGCATATTCTTTTCAGAACATACATTTCTACCGCATTTACTAGACTCCTTTTCAATCATTTTCTCATTCTCATCTTCAATTACCTTTCCTTTCCCCTTTTTATTTACAAAATAAAAAAAAAGACAAATAATGAAAATAAAAAAACAGTTCTTGTAAAATGAAAATATAACAAACAATACGCATCTTTATTAAATATCACCTTTTTATTTTTATTTTCAATTAGAGTTGGCAAAATAAGGTTCGGTGTCTAGAACAAATACTAAAGAAAATCCCTTTCTCGACGTCAAAAAGATTCCTGGAAAAGTTTAACCTTAAAGAAAATACACATCTATTTTTCTTTGGTAAATATAATAATGCGAATGCTAAAAACAAAGTACAACCTACTAATGCGAGTAAATTTATTTTTTACAATGGATGTAATTGTTAACTTTAATAGGGATTACTTAAGAGTTAACCGATATGTGGCAATCTTATCCCACCAACCAGTAAGGTGTTAAACAAGCATTATGTGAAAACCAGACTGGATCCTTTTAAAAAATCTGGCAATCGAACCCGGGAAGTTTATTTTAAAATATTTTAAGTGTAGGATAAGTCGATTATATTTGAGGTTTGAGAATAATGAGTAAAGAGAGACTTCAAAAATGTTGCATCCATCTTCATTGAATCTCATATTTTTGTCCTTTCCCAATCTTTGGTGACACAAAATAATAAAATATATATTCCAAATATAAAAAAAATGTATATTCCTTTTACGTTGGTTTTTAATTTTTCAAATATATTTTTGTTTAAGATTAGAGTATTAGCGTTAACACTGAAAATTCATGCCCATTCAAATATAATTAAGATTGAAACAATGTTTAATCTACTTGAAAACATATATCAAACCCAACTAGTTTCAACTCATATATGCGACTGATCTTCAGGTGTATTTCAAATTAATATTACTCTCAACAATTAGTAGAGAACTAGTTGCAACCAGTGAAATATTCACGGAAGTAAACAAATTCTACATTTATTGAAATATGTATTCATAAATGTAAAATTTGTTTATATACGAGTATATCATTTATACATCGTCCTCTTTTACACCGGTTCAAAAATTGTTAGCTAGGTATTTAAATTCGTTCAATATCACGGACCCACCGAGATTCAAATTTCGAATTACATTCGGAGAGAATCCAAGTATTCCTCTCTCGCTCTATTGTATACAAAATTCAATTCTCGTATTCTTTCTTTGACGACAACCACCGTACGGGTTTTGGCCTATTTATATTATGACTAGTTGCAACCCGTGAAATATTCACGGAAGTAAAACAAATTCTACATTTATGAAAATATATATTCATAAATATAAAATTTGTTTATATACGAGTTTATTATTTATATATCATCCCCTTTTACACCGGTTCAAAAATTGTTAGCTAGGTGTTTAAAATTTGTATAGTATCACGGACCCACCGAGATTCAAATTTCGAACTACTTTCGCAGAAAATCTAAGTATTCCTCTCTCGCTCTCTTGTATTCAAAATTCAATTCTCGTATTCTTTCTTTGAAAACAACCCCCGTACGGGTTTTGGCCTATTTATATTATGATTGGTATGGATGTAGTAGAGTCGAAAAATATATGTAGAAAAGTTTGGCGCCGTATCTTATCTGCCTATCTCGATAAGGGAGTGGTATTATGGTATTTTTTTTTAATTAAGTTTAGGACACAATCATGGATACCTATTATAATTCTGTTACAAAATCTTGTCAATTAGATGTAGTTGTCACCACTATCATCATCTTACACCAAACGTGTATTTATTTCAAAATTTTCTTAATTTGTCAATTATAGTGGGTTTGAATACTGAGCTAGAGCGTCCTTGAGAAAAATTTTCTATCTCAATTGCGCTATATAAATTTTACTTTTATTATCATTCAATCAAATGCAAAAAAAAATTGTAGCGCCGTTTAGAGAGCAAACTCTCATCAAGACTCCAACCATCCAATATTATTTAAAAAATAACATCTGACAGCTATAGTAGCAGAAGAAATCATGTTACATTTTCCTCGTACATACCACAACCCTGTAGAATAACACCTATGCGACAACTCCCTCCAATCAGCCTGAAATATGTTTATGAGACTGTATGTGAAAACCCAGACTGAACTTTTTTTTAAAATTAGGTCCCAGAAGGAATTGCACCCGAAACTTCCGGGTCAGAAGATAGGCGTCTTACCAACTTTTTTTTATTAAACAAAGTAAAATATTGTACAAACATTTTTCAAGGCTATACCTATATACAAATTTATTACTTAACTAATCTTAATTATATGTTATAATTTATGAACTTACTTAATTTTATTTTCCTACATGTCATTTTATTTTATTTTTTATAATCTTAATATATGATTTCTTAGAAATAATTAACACCTACATACTATTTATAACTAGATAACAATTCTTACACTAATTATTTAGCAAACACAAGTCCACTCGTTCAGGCTACTTGTATGTTATTCCATCACATTCACTCAGACCTTGGTCGTCCCAGCTAATACTGTAGGTGGACTAGTCAGGCAACAGATGATGCTTCGGGAGCCTGTGCTTATAACGGAAGGGTAGGTTGGATTTACTCTCGTAAGCCCTCAGGGCAGCGACTAAGGGATTGCTGTGATTTTGTTGACTTTTATAGAACTTCACGGTCCAAGCGAGGATGTGGTGTTGTAGGGTTTCTTCTCGCTGTTCAACGTGAAGTCGGGTAGGCGTCTTACCAACTAGGTCACGGAGGGTGTCGTAATTATTATTGTATATATTATTTTTATTATACAATATAAGCGAAAAATTTTGAAATGTATTTGAATGTAAATATCAAATGAATAAAATGGATAATCATGCTACTGAGTAATCATACTGAAGTGACTTGAAAAAGTTATTTATAAAACTTTCAACAAATTATAACTTGAGTATTCCTAGTAATGAAATTTCATGGAAGGAATAATTAATTAAACGATTAACTCTTTTTGTAAGTCCTTCATAGTAAGAAACCTCTCAATTCTGACAATATAAAATCAGAGTATCTTCGTAATGATTAACGTTGTCATTTGGTTGACAAAGAATATGACGTCAGAGAGGTTTATTGTTTTATGAGGAATGCATAATCGATGAAATCACATTTTGTTCTCGTTCGATAAAAAGGAGCATTAATAAGATGGTTTGGACAAGTGGAGAGAATGAATAATAAAAAAATGACTATTGCCGCATCTCCTTTTTTATCCTTCTTCTGCAGTCTAAGTTTACACGTCCATACGTAAAGGTGGGCACCAACACTTAATTATTTACTGTCATTTTTGCTACTGTTGATGTTGTGTGATGGTTGTCTTAGCATTAAGTATTCTGCTTACCATGTTCCCAGTCTCTACAATTTTGTCAATGCCCCTGAGTTGATGGATAAAATGGATTTTTTTACTAAGATGAAGAAAGAAACTTGAATGGGGTGGGGCGTATTTTCATTTCATGGGCCGAAAATTTTTTGTCGTTATAGTTCTTTTGACAAATCTATGCGGAGTTTTTCAACAGAAGTAATCTGAAGAAGGCTGCTCATTAAATAATCTTGGTCCCGCTATAAGAAAATCAAAGTCAATCTTAGTCGAAAAAATTTAATTCAACCACCGTAACCAAGTTTGTGACATGTTTGTCTATCAACCCGGGGGTGGTGAATTCGGTTCAAGTTGAAACCTAGATATTTTGAAAAAGAATTCCAATCTAGTTTTAATTTTAGGGCTCTTTTACATATTTCTGGTTGGTTGGAAAGAATTTCCACATATCAATAAGCCGGCTGAGTTGTTATGTACACAGCGAAAGTTTAATAAAATACAATTAATATAATGGCCATGAGAGCGTTGCAAAAATGTGTGGGAAAATAATGTATTGCAGAATAATGAATATCAGGAAATAATGGGGACTAAACGAATGTGCTGTGTTAAATATGAAAGCATTGAGACAGTTCAGCCACGTAGAAAGAATGAATGAACTTTTAAGCAATGAGAAAGAAATTTATCAGGCTTTAAGTGAAATAAGGCTGTACTCCTTTTAAAAAAACTGGACCAACGGTAATCGAACGGTTTGATAAACTGTTATCTTATTTATGAAACCACGGAGATCATCTTCTTGATAAGGTAATAGTCATGGATATTTTGTATTTTTTGTTTTCAATTGTCCTTAAGTCTTTTCACGGGATATTCCCATTGTATCTTTCGAGTCTATGTATGATATACTCGTATATGCCTTCGGAGTGTACGTAGAAGATCTTCAAAATCGATTTCGTCTTTATATAATATGTATTTTGACGTTGTCGGTATATGGGTGGCGTGTGGAGCTTTTAAAAGCACTTGAAGATAACGTTTTTGAGAGGATTTATTAAAAGTTATGATTATATACAAACTATACTACTTCTCAAGTCAAATGTGTTACTATCACACAACAGAAGCTCTACTAAGATTTTTTTGTAATTTGTCTTTCCTTGGTAAACTTTCTGCAGCTTTTCTACAAAATATGTTTTTTCTTAACATATGAAAATGCGGAAATTTATCCAATATAATGGCTGCAAATATCATTATTTTATTTTATGTTATTTATAGTTAAGGCATTATTAACATTGTGGAAGTTAAAATACATTGTTATTTGTTTTTATCAAATACTGTTTATTCCACTCTTTTTATAACGGTATAACCCTACCGGTTTCAAGGATTTCACCTCATAATCAGGGAAGCACAAACAAGACTTTATAGGGCATACCGGTAGGGTTATACCGTTATAAAAAGTGGAATAAACATTGTTTGATAAAAACAAATTACAAATATCTTCTTATTCCACAAGTGATGGATAGCTTGTTCGGAGTTTCGGTCCGATGGTAGGACACCTTACTCCTTCATCGGATAAGTTCTGACTGTTAAGATATTTATTGGAAATTTTTGGATCTTTTTGGGAATCGGGAAAGGATAGGTTTGTGGTAATTGTTTTGATTTTATGAATGATTATGAGAAATTATAAACGATTAAATACATATATAAATATGATGATATATACATAATATTAAATACAAATATACATAAATTTGTGTCGTCACACACTGTTTTATATTGAATGGGTGAAAAAAAAAAAAAAAAAAAAAAAAAAAAAAAAAATGAAAAAATGAATTGTGAATAAATTATAAGAATGAATATAGTATATGTAGATAAGTAAATGAGTGGGGAAATGTGTGTGACTTTTATAAATATATTAAGGTGTAGAAAATGTTTATTGAAGGTGAGAAATGCGGTTGCCTATGAGGGTAAACTGTCTGCCGGAGGAATTATCGATGATGGGGTGTTCAGAGTGATAATCGGGGGGTCATTTGGGGGGATGATTAGAGTTAAAGAGGGGGGGGTCGGGGGGATGTTTCGCAATATTGATTTCGGACGAGTGTGTCTGTAACTGGTGTTCGCGTTGTAGTTATCTAAGGCTTTTATGACTGGGTTGGGATGACGGGATATAGAGCTGTAGAACCTTTCGGCCAGAGCGCGCATATGTTCGGGGATAGTATGTAGTTTGGTATCTGCGTGGAGTCTTGAATTACGGACGATGTAGGGTGCTTTTAAAATTATGCGGAGGGCTTTGTTTTGAATGATCTGAATGTGATGTAGCGTTGTTTTCTTCGCGTGGCCCCAGACCGGAAGGGCGTATGTCAGTTGCGGTCTGACGATCGCTTTATATAGGTGGAGTTTAGTGCGCGTGCTAAGTTTGCTGTATTTACTGATCAAGGGAAATAATGATTTGAGTGTTCCGTGAGCTTTTGATTTGATATTGAGGGCGTGTTTATGCCACGAGAGTCTACTGTCTAATGTGAGGCCTAGGTATTTTACGTGTTTTGACCATGGGACGCTCTGGCCGAAGAGTTTAAGAGTTCTGATGGGTTTGATGTATCTGCGTGAGAAGCGGACTGCTGTGCTTTTGGTGGGATTTATTTTGATCTTCCATTTGGTGCACCAGTGCTCCAGAATGGGAATGAAGTCTTGCAGTCTGTTGTGGGATACGGACTCATATTTCGATGAAGAGAGAAAGGCTGTGTCGTCAGCGTATTGCGCGGTGATACAATGTGTACGTGAAAATTGGGGCATATCGCTCGTGTATATGTTATACAGGATAGGGGACAACAGTGCACCTTGGGGCACACCTGCCAGAATGGGGCGAGGGGATGAGTTTATACCGTCTATTTTGACGGAATAGGAGCGATTTTCAAGGAATGATGCGATGATTTGCACTAGTCTGAGGGGAATACCTGACTTGTGCAGTTTGAATATGAGTCCGTTGAGCCAGACTGTGTCGAAGGCTTTCGCCACGTCTAGTGAAAGGAGGGTCGTGAGGCCTTTGGAGCTGAAGTATTTGATGATGTGTTCTACAACGCGAATAAGCTGATGGTTGGTAGAGTGTAATGGCCTAAATCCGTGTTGCGAATCTGGGATGATGTTACGTGAGTAAGTTTCTAACGAGAGACGTTCTAGGATTAATTTTTCGAGCACTTTACCTAGAGTCGGGAGCAGACTGATCGGTCTGTAATTTTCAGGGATAACGTGGCTTTTACCCGGTTTAGGGAACATGATGACGTCGGCGTTTTTGAATGGGGTTGGAAAGAATTTATGTCGAAGGCAGGCATTGTAAATGGCGGTAAGGGCAATGGCTTTTTTCGGAAGTTTTTTCAAGGTGAGATTATTGATTTTATCGGGGCCGGGGGCTTTTTTGTTGATGAGATTTTTTATGATAGATTGAATTTCTAACGGTGAGAAGAAGTCTGTGGTGGGGGGGGGTTTGCTCATTTAATATGTCGGCAACTGCGTTGTCGACCATTATTGAGTGAGAGGGGTTAGAGAGGTCTGCATTTGGCGAGAAGATATTAGCTAGAGAGTCAGCAAAGGTCTCTGCGCGGTCGCGAGCAGAGAAAACGGGGCCATTTGGTCCTTGAAGAGAGCTGGGTCGGGAGGGCGTATTTCTAAGGCTACGCGTTAGTTTCCATTTGAGTCCATCATTGTATTCGAGAGACTCGACGAAGTCTGACCATTTGTCATTGCGGAGTTGCTGTAGGAGGTGTTTGATTTTTTTGACTAATCTGTTGTAGTCGGTTTTGTAAGAGGGGACAGCTGTGTTTTGCCACAACTTTCTGGTTTTGTTTTTTTCCATAATCAGTATTTTGATATGTGGAGGAAGGGGAAGTTCGGGTTTATCGGCTGGTCTCTCTTTTGAAGAGGATGTGAGAGGGGATTTGATGGTGGTTGTGAAGTCATTTATAGCGGCGTCTATGGAGTTCGTGTCGGGGAAGGTTGTCGGTATTTTGATGCTGCTGTCGACGTTAATAGCGAAATCGCTCCACGAGGTGGTGTGTCGCGGAGGGGCTGAGGGCGAGAAGGGTGGTAAGCCATCCGTCAATTGAAGTAATACCGGGTAGTGATCGGATTGAAGCTGGTGAACAGTCGTGAGATCTGTTTGATAGAGAATGTCGTTATGGACAATGATGTCGATGACATCAGGGCGATGATTGTCTATTAGTGGATAGAGGGTGGGAGACGTGGGTCCTTCCACGAAGTATCTTTTCCGGGAGGAGATTTCGTCAAGTTTATTACCGTGAGTGTTGGAAGTGCGGCTGTGCCAGAAGGGGTGTTTAGCATTTAGATCTCCCGCCATGATGGTGGGGATATTATCTGCGAGGAATGAGTCCAATTCAGACTCGACAAGTGGGGAGGTAGGTGGAAGATAAGTCGCGCAAAGTTTAAGAGGTCCGTGATTGGCGGTGTTCACCACTACGCATGTGGATTCTATGTTGACGGTGGAAGGGGAGGGGATGTGGCAGTGGTCTATTGTGCTTTTGATGAGAGTTGCGGTGCCGCCTTTTTTGGGAAGTCGTCCTGGAGGCCTGCTTGCTTGGGGGATACTGTTCCTGGCCATTGTTACGGCTCTTGGTTCCACCATTCTGGATACATGTTTGTTACAGAACCTTCTTCTCTGTCGTCCCCATCTGACAATATCTTCAACTTCGCACATCCTTCGGATTTCTGTGTTTCGTACTCTATCACGAATAACTTTGCCAGCGATACTCCTGAGTACCTTCATTTCGCTGGTTCGGAGGAGATTTTGGGTTCTGACAGTGTCGGCTCTGGACTCTATGCTGTGTCATTATCGGGCGGACACAGGTCTTGTATATCTTCACCTTGCTTTGGATGTTCATATACTTGTTTTTCGAGATAGTGTTCTTTAAACATCCGGAAATAGCTGCGTCCTTTTGTGATTGTTCAAGCACTTCGCCATAGAGGTCATTATTGCATATTATGCTAGCACCCAAGTATTTAAATTTTATAACTTGTTCAATTTGTGTGTACTCGATCACCACACTGCATCCAACTTGCTCTCTGGCTAGAGTCATGCATTTAGTCTTTCTGATGGAGATAGACATATTATATTTTTTGGAAGCAGTGTGGAATCGATGTAGCATTTGTTGCAGGTCTTCCTCTGATTCGGCTATGATGGTGGCATTGTCAGCATAGCATATGATGTTTAGCATATTGTCACCCATCTTGTATCCCAGGTAAAGGTCGGCAACTTCTATTATTTTATCCATAACCAAGTTAAAGAGAAAATTACAAATATAATTATATTTATTTTATAATATTTTTAATCTGTCAATAATATCAGTTTAAATCCCGAGTAAAAGCACCCTTAAGAAGAATCTTATCTATAAATGGTTCTGTATAAATTGTCTTGTTATCATTAATATTATATTAATTCAAGGTACAAACATTTCAGATTGTGACATTAACTACTCGTATTATCCTGAATTTCAGTCAACCCTTAGAAAATCTTACGTCAAAACCACAACACTAAAACTGCTAATCTCAGCCTTTACTAATCGGATTTTATCTCTCGCATCCATTTAGGGATATACTCTAGATTAACGATTACTAGTGTTCGTCTTATTTGAAAAAAGCTACAACATTTTTAAATTTTGGCCATTCACAAACCTGTAGAAGTTAACCGCGATGATACAACTTCTGAAAAACTTGAACTTCCAAGTTCTTGCGCATTTTGTTTCCAGTCTCTCTGAATCCCCAGTCACTGCAGGTTCACCAGTATAATGTCGAAGAACATTGGCCCTTATTAACCAACTGCATCCTAGATACATAGACTATTTTTTAAATAAATATAGTTTTATTGATAGCAACATAGTATGTACATAATTAAATACATTCCAAAGTCACATATATATATCTCTAGATTAATGGCAGAAAATATGTTCAAAAGAGAAGCTATCAAAAGGTCTGGGCTCATCTCATAACATACCCTGGCCGAGATACACCCTACCAATATAGGCTGAGTCCGGCGGCAAGTACACCAGATGTTTTTCAGCCAACACACTTGATCAGGGAGATTTAGAAGAAAAAAAAACAGAAAAAAGGAAATTCACAAATACTTCCTCAGATTAACTCAAATAAATAAATTTAGGGTTTTTCATAGTAACTTAGTGTGTACACATATAAATATATTCCAAAATTGAATATACTCGTATATCTCAACATAAACGGCAGAAAATACATTTTATCAATATTTAGTCTTTTGCTCTGTAGATATGGCCGATCTTAACTAATATTTTATCATTTGCCTTGTAGATATGACTGATCCTAACTTATATTTGTTTTTCATAAAGAATCAACGCCTTAAACGATCATACTCGTATATGTCGAGTATATGTTTAAGTTCCCAGTTTGTCGCTTGGTGTGTGGCGCGACGCGGGTTGCGGGTCGCGAGGCAAATGGAATACCTACATTCCATTAATTAGGCCGCTTTTTAAACTTGTCATTACGCGAACCAAATATTTGCTATAATATTAATTACGAGGGAATTGTTGCCGGTGTTGGTTTCCTCAGAATAAATTCGAACGAAGGTTGACAAACTGTGTTGGGCATTTTTTCCTGGTTTAATTTTTTTATGTTATATTGCATTCAATAATTTTTATTTAAGAACACACAGTCATGGTCACTTAGAAGGGTGATTTTACGAATAGGTATAATATTTGGTTGATCAATAAAATAATATAAGTTGAGGTGCATATTTTCTAGAGGTGGTAAGCTAGAGAAAAATAGTGAAAGCCATGTTGTTGAAAGGAATATATATGGTCAACGGCGTACTTAGTTCTTCTTTGTAATAAATTAATAGCAAAAATTAAAAAAAAAGTAAAGAAATGTGCTATCCTTGATGTAGAAAAGTGAAACTTGTACATCTAAATAATCTTTTGTATAAAATATCTAGAAAAATAATGTATGAAGGAGTAGGAAATTACCAGATAAAGGAGTGCTGTTTGTAAGAGATGGATGCTGTTAATCGAATAAAAAAAAGATTCTTAAGTGGTTTGGAAATATTGAGAGGGGCTGCGAAAGACTAACGAAACAAATGTGTAGGTATGGAATAAATGAAAAGCGAGGAAGAGGTACATATGCCGTGGAAACAATGGAAGGGGATTTTCGAAGATAATAAGATGACTGAAGGAAAGATAAGAAATAACTATTTATGAATAGAAATGCTGTCCTCTCTGTTTACACTAAAACTGATATTGCGTGACGGTATATACTCGTATATGTATGTATGTTTTTTTTAAATTAAATCGTCGAGATACAAAAATATTTACTCTAACATCTAGGAAATATTTTATATTAATTGTAATTTATTTGATCAAACACTTTAAATTCCACTTTTCGTAACGGTATAACCCTACCGGTTTCAAGGTTTTCACCTCATCTTTAGGGGAGCACAAACAAGACTAAATTATGTTCGAACTGGTACCGATATAAACACTTCAACGGTTGGGGACATTTGGGTTGGGGACTAAGGGCTGAGAAAGGCATGGGACGATATGTGTTTACCAGATTTTCGGCTCGATTTACTGACTTAGAAATTTCTAGGGCCTCTAATCTGTCCAATTTATTTCCGTTACTACTAATATGTAAGAATTTGTCATCGTCGATAGAAAAAGTATGGTTTTCACGGTGACAATGCTTAGCCATTTCGGTATAAATTAGAGGATTTGTTAAGGCGGATTTGTGTATTTTATATTAATTTATTGTATTAAACTTTTGTATACAGATTTAACATAATAAAATATAAAGCTTGAAGAAAAATATATAAACTAATTAGAAATAAATGTTAACACATAAGGAATAATTATTTTCCCGCGACAATTAACTCCCATACCGAACGAAGCTCTTTAAACACACTTTCTGAAATGTTGAAGATGTCTATGTCTGAGGCCATATTATAAGAGAAGCTGCCAGATAAAGGATGATCACTTGGCAATATATTTATGCTTCTTGTCTCAAATAGTTGTCAGATACATTAAGATCATATATATTCATAGTTGCATTAGGTGTTGCTCATGTCAGTTGCTTAAAAATGAAACCCTCAAATCTCTCCTCACACTTAGAAGGTAGTATTCCATTCCAACACACCTAGAAGAAACAATGTAGGAAAAAAACACGAGTAGAAACCACACTCATGTAAGTAGAGATATCTGAAAAAAATATTTTGGATTTTTTACACCATTTGAAAGTAACCAATATTTCGCGGATTCACGTCCTAACTTGCTACAACCAGCACGCTGTAGAGGGATCTGAGAACCTTTCTCTCCATAAATAACTTAGATACTCGTATCATAAAGCCCAATCTAACTTAAGTTCATCGCTTCTACTTTTATTTTCAAACTTGGGTGTTTCGCCGCCAGGAGAGTATTTATGGACAATTTCAATCTTTTAAAGTAGGTCGTGCGCAACGGGTCTTATTTTGTCCCTTATAACAACGTGAATTGTGGTGAAATAGAACTGAATTGTATAAAGTATAATCTGGAGGGTCGTGGGCCTTGTGTAAGTCTCTTCCAACTAACCAGATAGGAGTCAAACCAATTTTTTAATCTTTAGGACCAACGGGAATTCAACCCGCATTGCACGTATTGGAAACACTACGAGTATATAGTATGCAACAATATTGTTACCAGACAAACTTTTTTACATGGCTGAAACTTTTTTTGTGGTTACTATCGAGAATCAAACCCGAAACTCTCGGGTGAAAATCAAGCGGTATACGACCTAGGATATGGAAGTCTGATGAGCAAAAACTTTTAGGAACCTTTACTAAGTAAAGTGGATTGGAGAAATGGTAACGTCATAGAATTAGTTTAATTAAAAAAAAGGTTGGTCCGGAATTTTATGAGTACTTTCAACATATTTTGCTAAAGTGATTATTATTGACCTTGGAAATAACACAATATTTTTTTAATCAGAATAAAAATGTTTTTTTTTTGGAGTTTTAGTCGTGTTGAGTTGGCTTAAATGATGACCAACGTTTTGAAGGCGTTGTAACCTTTATCCTCAAGACAATGTTAAAAATATTACTGAATATCGAATATTTATTTATTTTGTCTTGCTTAAGCACCAACTTG
Organism: Odontocerum albicorne; assembly: GCA_949825065.1. NCBI lineage: Eukaryota > Metazoa > Arthropoda > Insecta > Trichoptera > Odontoceridae > Odontocerum > Odontocerum albicorne. The sequence goes on along the minus strand of OX463847.1, from coordinate 39,639,613 downwards.
TACCACAGTACAACTTAACGTGTTTATTGCCACATGCATATTCTGCTTACATCCAGAAATATGTTGAAAGTCCTTAAATTAAAACTAAACATAAACATTTCTTTCAAAAAACTGTGTACCAGTAATTAAGTGAACAATATTATAACGCTTGTCTATTTACACTTTCACAACAAAATAAATTTTTATTGGGAATGTATTAAAAATAAAATGTCTTTAAGGTGCATGCAAAGTTAAAGATCAACGTCTCAGCTTTCCATACTTCTTCTTCCTAGTGTCATGTCAGGTCCCCTCAACGTTGAATATCACCTGAGAGTACTCCATAGTGATTTCCTGGGGAGGGATATCCAGAATGGTTTCCCTTTGCTTTCTCTGGAGGATTTTCTTTTGGGGTTACCTTCATTTAGCTGGATGGATCCAGTTTTATGGCGCTGGAAACTCGCCATTCGTTCACTCTCTATCTGTTATGACACTGATGGAAATGTCAGTAGTCGCATTGCTCGGGGTTCACGGAGCCTGAGAGACCACTCGTGGACGCTAGAGTATTGAACTTGGTAGTAGTGTTACTGGTGGCATTGTAACGTGGCGCATAACGACATTTTGTAGAAGTATACTTTCCAGCCAAGCATACTCCATCGAAGCCCTACTGCCCATCGGAACCCCAAAGCTTTCCATTGGTGCACTCAATTTTCAAGGTTTGTGAACCAACAATACCTGTAAAAGAATGAACAAGCGGATCTCAGGACAACCATGTCATTTTGGTCTTATCTCCTTAATATGATATACTGTATTATATATGTGGTCGCATTCTCTCCAGTACGTATAAGTCAACTTCTTAAAACACTGCTAAGACCTGAGCTAACTATTGCATATGTGAGACTTAGATGCTTAAAAAGCAGAGTGAATAAGTTCTCAATACCTTTGAGAGCAAGATTCACCACACAATATGTGGTTTAATTTATGACAGATGTGGAAACAATGACACTTACAAAAAGCTTTACAAATGGTATTGTAAAGCTAGCGTAGCGAAATTTATGAAGATTGATAGACTGCGCTGGTCACTATATAACAAGGAGGACTCTGAACCTGCAAAGAAGGCTCTATTCAGCGATTCGATGTAGTGTAGAAGGGTGGAGATACCATAATTTATATGGCTGGATGGTGTAACAGAGAACTGCTGCACTCTGGGTATAACCCATTAAAAGAGGTATGTCGTGGAAAGTGATAAGTGGGAGAAACCCATCCTGGAGCCAAGACCCACCCTGGATAGTACGGCTGATGATGATTTTTCTTCTTTTATGCGGTACTCTTAATAATATCTTTATTGGTAATTTAGACATAATTAAATGCGGGGCTCGCAGATAATATTGTTTTTGACCGCAGTAATCAAATTTGCGGGCTTAGAACCTCTTAAGGAGGAACGAAACTAGCGGTTTATCATTGTGCGTGCTGGATATACTACACCGCATGAAGAGCTAGAAACATTACACCACATTACATGTCATATGTAATAATAAAAAAAAAAATTAAAAAATTACAAGTTTTGATACCTGGCAAAGTATTTTACCATACTGGTATCTTAATTTTTTTTATTTGTTTTTTGTATCATGAAAAATTGAGTCCTCCGATTGAATCATGAAAAATTGAGTCCCCCGATTGAATCAAGAAAAATTGAGTCCCCCGATCGAATCATGAAAAATTGAGTCGTCCGATTGAATAATGAAAAATTGAGTCGTCCGATCGAATCATGAAAAATTGAGTCGTCCGATTGAATCATGGAAAATTGAGTCCCCCGATTGAAATTCAAATATCTTACCTACTACGAGTATACCACGGAGGTCGTCGTTGTTTTTATACTTAAATAATTCAATATTAAATTCATCATAAAACTTAAAGTAAAAATCTTGAAACTTACTTCTGGAAAATTTCTCATAACTTTGCATTTGTGCACACCAACTTTATTTAAAATGAAAAGTTTTCTCTTGAATAATTTATTGAACTTTTGCATGCTTTAGAAAATTATGAAGAAAACAAAATGAAGGTTAAATAATAAAACGCTGATGGTCTACAAAGATCTAAGTTTTACGGAATCTCACTCAATATAAGATTTCTGTGTTGATGATACATGTGCCAAACTTCGAACATTGAAAACTTGATCAAGGTCATCGTAATATTAAAACACTCAGCTTAATCATTCACACTTTGCGTTCACTCCCTCACACATACTTAAATTCCAAGTTATTAAATATACAATTCCAAACGCATCATAATCTCAACAACCACATAAAACCATCATATTCAATAACGCCTCACCACACGCTCTATATTTGCATGAGGCATTCCCATTATGATGCAAATTCTCTTAACAAGACTCTTGAAGGTTATTCAGCTTTTCGAATGCAGTCTGCTTTTCTAAAAACTCCATAGAAATAATCGTGTGGTAATTTCCTTGGTCAGGTCTTGTCTTCTAGTCTGGAATTTGCGGACTCGATTTCCATTGGTAATCATACTAACCCTTTGCACTCGAATACCGCCATAGAGGCGGCATGCATGTTATACCGTATTACTCGATGTCGCCAACAAAATGAATTCTTTTTTCTCAATATTTTTAATATATTGAGTTTTTCAGTTTTCAATATTATTTAACCAAGGATCATATTAGTACAATTAAATAATAATAAGTTTCGGAATTTGATTGAGTAAGGTAGATTAGTTCTGCAGATAACGATATTATTCCTCGCACTTGATGAGGCGAGATCATAAACTCTTATATACTTTATAAAGTTTCCGGTTCCAGTTTAAAAAACCGGTGAGAAATTTGATATTTGTAAAATGGTTGGTTGATCAATTAGTAGGAGATTATCGAGGAGATACTCGATTTCGACGACGCTCTGCTACTCTTCCTACAGAAGACAGATTTATAAATAAATTGCATATTCTACGTTCAGGAACTAAGGACTAATGTATGTTCCAATAGAAAAATTCCGGGTGGAAGAAAAGAAACACGATTATATTGCGAAACCTGCGAAAGTAAACCTGAACTGTACGATGGGGATTGTTATGTAAAACACCATACAAAGAAAAACTTCAAATAATCCATTTTCATGTCTATTATTTTCCTTACATACCTATTTTACCAAAACAAAATAAAAAATAAAAAATAAATTATTTTTAAAAATTTAATTATATTTCAACGTTAATGTTTTTTTTTCTTAAAAAATGCTTCGAGCTGGCGGTAAGCACATAACAAAAAGCTCTCGAGTGCAAAGGGTTAAAAATTATTGTCATGTTTGGTTTTCACGGTAGGCTTGTTTAACATATTTCTGGTAGGCTGGAAGGAATTGGCATACGATAATAAACCCACCAGGTCTTCAACGATTGTTTCAAAAGGTCTCGAAAATTATTTCTCAATCTAATTAATATATGTGTATGACTACTATACAATACAACAGCTGTTATGAATTATGTTCATAATTGAAAAAAGTATTTATGTTCGTGATTTTTAATTTTGCTAATATTTTAATATTTTAAGAGGATTTCTAGATGAAATTTTATATGTACATGCTTTTTTATTTTTCTTTAAACATGGACATTTAAGAAGGTAACATTAAAAAAATATCATGTTCATCGGATACAAAAATGAGTTGATAAAGCAGATTTTTTCTTATCGATGGTACGGAGCCGTTTAACATTTTTATTTTAACGAAAAAAGCACATTAATAATTAAAAAAAAAAACAGTATTTTTTTCAAAAATAATCTTGTACCGACTTCAAACCAATCAAAATAGATCATGTTCGAATTGACCAATCATAGCTTTCCGATTGTGTCTAACTTCATACCAGTTCACCAGCAACTGCCAGTTTTAAATCGTATGTGCGGTGTAATGTCATTATACAGCTTTATATATTTATAGTAATATTTCTTCTTAAAATATTTTGTAACACTACTTATTTTATTTGATTAAAATTAAAATAAATTACTCTACCCAATTATTTTTTCATTATTTTTTGCAAAATATTTTTGAAATCCAACAAAAAACATCATGCCCCCCCAGACCTGTTCAATCAAAAAAGATTAAAGTAGAATTGTTCACTCAAAAAGGACCATGTCCACATTTTAAACTAGAATAACTATTTTAATTATTATGATTCGATTTTAAACAACAAATCAAGTCACCTTAAGCGGTTTTAAGGATTTCAGATATTTTTACAGTGAATTATTATGTCATATATTTTTAATGCAAACATTTTTTTGCGATTTCCCAACATTCTGATTTGGTGGACATGTTCTTTTTTTTAATATTACCTCCTGATTTCTTTTTTGATTTATTCACGCCATGTTTTGTGACAATCAAATTTATTATTGCAAAGCTAGGTTGACATAATTTGTTATACAACTGTGCTCCTTTGAAAGAGGAAAATATTAAATTAATATGAAGGCGGAAAAATTGGATAGATGTTGATATGAGTTGATTTTTGCGTTGGTTGTCTACAACCCTAACCAAAAAACAATTGGGCAAGAAAATCAATAAAATAATAATGTCAATAAATCGATCAGTATTGACGCACATTAGTGTTTCATTACTGATTTGATCAATTTTGTTATTATGACGACCTTGTTGACAAAACGCTTGGCGTCCACTCGGGGACTAAGGGTTCAATTTATGACTATACCCAATAAAAAAAAGAATTCAATACTCACACGCGTCGAATACGTTAGTGAATGTTGTTGGCTCTTATGAAATGTGTACGCGGACTTGTGTTGCCAACACGTGCAATGAAAAACTACAAGTTCCACACCTACTCTAATGGTTCTTATACTAAAAGGTTAGATTACTGAAACTGAAGATAATGTAGTCTACCGTCCGTGCTTTTCAACATGTCTCATTAATCCGGAAATTTATTTATGTATTTATGTGATTCACCTGTATTTATTTCATTCCTTTACAAAATAATAGCACACAAGAAAAGTTAATTGAAATACTAAAAATTATTGACAAAATTAAATAAAATGTATTTTAAACTAGCATTAAGATACAATAAAACATAAATACTGATAATAACAAAGTAATTGTTAGAATGAATGTTATATTTATAAAGTATGTTTATATTTGAGTTCGATATACTCGTATGAATGTGATATAAAGGTGCATCACCGCGCAATAATTTACTGGACTTCTGTGTGGAAGGTCGTCGGTTCGAATTCCGCGCTGTGCTACTCTCGTCGAATAACACACGCATTTTTTTCGTCAAGTATTCGGAGGTATAAGGATACCTATGACTTCGGCCATATCTGTTCTTTCAAAAAGAGGAAAAATAATCACCGATGTGCTCCGATCATCTGACTTCGGTGTACCATTAGACCCACTACATCGGTGTGGCCGGTGAGTTTGCTGGTGTGCAACGGCTCATTGATTTAAAAAAACCTACGTCACAACTTCCCTTTCTAATTTAATTGACGTTTGAATGGTGAGGGGGTCCTCGACTACGAATCCCAGTAACGATCGATTCATGTATGTTATGTATGCATACATTATAAAATATTACTAAAATTCAGTCGACACACATAACATAGTGAAATATTTATTTAAAATTTAATAGAAAAAAAAGGATTATTTAATTGTTCCATCTCTGTTTTAATCAAATCTTATAAATAACTAAATTTATATTTTTCTAGCGTGCATTACCGTAAATTTAAATATTGTTTTTGCAGAAAAAGCTTATGAATCACTACGCTGAAAATTTATTGGACGCGTTGAAAGGATACCACACGAAAAAACAAAAATGTTATTTAAGGATTTGATCGTTTATTTTGAATCATCGGAATTTTTGATGAAAGGTAATTTTAGTTTGATAAATGGGTGTACATTAGCATTTATTGGCAAGCTTTATTCCTCTTTTCATCAATTTCCGTCTCTAATGATGTGTAGTTCCACAAAATTAATAGTTATTTTAACAGCACTTAAACATGTTGTAAAATCAGGTCTCGATAATTAATACTACCAGGAACTATTATTTAGAAATTGTATATTTTGAAAGCCAATATATCTGGTGTGGACAGACTGAACACATCACAACTAACATAACAAATTAACAATAATGCGAACGTTGTTGAAAATATTTTATCTTTTTATACGTACACATATACCATCATGTCGTTCCCCTGTTGGGGTAGGCAGAGAGGTAAGATTTTTTCAGATTTTTCTATCGTGACACACATCTTTCGCCTCCTCTACGTCCATACACCTGTACTTACAACTCCTGCAATTTATCTGCTTCTACATTTTATTCTTTTTAAATATTACTCACTTGATCCAACCATACTTTTATTGGTCTTCATTTATCATGTATTTTTCTTGAATTTGCACTGCATATTTGTTTTGTTTGTCTTAGTTCATTAATCAGTTCTACATGTCCCAACCATCTCAGAGAGCTCTTCAAGTTCACATTTAACCCTAATCACTTCATTCCGCATTATATCATACATTGTTACCCCATATATTCTTCTAAGTGTACGTATTCCAACAATATTTATTCGGTTCCTTTCGTCATTTTTCCAAGTCTACGTTTCCCTTCTAAACATCGAAATTGCTACTTAAAGACAATCGTAGACAATCATCTTTGTATTTTGTGATACTGTTCATTTAGAGTTAATATGATTTAGATCCCCATTGGGGTTTTCGATTGCTTCCAGCTTCCAACCAAATATATCAATTTTCACAATCAACTTAAGATATTCAAAGTTCATATATTGAAGTGAAACTTCTATAGGCGCGGTAGGGCAAATTGGCCTGAACGTCACGAAAAGTGAAACGCTTCCCCTTCTCCGACTTTAATAATAATAATAATTATTATTAATTTATATTAATAATAATATTAATATTAATTATTATTAATATAAATAAATTAATTAATATTAATAATTATAAAATAAATTGTAATATTAATATTAATTAATAATATAATATTAAAATTACAACTTTTTATTAATATTAATTAATTATAATTATATTAACACTTATTAATAATTATAATTAATAATTACTAATTTATAATTAATTATTAATAAATAATTAATAATTATGAATTAATAATTCGGTTTTATTAATTAATTAAAATTCTTTATATTTATTTATTAATATAACCATTTTCTAATCCTAAAAAAAAATCGTTAACAAATGGAAAAAAACAATGCATAAAATCAACTTTTCCTAGGAGCTAAGAAGTTTCACTTCTACTGCGCGAGAGTCTCACGCATCTGTTTTTCTTTTCTTATATTATTGTATTACTGTTTCGTTAAATACAGTTCAATCTGGTGGATTTATTTCTCAAATTATCTCTTACAGAAACATGTTTTAAAAAGCCTTAAGTGAAACCGAAACTGGAGCCTTTTTTTTTTTTTTTTTTAATATATTGAGTTCCAGTAGAAACAAAACTCGTAGCTCCCGAGTTCAAAAATAGGTGTCTTACAAACTAGACTATGGAGGTCATCATTTTTTATATGTAAATGAATATTTTTTATTGAAAAAAAAAACAAATTTACTGGCATCTAGCTAATATTTTGATAAGTGATTCAACCTACAACGATAATCTGATTTCAAACAAAGACAATGTGCTAGCTAATGAAAATATATTATACATGAATTGATATACTCGTATGATGGAGATTCTGGCGTCACGTCATTGATGCGCAGTGTGGTGTCAGATCTGGAAAATTTTGACATACTCGTATTAATCTGGAAACCAATTATAGTTTCCGATCCAAATAAGGCAAGAATTTGCATGACCCTCCAAACACGTTGTCAACGAATATTTCTATTTATTTGTTAAGTATTTTATTAACTGATAATATGAGTATGATGTTGCTCTCCACAAAAGAAAATATTGTCAGAATACCAAAGTAAACTTTAAGTATTAAAAAAATCCAAATATTTACCTATATATAACAATTTTAGTAAACCGTTCATAAACATCTCAATTCTTCAAAAACAGGTCGGACATTGGGAAAGGTTATCTTGATTTTGATTAGTTCTTTCATAGTAATATCATAGTATAAATAGGCCAAAGCTCGTACGACAGTTGTCGCCAAAGAAAGAATACGAGAATTGAATTTTGAATACATGAGGGCAAGAGAGGAATACTTGGATTCTCTCCGAAAGTAATTCGAAATTTGAATATCGGTGGATCCGTGATACTGAATGAATTTTAAATCCCTATCTAACAATTTTTGAACCGGTGTAAAAGGGGACGATGTATATGTAGGATACCTACCTAAATAATTGTCAAAATAAATAAGTGAATTGTTAAACATAATTAAATTAAATTAATTATTGTTAAAATAGTAAACATACAGGGTCAATGACCGATGAAGTACTTATAGATTGTCATACGCCAGGAACGTCAAAAATGTTTACTATTTTATAGTATTTGCGACCTGTCTAGCCGTCTGCAAATACAAATAAATATCTACCCGTAAATCAGTGCACGCGCAAGAGAAGGACAGAATATGTATCGCGAACTGGTTCACTCACTTGTATAAATTTCCTACGCGCCGAGAAATAAACATTGATTATTATTGTTCATTCAGCTGTCAAGACTTGTATTATTTACCCGCTATTCACTTTCGCCTTCATCCGCATTCCTGAGTATTTATATTTAAATAAATAAATATAAATCAAGATCATCACGACATATCAAGATAAGCAACTCGCTATATATAAATGATATACGAGTATATAAACAAATTTTACATTTATGAATATATATTTTCATAAATATATAATTGGTTTTACTTCTGTAAATATTTCACGGGCTGCAACTAGTCAATTTATAATATAGTAGTATGAAAATCAAGCAGCTCGCAAGGTTGTATCATATATAAAATGACAGCACAAAAAGACATAAAAATTTCTATAAGTTTGTAACAACAAAAAAAAGAAGATATTATATTTAAAACAAACAAAAACTAATATTATAAAAGTGAAAACGAAAAAACTAGTATATACTATAATATTTCAACTCAATTATATTTGATCAAATCCATGAGAAACCTTTCAAAATGTCTTCACTTCAAGGACATTGGGGATATCCAAGAAGGCTTAACGACCCAGGACTAGTTAAGGTCCGGAGTCTCAAGCGTCACGAGCACGTCCTTTTGAATCTGTTTTAATTGAAAATCCAATTATCCTCCCAAGAAGACTGGCAGGTGGCGTAAATATGGGATCCTTTAATTTACTAGTGGGTTTGTACCATTACATTGGGCCGTGTATCGAGACCTAGAGTAAAATTGATGATTTATTTTCTATTATCCTTTTACAGGTATTGTAAATAGCAAAAAAAGGTGAGTTAGAAAATAAGAATTCTGATGAAGTTTTGATTGATTGGATTTTTTTCATTACGATGTATATTTTTGATGGCAATATTATATTATTGGAAGACGACAGCAAGCTAATACTGAGTGACAAAAAATTCACTTTATAATTTTTCTAGCCGCCATTTAAGTTTGATTTAATTTCACAGTTTATATCTAATAATCAAACATTCTAAACCTAACACATTTATATTAAATGCTTAAAAATTCAATAATACTTTTTTTTTTATCAATAAGCAATCCACCCAAACTAGGATGATTTATGGCATCAAATTCAAGTTTGATTTAATTACACAGTTTATATCTAATAATCAAACATTGTAAACATAACAAATTTATATTAAATGCTTTACAATTCAATAATACTTTTTTTTATCAATAGGCAATCCACCCAAACTAGGATGATTTGTGCCATCAAATTCAAGTTTGATTTAATTTCTCAGTTTATATCTAATAATCAAACATTGTCAACATAACAAATTTATATTAAATGCTTTACAATTCAATAATACTTTTTTTTTATCAATAGGCAATCCACCCAAAGAAGAATGATTTGTGCCATCTAATTCAAGTTTGATTTAATTTCACAGTTTATATCTAATAATCAAACATTGTAAACATAACAAATTTATATTAAATGCTTTACAATTCAATAATACTTTTTTTTTATCAATAGGCAATCCACCCAAACTAGGATGATTTGTGGCATCAAATTCAAGTTTGATTTAATTTCACAGTTTATATCTAATAATCAAACATTGTTAACATAACAAATTTATATTAAATGCTTTACAATTCAATAATACTTTTTTTTTATCAATAGGCAATCCACCCAAACTAGGATGATTTGTGGCATCAAATTTAAGTTTGATTTAATTTCACAGTTTATATCTAATAATCAAACATTCTTAACCTAACACATTTATATTAAATGCTTTACAATTCAATAATACTTTTTTTTTATCAATAGGCAATCCACCCAAACTAGGATGATTTGTGGCATCAAATTCAAGTTTGATTTAATTTCACAGTTTATATCTAATAATCAAACATTGTAAATCTAACAAATTTATATTAAATGCTTTACAATTCAATAATACTTTTTTTTTATCAATAGGCGATCCACCCAAACTAGGATGATTTGTGGCATCAAGTTCAAGTTTGATTTAATTTCACAGTTTATATCTAATAATCAAACATTCTAAACCTAACACATTTGTATTAAATGCTTTACAATTCAATAATACTTTTTTTTTATCAATAGGCAATCCACCCAAACTAGGATGATTTGTGGCATCAAATTCAAGTTTGTTTTAATTTCACAGTTTATATCTAATAATCAAACATTGTAAACATAACAAATTTATATTAAATGCTTTACAATTCAATAATACTTTTTTTTATCAATAGGCAATCCACCCAAACTAGGATGATTTGTGGCATCAAATTCAAGTTTGATTTAATTTCACAGTTTATATCTAATAATCAAACATTGTTAACATAACAAATTTATATTAAATGCTTTACAATTCAATAATACTTTTTTTTTATCAATAGGCAATCCACCCAAACTAGGATGATTTGTGGCATCAAATTCAAGTTTGATTTAATTACACAGTTTTTATCTAATAATCAAACATTGTAAACATAACAAATTTATATTAAATGCTTTACAATTCAATAATACTTTTTTTTATCAATAAGCAATCCACCCAAACTAGGATGATTTGTGCCATCAAATTCAAGTTTGATTTAATTTCACAGTTTACATCTAATAATCAAACATTGTAAACCTAACAAATTTATATTAAATGATTTACAATTCAATAATACTTTTTTTTTATCAATAAGCAATCCACCCAAACTAGGATAATTTGTGGCATCAAATTCAAGTTCATTTAATTTCACAGTTTATATCTAATAATCAAACATAACAAATTTATATTAAATGCTTTACAATTCAATAATACTTTTTTTTTATCAATAGGCAATCCACCCACACTAGGATGATTTGTGGCATCAAATTCAAGTTTGATTTAATTTCACAGTTTACGAGTATATCCAATAATCAAACATTGCAAACCTAACAAATTTATATTAAATGCTTTACAATTCAATAATACTTTTTTTTTATCAATGGGCAATCCACCCAAACTAGGATGATTTGTGCCATCAAATTCAAGTCATCATGCAATTATGAGTCAATTTATTCAAACTTTTTTTTTAAATGACAATTCTAGACAATTTAAAGTTTTAGCTGATTAAGCTTCAAACACTTAACAATCGATCTATTAGTGGAAAAGTTCCACGAACAAAGAAGAAACGCAACATTCATTGGACGCGGTAAAGATGTGGCTTTTAGTAAATCAAACCTGTCTCGCACAGGACAACCGAAAAATACATGGTCTATAAATTCATCATTCAAACCACACTCGCAGCCAGGATTCTTCACAATACCCATTCCGTAAAGATGACTAGCTGCCATGCAGTAGCCTGTCCACAAACGACACATGACAGGCACTTTCATATTGATCATTCTTATTATATTAAACCATGGTTTCAAAGGGATAGTGTGTTGGATAGATTTATATCTAAAAGCCTTATATACACCAGCCTTATTCCAATCCAATGTCTATCGGATTGAATAATTATTTTTAATTATATTTGAAAGATCAGCCATTGGTTGTGAAAAATCAGATAGGGGACAACTAGCAGAACATGTTTCCCTTGCCGAGGAATCAACACACTCATCACCAGTGATACCAACATGTAAAGTAATCAAAGTCAGAGAAACAGTTATCAACAATGTGTTGTTATTTTTGAAATGTACTATGAAAATTGGTCGTTAATTTTCATGGGAATATCATAATGAGCGTCAAAAACCATTTCGACCTCAGCCGTTATATAAACAAATGAAATAGCCGTTATTGAGGCAATATCAGTGATTCGTATATTTGTGATTCATGAGCAATTTATGAGTAACCGACAAATTTATCAGTGATTCATCAGTGACTATTACAACCTTCAGAGTGTCCGTATGGTATAAAATTTGGTGGGAGGTGTGATTAGACTTTAATTATTCGAAGCCACTACGAATTATGCTGTAATTTTGAAAGGCAACTGCTACCATGCCATGATAGAGAACTTGCTATTACGTAAATTGTATAAACTGAGATTAAAAAACATGTAGTTTCAGCGAAATTACGCTACATGTCACGCAACACGAACCACGATCAAAATTTTTAAGATAATGGTTCCAAACCGATCAATTTCCAGAAGCGGTTACATCGACTGGCTACCAAGATCTCCGGATTTAACCACTCCGAACTTTTTTTCTGAGAGAACTAATCAATCAATGTGGATTGATCAACTAAAAAATAAGAATTGAGCAGTAGGTAGTCATTGAAATATCTGAACTTTATGTAAATATTGTGAAAAATGTTCTTTAGATTGCTAACAGTTTTCTCGTAGCAATAGACACACATCTGACAGAAGTTATATTCCATGAAATAATTGCAATCTCCAAATAAAGCTTTGCAAGCTCCAAATAAAGCTTCGCAAGCTCCAAATAAATATAAAAAATATTATAATGTTTTGTACACATCCATAAATATAAAAATGTTTTGTACACATCCATAAATACCATCACGCAGTGTCCCTATCGGGGATGACAGAAAAGAGAGGGTGCTGGATTTGCCTATCGTGACACACATATTTCGCCTCGTCTATATCTAACCTACACACTTTTTCATACAATTAATTATATTTCTCTGACTTTAAATATTTACTTCTTAAAAGTATATACCGCCTTTTAGAGAGCAAACTCTCCTTTATTGCGCTGTAACTCAGGACTGAAACCCATTTATAAAGTTTGATTTTGAAGTTTAGAACACCTCCCAAAAAAGATTGTATATAAGTTGCATACTTCCAAAAACTGCATACTTCACCCATATCTCTGACACTAGGAAGCAGACCATTCCATGTCACAGAACCAGCAACGGCCAAAGCTCTATCATAATACCCCCCGCCCTATTGGATTTATTTGAAACTACCAATTTCTTTAGATGAAGAAGAAACTAGTATTTAATAGATGAAGAAAATATAATGCACCAGATGAAAAATATCATTAATTTTATCCATCCATACTTTCTTTGACCTTATTCTACCACGCCTTCCTATCACATTTGTACTCTACATTGATTCTATTAATCTTTCTTCATTCATTCTTTCTACACACACATACCATGCTTTAAGAAGCGACAGAAAAAACTCTCAATTTCTAGTCAGTAAAAAAACGTGTTTCATTCCTGATTTTTCTTTTCCTTTCCTCTCCACCATCCATTCCTTTCCTTTTGATTGATGATATCTCACTTTATATGAAAAATAATGTTCGGGTGATTGTCCGTCTTTGTGGGGTTCGTGGGCATGTGCTCACGTATGTGTTTATGGATTTCGCGGGGATGGATAGTCATTTGAATGATTTATGCGACCATGTAACTTGCTTCATTTACTTTTGTCTGGTTGGTCGGAAGAGATTACCGACTGGCAATAATCCCGCCAGATTGTATTGCAATATAAGTGTTAAATAAAAAAGTGTCTACTATCTCAGAATATTTTTCTTGATATTACTTAATACACCAACCTTAAGTTTACATTAATACCTAATCACTTTATTCTGTCATACAATATCGAACCATGTATTCTTCTTGTACGCATTTCTAAAACATTTATTCGACTTCTTTCAAACTGTTTCCACGTCTACGTTTCACTCCCATACAACAAAGGTGGTACTAAAATACAATTATAGACTATCATCCTAGCAGATTTTGATACTGTCCCGTTCGAGTATATGTGTTTTAGTGCCCCATTGGCTTTGTTTGCTATTGCTACACGGCGTGCAATATCCATCTTAACCCCTTCTATCATCTGTAAAAATACTACTCAAATAGCGGGATTCCTAAACTTGCTCCAATCTTTCATTTTTCACCGATATGTTGCATTAACTTTTCCTTCTTAGAAATTCGTGCTTCTAACATACAGCATTTATTCGGCTCCTTTTAGTTTTTCCACGTTAACGTTTCACTTCCACACAAGTTGGTGCTAAGATACTATTGAAAACTATCATCTTAGCTAAGTTTTGTATATTGTACTTGATTTTTTAAGTTACAATGTTTATTTTTTGCACAACGTGTAAGAGGATTTCAACAATAACTTAATTTTTATTTTTAAGTTACAAAAAACAGATAAGTGAGTGATGTATCTTCTGAAAAATTCTTTCGAGTCGTTTTCATCTGAAAGGTTTTTCCCCTATCTTACTATCTTGACCTTTTTGAAATGGCAGCTTTGAACGAAGACAATAGTACCACAATGAAACCACCCCCGTAAGTAATTCAACAAGGAGATACGTCCTCTCCCCTCACTTTGTCTGCTCTGATTTTTCTCTGCAACGTAAGTTGAAGGATCTGATACATTTTCACGAGTCTATAGAAATAAATCGAAACAATTTTCTTGCTTAATTTTTCTCGACATAATCGAGTTTTTTGTGTTCTATGAAAACTTTGTAAATGAAAGGTTCATTCTCTCTATTACAAATTAACTATATGCTATCAATATAACTATAACTAATCAACCTGTATAATATTTCAATGTCCTTGTTTATTTAGCAGGCTAAATGTCATATGCCAATCTCTTTCAACCAAGTAGAAAAATATTAAAAATACTTTTAGAGAGAACCAGATTGGAATCTAAAAAGTATCCGGATTTCTACGGAATCGAACCTGCATTACAGGACTGAAAGACAAGCGCCTTACTAACTAGACCACGATGATTGTTTTATGTTCTTTTAGCTGTTTAAGAAGGTGTAAAAACAGCATGTTTATTTCTAAATTATGTACGAGTATGTATTATATTTGTAGAGTTTGCGCTATTTTTTTCGTATTTATATCATCCACATTCGATGTCAAAATAATATCGTACATTTATTATGCCACGGACTAATGAATTAAAATGTAGATTTCTAAAATATATATTATATGGAATATATCATGATAGGGAACTTGGTTTAAGAAATTAGTTTTTTGTTAATTGTATGTTAATTTATTTATTATTCAGTCTTAATGTTACTCAAAAGTAAACATTTATTTTAATAATAATTTTCACCGAATCCCTATGTAAAATTTCTCTTAAACTCGGTTTAACTTTTAGGTTAAATGTTGAAAATTTTTAACCGAGTATGAACGTAGGTTATAATTTTTCATAAATAACTTTTTGGGTGATATGAACCCATTGGTATAATGTTATATGTTAGAATAAATTGACAAAGTTATCTTCATCAGTAGGGTTACAGAAGGCTCGGTATGTAGGGTTACTAGTGGCACTGGCTAATCTCGCTATAAACTTCAATCGGATGAATCTCTTTAATTCTAAATTCCTACTCCATGCGCATTCTGGGTCACTCCGGCTTGCCACCTAAGTTTGATTTCCAAATACTTCATTGACCTAAAGTTTCTAAAAAGATCACCTGTTGATCGCGTTTCATCCATGCGCAGTTTCAAAACTTCACTATTATTGATAGATTTAAAAAAGTACGAAAAAATAATGTGAGGGTCCAAACCTCTGATTTTGCGAAATTTCAATATTTTGCGTCAATATTTTTCAGTTTAAATGAATTTTATTACTATTGACTAACAAAAAACCAATTTTTGTACAAAAATGCTAGAATTAAGACAAAAGTGTAATAGAAACGCATTGCCGTTAACTGTGATATAAAACGTCAAAACCTGCAAAATGTGTATGAACATTTGTTAGTAATAGACGGAAATTTCACACTTTTTACTCAAAAAACTGCCATTGACGACCAGGTTTACGGAATATATGTACAAAATCACGACATAATTGTTATTTGTTGAACATGTTTTCGTGTTTTTCATCCCTAACATCTAATTTTGCTTCAATATTTTCCAGTTAGAACGAATTTTATTAATTTTGACTAATAAAAAACCATTTTTTGGCACAAAAATGCTAGAATTATATTAATCAAGACAAAAGGATAGTAGAAACGCATTGACGTTAATTGTGATATAACACGTCAAAACCTGCAAAATGTGTATGAACATTTGTTAGTATTAGACGGAAATTTCACACTATTTACTCGAAAATTATCTTTAAAAAATATTATCCATTTCTCATCTATTGTTTTTTTTTCTCGTTTGCTTCAGTCATATTCAGTAAAAAATGTTTAATAAGCAGATGCCTTCGTATAGAAGGTCAATATAGCAATTAATATTAAATAATTTTGTTAATTCTTCAATTGACGAAAAATAGATTTTCATGTTTGGTTTTAAGGACATGACTTGAATGAATTGAAATTTGTTACTTTTGAAGTCGAACAATTTGTGTAGGCATTGTATCGCTCTTTCAATAAAATACTGTTATCAACTAAAACTAATCAAGAAACGGACAATTAATATTATAGAATATTGTACAAAGCTTTAAAAATACCCAATTAGTCAGGAATCTAATAAATCCCAATTGAATAGATGTTTGGCTATTTGGGTTTGACATATTTAACTCCCAAATGACCACACCAACCTATTGTGTAACTTTTAAAGACTTTTTTGAATCTATGTTAACCTTCAGTCCTATAAATTGAACGGCACTGCGTCAGACGCACTATGCCTCCACCTTGTATAAGAAAGATACTAAATGTGTAGTATAGTACAGTGCAGAAGGCTTCGTGGCGCAGGCCATAAATCGCTTTAGTGCCCCGTACTAGACACTCCAGCAGGTAGTTTATTTAAACGTACAAAGTTTTATCTTGCCCCTCTGTGTGTTTTCATTTTAACGACGTAGGGATGTAACACTGCTGGTTTGTAACCAACATTAACTAAAAATAATTTGTTAAAAAAGTAATTTATCAAAGGCTGTAATTTGGTCGACCTTCATATTAGAAAATGAAACAGTAAATCACTTTGTTATTCCACGAATCCCTACGACACGTGTTTCTAACTCTATCTGGATGCTCTTTTCAGATGGAATGATCACAATTCCGCCTGACGAGAAGAGCCTTATGGTATGAGGTAGAATCACTTGTTTCGGGGATTTATGTTATTAATTAGTAGAATAACAAAGTAATTATTTAAATATTCAAGGGGTTATTATTATGATAGTTTATTTTTCAAATGTGTCAGTTTCATTCAAACATGAACCCTGAAAAGTGCTTTCATCACAAATTATCAGACTTTTGTTGTTCACAGTACAACCTGGTCCTTTATGCGTATATATATACGAGGCATATCCAGAAAGTAAATGTACTGAATTTTTGTAGGTTACAATTTTTTTTATTTAAACAAAAAAATTACGTGGTTACCGTAGTACATATGTAAGCTATTTTTCGACATAGTCGCCATTCCTCTCAATGCAGGTGGTGAAGCGGGGTATCAACTTTTTGATGCCTTCCTCGAAGTAGTTTCCCGCCAACCCCTCCGTCCACTTCTCCACCTCCTCCTTTAGCTCCTCGTCGGTTGAAAACCTTTTTCCACCCATGTGCAGCTTCAGGGAGGTAAAGAGATAGTAATCTGAAGGTGCTAGGTCAGGGGAATGCGCGGGATGGTTCAGGACATCCCATTTAAATGAGGCGAGCAGTTCCTTTGTGGCGTTGGCCGTGTGTGGTCTGGCATTGTCGTGCAGCAGGCAGACTCCCTTTGTCAGCATGCCTCTCCTCTTGTTCTGAATCGCTCTCCGCAATTTTTTTAGGGTCTCACAGTATCTTGCAGAGTTGATGGTCTCCCCTTGAGGCATATACTCAATTAAAATTATGCCTTGACAGTCCCAAAACACAGATGCCATGATTTTCTTGGCTGAAATTGTGGTTTTGAACTTTTTGGCGGAGGGTGAAGAGGTGTGACGTGACCGTTTTTAAACTCGCGACACCACTTGTACACATTCGTACGATTCATAGCTTTATCACCATATGCAGTTTTCACCTCATTATAAACCTCAACCGGAGGTTTTCCCTTCCAAACGAGATAACGGATGACGCCGCGTATTTCGCACTTGGCGGGAGATTGGATTGACATTTTTCACGAAACGTGTTGTCGCGTCGACACTTCTCAACGTACTGACCTCGCACCGGTCTCGTTGTGGAGGGGAAGGGTCAGGTTACACGGAAGTGTAGCCAACATGTCGAAAATAAAATCCATCCGGTCGTGAGAGCCTCAGTACACTTACTTTCGGGATACGCATAGTACCTACTTGACAATGGGTATTTATAATTTATTTATTCAGACCAGACTATTAAATGTCAATAGGCAATTTTTTTTAACCTTGCGAGCTTATTGTCATGTGGCGATCTCTTTAAATTAACCAGAAAGATGTTAAAGAAACCTTAAGTGAAAAACAAACTGGAATCCTTTTTTTTTTGACAAATCTAAGGTCCAACGAGAATCAAACCTGCAACCTCCGGGTTGAGAAACAAGCGTCTTACCAACTGGGCCACGGAAGTCTAGATTGAGGATAATGGCGGAATCAGGAAATATGCTACATCACTGAAAGAAAATACAGGTTGAATCTTATTATAGTGAATAACGAATTAACGGAATTTTCAGAATAACGAATATTTTTTTAATCGCATAAAGTTACATAAAAGAACGAATGCCGTTTTAATGAAATAAAAATTTCAGTGTAATGAACATTTTTCGGCCATAAACATTGCTGAAGGGGGGCCTAAACCAACGGGCTGGACTCAGACATATGATAGATTAAAAAAATACAACGGAAACATCCCATTAAGGGACTTGAATTCAAAGATACAAAGTTTGAAATCAATTCGTTGGCGACACTTAAAGCAAGAAATATTCAACGAATGAAACTGGAATGAAAAAAATTAAAGAATCTAATTTATATTTGCTCAGTGCATAATTTAATATGCGAGATAGAACACGTTCTAGGTGAATTTTAATCTCAGAATTGTACAACATTTTTGAAGTCATTAGATATGGGAATTATAAGTGCAGTAAAAATGCATTTCAGAGGAAGATGATACTGAAAATGGAATTATACCAACTGACATGAAAGTTTCGTTTTCGGAAGCCACGAATAGATAGAAAAATATTTGAGCTTATCTATTATATGTCATTGATGTCCCGTAAAATACTGTTTAACAATTATGTGTATTGAAAATTCAGTAGTCTAGACAAAATTGTTCTTTGGAAAAAATTTAATTGAATGTATTTTTAACTACTTTTTATTCCAAAATAAAATGGTTTATTTAATTTCTTGAATCTTTGAAAATACGTTTGTTTGTTTCACTTTGTGGTGTCGTGTTTATAAATTTTTAATAAAATAAATCAAACACTTATTTTTTTATTTAAATGACTTTTTATGTGATTTCGTTGTTTTTGCCGTACTCATTGAACTATTTCTTGAACCTTAGAAAATACATTTATTTCACTTTGTGGTGTCACGTTTATATTTTTTTATTAAAATAAATAAAACACTTATTTTTTATTTTGTATTCACCACTGTTTTATAAAACAGTGGTGAATAAAAAATA
The DNA here is from genome assembly GCA_949825065.1 of Odontocerum albicorne. NCBI lineage: Eukaryota > Metazoa > Arthropoda > Insecta > Trichoptera > Odontoceridae > Odontocerum > Odontocerum albicorne. The sequence continues at coordinate 39,619,694 of OX463847.1, read as the reverse complement.
AAAAAAACAGAGTTTTATTTATTTTATTAAAAATTTACAAATTCTTTAATACTAAATATTCTTACAAATTCAGTTTAAAAAAATTTCAATATAACATATAAAAATATGGTCCAATGAATTTCGTAAAAAAGGGGACTTGACATGTACGATTAAAATGATTTTTGAGTTGCTTTTTGAACCACGCTATCGACGGGTCGAATCTTATGTTAGTTGGCAGCTGGTTTTCGAGCCAAATGCCACAGACAGTAAACCTTTGGATCTTTTATGCGTATACTAATTATATACTCATTTGACAATGGGTACTTATAATTTATTTACTTAAATAAATCGATAGCACTTTTCCTATTGAATGACAGTGTAACCCACTCGTCTCGATACACCGGTGTGTACTAGTCAGTGTAAAGGTGTACTCGTATATTCGAGTACATGTGATTCTCGTTTATTGTAACTTACATATTGAATAAACTTCGTGATCATTTTGATGGGACGCTTGACTTTTATTTTGGTGGTCGATCGTTCAGTTTTTGAAGGTTATTCATGACAATGCAACAATTGAGTAACTTCACGTGTGGTTTGGTTTTAAACATTTCCCTTCCTGTGCTAAAAAAATCCGCCCGTTTCGGTGATGCGTATTCAGTACACATCAATACACATGTAAAAAGGAGTGATTTAAAATTAAAAAAATAAGAATATTCATAGCAAATCTCTAAAAATAATTAAATTTGAAGTCAAAAGTGATAATAATTGAAAATTAATTGTTAAAAACATGAAAAAAACATTGGACGACGTTCACAAAACGGGCGAAGCGACCACCTCGAACGAAAGCCCGCTGGCTACTAAGCGTGAGAAGCGAGCGAACTGATATTATATTTCTTGCGTTCCCATATAGCGAAGTAGAGTGAGAGTTAGACGTGAATAGCGTCACTTCCTCACCTATAGCGGTTTTTTAGAATGAATATACTTACGTCACACACTGGCACACGTTTGATTGTATTGGTATATTTATTCCCGATTTTCACAAAATATCTCTGATGTGGCCGATAGGTGCTAAATATTAATAATATAATTTTTTTCATTCAATATGTAAATGTACGAGTATAACGGAGGAATACCTAATATCTGAACCCAGTATTTATTATATTTATAGAGATATTAAAGTTTTTAGAAACAATGAGTACTAGTTACATATCACAGAACAGGAAGGGTTAATGTAACATAAAACCATAAGTTGTACAGAAAAAAGTGCGAATTTCTCGGATAGCTGTCGTCTAGACAATTTTTCATTGCTTTCTTCACTCCAAACGTACTGAATTTACATGATTATGAAAGGCAATATTTTAGCAAAATTTTACATCCCAATCGCTTGAGCCGTTTATAGTGTTATTTTAAAGATATACGAGATTAAATACAATAGTTATTTGATGGAAAAAAATCAACACAAACTAAAAATAAAAATGTGTTAAGTGATACGTGTGTCAAATGCAGTTTAAACAATTCTGTAATAGTAATACGACACTCGAAGATGGTGTTCACTTTGGAAGGCCGGTTATCACTGATGATGACCAAATCAAGATTTTAATCGAGAATAACTAGCGTTCTACGACACTAGAGATTTCGGAGATATTGAAAATATCGAAAACCATCGACCACGAATTTGACATAAAAACACACAATAATTTTTCGGACGAGTTACATAACGACTGTCGTGGTCAAGTTAGTAAGACGCTTGTCTCCCAGTTCAGAGGTTGCGGGTTCAATTCCCTTTGGAACTCAGTTAAAAAAAAAGATTCCAGTAGGGGTTTCACTTAAGGCCTCTTTAAGATATTTCTGGTTGGTTGGAATATATTGCCGCATGGCAATTATACCGCCAGTTAGTACTGTACACAACAAAAGTGAAACATAAAACATAAGGTTTTTGTAGTATTTACCACTTACAAGTACCCGGCGGTAAGTAATATACATCTAGCTTAAGACAGAGACTGTCGGCAATAATCGGCTAGCTTCGGCTTTGTAAAGCGTCGTCTCTGTCCCTAGAACGCTTGAAAACGACTGACAAATCGCGACGGTACACGTGTATGAATGACAAAGACGACGCTCTACAAAGCCGAAGCTAGCCGATTATGGCCGACAGTCTCTTTCATAAGTCCGATGTGTATTACTTACCACCGATTACTGTAAATTCGTTGATTTTAGCTTATTACGCCAACGTTTCGTTTCATGTTGAATTTTATTACGAATATGCTCTAAAAATGCAAACTGCAACGTTTTCTAAATAAACCAAACCACGCGGTAAAACACTCCAAAAAAATGTATCTAACTGATACGAAGAATGACGAAAGCTTCGAAACATATTTTACTTTTCGGACAACCCTATAGACAAGGCTAACTTCTAAAGGGTCTGAATCAAGCATAATGTAAGTACGAGTATATACTGTACTTGGTGTACATGTGTGTGTACACGCGAGTCAAGTGGTGTCTGGCTTGATTAGAGTGATACCGAGAAGATAGTGGAAAATCGATTTGAAAGCAATAATAGTCTGGAAAATAAAAACATATCAAGTTAAACAACATGTCAAGTTAAATAACACACCAAGTCATTTTAAATTTAAAAACAATTCAATTCGTCTTTTGAATGTTTGTTTTTTTCTTTTAAATCATATGTGCTCCTTCCTCATGCAAATTTCATAGAAAAATCAAAATATTGGATAATTATAATTCCTACATTGTTCTGGTATTCCTAAGGGTGTGTTTTATTTTAACTGCATCAGTATGATTTTTTTCTAAAATTAACACTATGTATCCCGATCCCGGATTTTAATGTAACATAATTTACTAGATTTGCGTTGATTCCCGGTTCCATGATTTCACATGATGGACACTTTTGTCAAAAAAGCAGATATTACTGACATCTAGTAAATATTTTTTTGAATAATTCACCCTTTAAAAATTATTCTCCAGATTTTTGATTCCTTATCTTTAATATTAATAATGCTCTGGACAGTGAAAATATGCATGGATCCTGACGTTGTGTTATCAATGTACGAGGGTTATCTAGAAAGTAAGGTTACAAGGGCTCCTGAGGCCGGGGGAAATTTTTTGTTTCGAAGTTGGCGCACCAATATTCTCCTGATTTCTGATTTTAATGTAATTTATCATACTAGATTTGCTTTGAATCTGGTTCCATGATTTCACGTGATGGAAACTTTTTTCAAAATAGCAGATATTACTGACATCTAGTAAATATTTTTTTAAATAATCCAACCTTTAAAAAATATTCTCCTGATTTCTGATTTTAATGTAATTTATCATACTAGATTTGCGTTGAATCCCGGTTCTATGATTTCACGCGATTGACACTTTTTCCAAAAAAGGAGATATTACATGACATCTATAGTAAATATTTTTTTAAATAATTCAACCTTTAAAACATATTCTCCTCATTTCTGATTTTAATGTAATTTATCATACTAGATTTGCGTTGAATCCCGGTTCCATGATTTCACTTGATCGACACTTTTTTTTCCAAAAAAGGAGATATTACTGACATGTAGTAAATATTTTTTAAATAATTCAAGCTTTAAAAAATATTCTCCAGATTTATGATTCCTTATCGCTAATATTGAAAATGCTCTGGACAATGAAAATATGCATTGATCCTGACGTTGTGTTTTCAATGTACGAGGGTCATCTAGAAAGTAAGGTTCCATGGGCTCCTGAGGCCGGGGGAAATTTTTGTTTCGAAGTTGGTGCACCTGGCGTGTAGGGGAGATCCTAACGGTCAGTTTGTTTGGTCCCGCATGTTTGTCAGCCATTTTGTTCAGTCGCAGTAAATTTTTGCCGATGGAGAGGCTCCCGCCACCTCCCGTCCGTGCGAGATCCGCGCGGTCATCCGTTTTTTGACTTTGCAGAACAATAACGCCGCGAATATCCATCGGAAGCTCGTGGAAGTTTATGGTAGTGATTTGATGAGTCGACAACATGTCACGAAGTGGATTAGGTTGTTCAGAGAAGGCCGTACTGATACTCACGACGAGGCAAAGCCGTGATTTCTGACGAACTTGTACAAAAAATGGAAGAGCAAGTGCGAAATGACCGCCGTGTGACGCTTGACCACCTTCACGAAAAATTTACTGACATTTCTCAAAGTCTTCTTAGTGATATTGTGTTGTGAAAAACTTGGTTACAGGAAGTTGTGTTCGAGATGGGTGCCCAGAATGCTCATACCGGAGCACCGTCAAAATCGCGTGACCGCCGCGTGTGAATTTTGAATTTTTGGATCGTTTTGCACAGGAGGGAGAAGCTTTTCTGGGCTCTATTGTGACGAGGAATGAGACGTAAATGTGTCACTACACCCCAACAATTTTCCAATGATCAGGAGGTTGAAGAAGCTGTGAAGAAGTGGCTGAAAGAGCTGGCGGCGGAAGTCTATGACACTGGCATACAAAAGCTGGTGTTCCGACTACAGAAATGTCTCGTTCTTAACGGCAATTACGTTGAAAAATAGTTTAATATATTTGTAAAGTATCCTGTGAATTTCAATTAAATACAAGCATTTTTCGATCTTACATAAATGTTGTAACCTTACTTTCTAGATGACCCTCGTACTATGAAGTGTCAGATCTTAGTATGTAAATCTGGAGATCAACTAAATAAATATAATTAATAGTTAGCAGGATCCTCTGAAAAGGTTGTCAAAAAATATTTCTAGTTTGTAAAACGTTTGTAGTTATTTTAATGGTAACATTTATGCGATACACTACTTAGTGACAAAGATAAATAAATAGATCTTATCTCAAGGTTCTTTCATTAATTTTGTTGCGAATTCATTTATATTTATGGTTGGTGGAATATTATCTATGGATTAAAAATATCTATAAAACAATCCTTGTGGCCTGAGCTGTTAGTATTCATTCAAACTTTGTAATAATAAAACTAACAGTGTGGTTGAATATGAATTCACCTTTTTGTTTCAAACAGATATTACCAAAATTACTTGTCATTTAGATTGACTGTTTGATAGTATAGTCGTAGCAACATTTTTGAAAATGTTATAAGAATTAAAAGATTCAAATTTCAAATGGTTTTCACTACATTGGCTTAAAAGCAAATTACATAGCAAATCTTCTTCTTCTTCTTAAACTTTCTATAGACTCAAGAGTCTGTTAGTGCAGGATTGTCCTCATGTGATGCTGAGCTCCAGCTATCTCTCCATCTTTTCGGGGGTCTCCCTGATGGACGCCGTCTACCCGGCACCCCATGCAGAGCTATGTATAGAATTATTTTGGAATTCATTCTCTGTACATGTTGATACCAGTATCGTCGATGCTGTCGTCCCCATCTAACCACATCTTGGACCTCACAGACCTCTCGGATTGTGGTGTTCCTTACACAATGACGCAAAGTCTTCCCAGCAATAGTACGTAGAGTTCTCATTTCAAAATGGTTAAGAAAATGATTAAGAAAATGATTTTTTTCTTCAGACAGACGCCATTTTACGTTGTTTAAAAAAATGTCTTCGGTACCAACTATAACGACATTATTTTTTATAAAGAAACTGTGTATAATTTTTGTTTTAAATTTACGGAAAGGTTTCAATCATGTCGACCAGCTTATTCTCTTTTTTTTACAAGATATAACAACTGATATCTTGAATTAAAAAAAAAAATTTCAAATTTTCTTTTGTACATTCTCAAATTATCAATAAACAAACTGAAATATGTATTGAAAAATTCACGCCTCTAGAGTAGAATACCTCCTTAAAGGTCTCGTTTTGTTCCAGTCCATTTGCATGACACCCATTGAACTCTGTATTTTCTTTTAAAATTGTTATTTGTAAGACATCTTAAATGCTCCTTATTGCGTAGTTTGAAACTTCTATGGGTTCTTCTTTCACGAGCAGTCATTGTAATAAAAACAGAACCAAAATTGCTATTTTATCATTTATTTTTACAATTATGTAAAAACATTCTAAGGCTATATATCATGTGTAAAAAGGCAGCTTTATATTTTTCAGGATATTCTTTTCCACAGAACGTGAAATGTTATTATTCATTTATTCGTATATAAGTTTTCTCCATTGTCTCATTACTATTTAAATTTTTTTATCGCGTGCAAATAACCTTTGCTTGCTTTTCATTCTTATTAAAAAAAATATTAAATTATATATTTTGAATATCCATTATTTATTGCTTTTTATTTTATGGCGCTCAATTTGAATGCATAATTTTCTCGCGCTGAAGGTGTATCTACACCAGGGGCGCTCAGACTTTAACCATCGGCGATCTACCATAAATGCATGAGGCGGCAAGCGATCGACAGGTAAAAATAAAATACGAAGTTTATAAATGGTAAGTATTTATTAATTGCAAACATGATCACATATAAATAAGTATTATCATTGAAATAATAAGTGTTCTGTAACTAACGTTCTTTTGATGTCGATGCATGGCACTGCACTGCATGTCCTCTGCATACTTTTCATAGGATGGCACGTAATTAATATACTAAGTGCCAAACGCAAGCATGAATTAAGATGTTCGTCACTGAGTCGATAACGATATTTAGATTTAATTATTTTCATTTCGGAAAACGCAGACTCGCACAAATAAATTGACCCAAACAATGCTGTTAACTAACAGGCAATTTGTTTCAAACATGGATATTTTTCTTCAGATAAGGACTATAGCATGATTAAATTAATCGATACTTCTTTCCGATTTTTGATTATAAAAACCCCGTTGCACATTCTCAATTATCTGACAAATAGTGACACTCCATTACACATGTATACATCACGCGAAATCAAACTGCTCACACTTTATCACTCCAGACAGACCAAAAATATTCACCCCACAATATACCGCACATAATCATAAAAATTAAAAAATAAACACAAAACAATAAAAAACACCACACTCAAGAGATCACACTTAAACTTTCCACTAGTCATTCCTCTTGCAAGCCCAAGTAATCAAACTAATGTCGCAATAACAACCACGCTCCGATCGACTGCCTAAATTGTTTTCGTCATAGTTTGAAAACGTAATATGTAAATAAATGATACTTTGAAAGAATGATGAAAATCTAGAAAAGTAGGTGATCCCAGAGATAGTCAAGGGGAATTGAGCAAGGGGGAGGTGTCCTATGAGATGAACGAATCAAATAAAGTATAAAAGGTAACATGATCCTCTTTCAGCGATGTATTCAACATGTCTCAGGATCGGGAGGGATGGAGACAGGTGATGTGCCGAGAGCGAGATATAGCAGAGGGCCAAGACTCTCAACGTTGAGCACACGATAAAGAAAAAGATTGAAAGATCTAAGAAAATATTTTTTTTAAGTTTGAGTTTTTCTCATTCTTACAGTGAATTTGAATTTTGTGTGAAACTGATTCATGAAATTTATGAACCTATTCACCTATCTTTAAGTCTCAGTATAAATATAAACCACATAGTTTAAATACCTCTTTTGTAATATAATATGTTTCAATAAAACATTGTCTGGAAGTCATTAAAAAACATATCAGCAGTTCAAAGACATATTGCCGCTCCTATTGGTTGGTTATCTATTGTTATTTATTATATATATAGAGGAAGTAATTCTGCTTGAAACATACTTTAATCATACTGATTTGACTTTTTATATAGCCTCGTTTAGAGAGCAGACTCTTCTCAAAGGCACTCTAACTCGACATTCGAACCCGATATTATTTGAAAGTTCGTATATCTCGATAACTTTGAAGTTTCTTAGACAGTTAATTTAATGTTTCAAAAATATCTTGAATAATTGTTTTGATCTCTATCATCATCAACCAGGTTGACTCCAATGCTGGATCAAATTCTTTTCTTTATTCCTCCACTCATTCCTATCTTAAATACATTGTTTCCAGTTGCACCCAATAACTTGTATGATCTAACAAAGGGTATTCCCACTTTTCTTTTCCTGTTTTTTGGTGCTACTCCAATGCTTTCTAGGTCCACCTAATAAGATTGATACATCTGGCAATTTCCTGCCCAGTAACCCTCTCAGTTATATCTGCGAACTTTTTCTGCCACCTTATCCATTCATTCGTCCCGTAATGAAATATTCAGCATTGTTCTCTCCACGACCCTCTGTGTCACCCTTTTTACCATTATAGATACACTAGGAAATAGGTTTACAACAGCAGTATTATAAGTGTTAGAAAAGTATATAGTGTGTTTAATATAATAAACTATACAATGTCAACACAAAATGAGGTTATATTGTATATTTTATTACACCGTTATTTGCAAAAAAATAAGATTAATTATTCATGAAGCGAAATTTATCGTACATCAGTAATTTTTTATGTTAGAATAATCATATGAAATATCTTGAAAATAAATTACCACTTACTAAATCGCTTAAGGGGTCAATGTATTGTAACATTAAACTTTGGCACGAGAAACCATAAAAGAAATAAACATTTTTGTTATGAAAAAAAAAACGTAATAAATAAAATATTTTGATCCATTTTCAGTTTGATTTTCAGTTTTTCAGTTTCACGCTGTTATTGGGGACAAAATAATTCCCCTACCTGCGCGATCTACACTAGAGGGTTGGAATCTTCTTTGTTTTTTTTATGAGGGCGACGTCACTTAGTGACGAAGAAGGAACTGCCCAAAGTAACTCCTCCAGTGGCGACACACCTGAGTGTAAAAAAATAGAGTGACGACGGACTTAAGATTCAATATTACGAGAGATGAAAAATGACTCGTAGCGCAGTAAAATTTTGGTTTTAAAGTGACTGAAGGTCTGGAGTTCATACAGCCCTGAAAGTATATATTAATATTTTGATCCAACGAAAACGATACCTGAAGGGGTAGAGCGAGATGCATTGAATCAAGCTTCATTGATAATAATAATACAATGAGAATTTATATATCGCCGTTTAGAGTTTAAAGGTGTAATGACATATTAAAAATAGTACAAAATAAATATACGTAAATTGAATGCAAGGATAGGAAGGAGGTGGCTGCGACCATTGGGTTAGGAATTTCTTCGCATCTGCATATATTTAGGAAAACATATTTGGTAAGAAGTTTACCGTATTTGACGCATACATGCCATCACACCATTTCCCTGCCAGGATAGGCAGAGAGGACAGAACGCCAGACATTTTATTCTCGACACACATCCTTCGCCTGTTTTTCATGCATACACCTTCTAACACAACTTCTACGATTTATCTGACTTTTTAAGTTTCTTTCTTTCAAAATATCATTAACTTGATCTAACCATACTTCCTTGGTCTTCCTCTACCTCGTATTTCACTCATATTCACATAATTTATTTGATTTGTTATCTTTCCCCTTAATTTATTTTATCATACATCGTTATCATCGTTTTACATCGAAACTGTATTTTACATCGTTTCCGTATTTTACATCTTTACCATATTCTACATCGTTACCGTATTTTACACCGTAACCATTTTTTAGATCGCCACCGTATTTTACATCGTTACCGTTTTTCACATCGTTACCGTATTTCACATCGTTACCGTATTTCACATCGTTACCGTATTTTACATCGTTACCGTTTTTTATACCGTAACCATTATTTACATCGTAATCGTATTTTACATCATTGCCATATTTCACATCGTTACTGTATTTTATATCACTACCGTATTTCACATCGTTACCGTATTTTACACCGTTACCATTTTTTAGATCGCTACCGTATTTTACATCGTTACCGTATTTTATACCGTAACCTTTTTTAACGTGGTTACCGTATTTTAATATGGCAATATAGGTTATTTTTCGCTAATTACTATTTACTTACAAAAAAAACAACATGAATAGTTTGTATGGAGTTTCTGGTCAATGAACTAAGATATTTCTAAAGTTTATTCTGATCATTCAATGTAATCTGTAAATAATCGACAAAAACTTCACGGGAATCGAAGACTACTGACAAATGATAAATGACTACTTGATAATTTTTCTATTTTCATATCGAAGTAGCCATTCTAGTAACTGTTAATATTTCAAAATGTTCCACCTAGCGGTCGTACTTGTTCTCGTAGTTGAATTCTACTAAACAGGGGTTGACAAACAGCTGATAGTATTTTTTTTTGCAGTCAACAATTATTTAAAAATCGGTCGTAAAAATGATAAAACTTAACATCATCAGCATTTATCGTTGTTTTATTGTCAATTATGCCAGTAGGAGATAATATTGATCGTCTTACATTCGCCTTAATTTGATCCTGCCCCGAGCATTATAGTCCCGATACTCGGACATGTCAGCACGTGCTGTGAGTTCTGTATAATCGTTTATTTAGTGCTATCCAAGTAGAATAAAACACTCCATCTTCTATTTTCACCTTTTTTCTATTATGAAGTAAATTTATCAGCAATAATAAAACCCATTAATTTTATTACTATTAGGAAACGAATATAGCGATTGTTTTCAACTTCCAAAAAACCAAAATGTCAAAAAGTTCTTAGTATATTTTTAACGAAATACAAAAATGTATTAAAAAAGTCAAAAACATTCGTTGTCAATGTGTTTTATATATTAAAGATAAATACAAATAGTGTAAATTGAAAAAAATAAAATGTAAATGTGTGCTCGATGGTGTAATGTGATAGATCAAATAAAAAGTAATAACTTATCAAACGTTTCGACTGCAACTTTGTGGAGCTACATATTACAATATTTAATTGTAAATTATTTTATTTTCTTCCACAAAATATCACTGAAATATTTTTTCACAAATTGTTATAAATTACTCGTATTTTAACATCAACTTCAGTATTTTGCACCTACTTGCTCGCGTACCATTATTCTATCTCTCGCGTACCACTTGTGATACGTGTATCATAGTTCAAGGGCCGTGTCTGTAAAGGCGTCTACATAAGAAAATATAACTCTTAAATAATGTGAAGTTGTCTTGAATGCTTCTATCACATCGGCTCACTTATACCATACTCCAGAAGAACTATAGTCTATATCAGTGTTTCCCAACGTTTTTTGTGTTATGCCCCACCTAAGCCTTTCTAAAATTCTTATGCCCCCTCCTACGTAACGTTGACGCGACAAAGCGATCAAAATACGACTAAGCGGCCGCGACAAAAGTGTTGAACTAAGATTCTCATTTTTCATCAATGTTAAGCTGCCATTTTTCTTGCCCATAATATTAGGAGCACCATCTGCAGCACAATATATTATTGTTTTCATTGGTATATTATTGACATCTAAGTAATTTTTTTCATTGGTATATTATTGACATCTAAGTAATTTTTATATATAACTTATTATATAAATCTTTGGAGGTAGTAGTGCTTTCTAATGATTTACAGAACAACATTTCTTCAGCAAACCTCCCTTTATCAATATATCTCACTTCTTCTCCCTGGCTCCATCCCAATTCACTGTCTGCGAAGACTGTTGGGGTCAGCTCTCCTCGTTCTCAGGTTGTATGCTCTTCTGTCCCGGACTACGTCCCCCAGGCCGTGCCTCTGCATTAGGTTATCTTTTTGCACCACCCATGAATTCTTTGGTCTTCCTCTGGTTGTTATTCGAGGAAGATCCATAGAGATTGCCTGGTTCACAATGTGATCGGGTGCTCTGCGTCCAAGGTGTCCATACCACTTCAATCGCCTTTCCTCCATCTTGCTGTTGATGTCTGTAACACCTAGGCTTCCACGAATGCGTGAGCTTTTTATTTTGTCTCTTAGGGAGACACCAGCTGACCATCTAAGCATGCGCATTTCAGCAGTTTCTAGTTGCCTAGAGTAAAAGTTATACATCGTGCAGCATTCGGAGCCATAGAGGAGTGCGGGTCTTTATCAATATATCTCACGTAAGTCATTATTAATACGGCCTCACTGTCTCTCAAAGTTAATTCATCCATTTGCACTGAGAATTTTCTTGTTTTGAGCTTTTCAACAAGTTGTATTTCAATATCTTCACTCATTTCGTCTATTCTTCTGCTAACAGTATTGTTACTGAGTGGCATAGCTTTCACGTCTTTGTCATCTTTTTGCAGAACCTGTTGCAAATATCGGTTATAATATAATTGCAAATATTGCTATATCTGTTATACTTGTATCATGCTCTGAACCACAATATAATAATATGGTTTACTTAAACTCTGAACGAGTTAATTTTCGAATTTCCCCCCTGTGAGGCGTGGGCCCCACGTTGGGAAACACGGGTCTATATTATATGGTCAACCACTTCAAATTAACCCATTTTTTCTTTTTCCATTATTTTCCTCGTCTGATACAGAATGACCCAAATAAACAATTTACCGGATGACCCGGTTCTGTAACGCTGATGTATTTCTTCTGCATTTTGCAGAATGTACGTCTAAATAAAGCAGACAGTCGGACTATCGAATTCTCACACGATTGATCAATTTGTGTCGAAAGTTTAATCGAATGCATCGCATTAATTAATGAAGCGTTAAAAAACCATTTGGATCAAAGACCTCCTTTCGTTTTTCTATTTTGATTCGTTTTCAATGTTTGATATTTCTCTTTATTCAACGAGTTTCAGTTTTAACAATACCGTCGTGTCGTTTTTTTTAATAGGCAATCCATCCAAACTAGGATGATTTGTGTCATCAAATAGGCAATCCATCCAAACTAGGATGATTTGTGTCATCAAATAGGCAATCCACCCAAACTAGGACGATTTGTTTCATCAAATAGGCAATCCATCCAAACTAGGATACATTTGTGTCATCAAATAGGCAATCCATTCAAACAAGGATGATTTGTGTCATCAAATAGGCAATCCATCAAAACTAGGATACGTTTGTGTCATCAAAGAGGCAATCCATCCAAACTAGGATGATTTGTGTCATCAAATAGGCAATCAATCCAAACTAGAATGATTTGTGTCATCAAATTAAAGTCATAATGCAATTATGTGAGTCAATATAACAAATCAATTCTTTTTAAATAACAATTCTAGAGCATTAAAAGTTTAAGCTAAAAAAAGCTTAAAAAAATTAACAATTGATCTATAAGTGGAAAAGTTCCACGAAGAAAGAAAAAAACGCAACGTTCATTGGACGTAGCAAAGATACGGTCATAAGTAAATCAAATCTATCTCGCAAAGGATAACTGAAAAATAAATGGTCTATAGTTTTATCATCCATACCACATTCGCAGCTGGAATTCTCGACAATACGAATTCTGTAAAGATGACTAGCCATCACGCAGTGGCCCGTCCGCAAACGACACATGACAGAAATTTCCATCTTGCTCATTCTTATTATATAACAACATGGTTTCAAAGGGATAGATTGTTGAATTGATTTATATATAGCCTTATGTACCCCCGGTCACATTCCAATTCAACGCCCATCGGTGTCCAGCATGCTGTTTAATTTTGTTTGAAAGGTCAGTTACTGGCTTTAAAAAATCAGATATGGAGACAACCGGCTAAGGAATCAACACATTCATTACCAATGATACCAATATGTGAAGAAATTCAAGCCATAGAAATATCTCTGTTTTTGACATCAATTAGAATAACTTGGCTTTGATTGAGTAAATAATTTGCTTATCTGAGTTACTCAAACAATTACCTGAGATTAAATAAAAAGCACTTAGGGAATCGGAGAAGATAACATTTTTTTTTTCAATTTAATCACACGCAAATGGCAACGGCCTCTTTTATTACCACACATTCAGCTAAAAAAAACTGAAGATTGAGGGAGGAGTTTAAAAAGAGCGGCGTGTCTTTTTATGTATCATCATAATCATCAATGGCGCTACAGCCCATTGTGGGCCCCGGCCTCCTCCAGCAGTCGCTGCCATTCCCCCCTATCCTGGGATGCACTCCTCCAGCCCCTGATGCCAATCACGTTTGCATCATTCTGCACCCCATCCATCCACCTAAGCCTCGGTCTACCCACGCTACGTCTTCCTTGGGGCTTGGAGAAGAGTACTTTGTTAGGCATTTCCTCTTCTCCCATTCTTGCTACATGCCCCGCCCAACGTAGCCTCCCAATTTTGATGTATTTTATGATGTTGGGCTCTTTGTATATGCTGTATAACTCCACATTATATCTCACTCTCCAAGATCCATTTTCCTGTATGGATCCGAATATTTTTCTGAGTATTTTTCTTTCAAATATTAGAAGGGAAGATTCGTTCTTCTTACTCAATACCCAGCATTCAGACCCATATGTGAGGACAGGTCGTAGCAGTGTCTTGTAAATGGTAAGTTTTGTCCTTCTGGACAACAACCGAGATATAAGGTGTTTTCTCAGACCAATGAAGCATCTATTTGTCTTTTTATGTATGAAAATACATAATTAATTGAATTTCTTAACTCGGTAGAAATGTTAGAAATAGCGGATCAAACAAAGTTTTCGTTAAATAACTTATTTGTTTTTCTTTTGTATTTTCTTTGGAAAATTATTTTTCTTACTAAACTCTATATATCATATAATGATAAAGAGAGTCTCAATAAACTCAAAGGAAATACATTAAATTAATATTATATTCTATAAGAAATAAAAAATGTTTATACGCTATCCAAATTTTAAATTGACATCATTCTGTCTGGTTGAAAAGAGCGCCATATAGCAAACATTATAAATAACTGGGTTGTACTTTATACAATGAAAGTGTAATATAATGTAATACTACTTTAAATAAATACATAATACATATCCAATGAAGCAACGCATTCAGGTAGCACATGACGGAAATAAAAAAAGAAAAAGTGTTCAAAAATTACATTTAATAAAAATATCAACTTTTGTTGACAACTACCCTTGCAAATAGCAAACTCTGCAAGGGTAGTAGTTAAGAATAGTATTTTTGTATCAACTTTGTTTTATTAGATTGAAACGTGGAAGTCGAAAAATACATGTTATAGAAATGCGTGCACTGAGAAGAGTACATAAAATGATATTGTATGAGAGAATACGAATTGAAATAGTTAGGGTTAAACCTAAACTTATAGCTGACTTGTAAAGCAAGATTAAAAGGAGAAGTCTGAAATGGTTGCGGCATCTGGAATGAATGAGTAAAGAAATACTATGTTAACTGTATAGCTTCGCTTTCCAACTGAAGTGAAGTTAGAATTGAGAGGGGATCCACGACTACGATGTCCAGCAACGAAGAAGAACACAATGCAAATGTAAGCGGAAGGCGTGGTAGAGGAGGGCCAAGGAAAATATGTTAAAATCAAGAAAATTATATTTTGAAAGAAGGAAATGAAAAAAATCGTAAGAGTTGACATTATATTTTATAATACTCGTATAATAAAAAAAGGACAATTTAAATTTAGAGAGCGTATTCTCTTCAATAATGTTCTATCTCGGGATTCAAGCACATTATTATGGGGGGATTATAAGAGTTGTCATTATGTTTTATAATATAATAAAAATAGGACAATTTAAATTTAGAGAGCGTATTCTCTTCAAGAATGTTCTATCTCGGGATTCAAGCACATTATTATGGGGAGATTATCAGAGTTGTCATTATGTTTTATAATATAATAAAAATAGGACAATTTAAATTTAGAGAGCGTATTCTCTTCAAGAATGTTCTATCTCGGGATTCAAGCACATTATTATGGGGGGATTTTAAGAGTTGTCATTATATTTTATAATATAATAAAAATAGGACAATTTAAATTTAGAGAGCGTATTCTCTTCAAGAATGTTCTATCTCGGGATTCAAGCACATTATTATGGGGAGATTATCAGAGTTGTCATTATGTTTTATAATATAATAAAAATAGGACAATTTAAATTTAGAGAGCGTATTCTCTTCAAGAATGTTCTATCTCGGGATTCAAGCACATTATTATGGGGAGATTATCAGAGTTGTCATTATGTTTTATAATATAATAAAAATAGGACAATTTAAATTTAGAGAGCGTATTCTCTTCAAGAATGTTCTATCTCGGGATTCAAGCACATTATTATGGGGGGATTATGAGAGTTGTCATTATATTTTATAATATAATAAAAATAGGACAATTTAAATTTAGAGAGCGTATTCTCTTCAAGAATGTTCTATCTCGGGATTCAAGCACATTATTATGGGGAGATTATCAGAGTTGTCATTATGTTTTATAATATAATAAAAATAGGACAATTTAAATTTAGAGAGCGTATTCTCTTCAAGAATGTTCTATCTCGGGATTCAAGCACATTATTATGGGGAGATTATCAGAGTTGTCATTGTGTTTTATAATATAATAAAAATAGGACAATTTAAATTAAGAGAGCGTATTCTCTTCAAAAATGTTCTATCTCGGGATTCAAGCACATTATTATGGGGAGATTATCAGAGTTGTCATTATGTTTTATAATATAATAAAAATAGGACAATTTAAATTTAGAGAGCGTATTCTCTTCAAGAATGTTCTATCTCGGGATTCAAGCACATTATTATGGGGGGATTATAAGAGTTGTCATTATATTTTATAATATAATAAAAATAGGACAATTTAAATTTAGAGAGCGTATTCTCTTCAAGAATGTTCTATCTCGGGATTCAAGCACATTATTATGGGGAGATTATCAGAGTTGTCATTATGTTTTATAATATAATAAAAATAGGACAATTTAAATTTAGAGAGCGTATTCTCTTCAAGAATGTTCTATCTCGGGATTCAAGCACATTATTATGGGGGGATTTTAAGAGTTGTCATTATATTTTATAATATAATAAAAATAGGACAATTTAAATTTAGAGAGCGTATTCTCTTCAAGAATGTTCTATCTCGGGATTCAAGCACATTATTATGGGGAGATTATCAGAGTTGTCATTATGTTTTATAATATAATTAAAATAGGACAATTTAAATTTAGAGAGCATATTCTCTTCAAGAATGTTCTATCTCGGGATTCAAACACATTATTATGGGGAGATTATAAATATACATAAAAAGTGGAATGCACCGATAGGAAGGTGTTAACTGCAGTTATTATATAAGGAACTTCCTCACATCTGCATATATTCTGATAAACATATTTGGTAAGAAAATCACAGTTAACTTACTAAGGAAAGACAAACTTCTAAAAAAACTCTTGTAGAGTCTCCTACGTGTGATAGTAACACATTCACCTTTAGGTGAACTGAAGGGAGTTCTAATGACTATTTCTAGTCTTCGTTTATTATTGCCGAATCTAATATCCTCTTTATTGGTTTGTGTTGTATCATTTCCAACGTTGAATTTCGTAGACTAATTGGTAAGACGTTTGACTTCTACCCGAAGGCTTCGAGCTTGATGGTACCTAAAAAAATATTTAAAATATTCCACTCTGGTAAAATATTTTTTCTGGTAACAATTCACAAACTTGCCGTGTATTGTAGCCTCTTCACATGTAATAATTTTATCAAAACGTGCTTTGACGAACAGTGCATTGTATCCTAACTCAAGTAGTTTTAAACCCAAAAGCTCGCTTACTGGGAGTGAAGACAATATTTACTCTCAGCTACGCTTTTCAATATGTCCGAATTTGGAAATGTTGAAAGAAACCATACGATAGAAGAATTAAAATAATCGGTAACATGAACCCAATCAAAGTGTAAGGTGACGACCTCCGTGACCTGGTTGATAAGACTTCCACCATGGGGGATTCGGTTCAATTCCCGATGGTAAATAAAAAAAAAGGGGCCCAGTGTGATAAAAGACTTCGTTTAATAACAATATACATACGTACTAAACGTGAGTGATTATTGTTACTTCTACACATTTTGCAAAAGATTGCCTTAAAATGTATGTTTTAAATTTTGTTCTGCAATTTAAAATAGTGAATTAAAATACTGACTTCTTATCATGGATTAAATTATAAATAATAAAGCTGCAAAAAAGATACATCTACCAGAATCAGCCAAATAAACATCTCTACGACAACTTAAAGTTGCAAAAAGATTTGCACAGATTCGTATTAAAAAAAATATATATATTTCAGTTTTTATTGACGTGTCATTACTAGTTTTATTATAAAATAATAATATATTTAATGTATTCCATGAAAGGTCAATGGAGTAGAAATATTCTTACTTGAGTGATTATTTTTTGACTTACGAATCAACTGTCAAAATTATAGGATTGACATGCAGCCATATTATGAAATTGCTAATATTTAAAGTGCTTTTATATAAATTCTATACTAAGGGGCTGATTAAAAATATATGTTTTTTCATCTCAAATAAAATATGTTTCTTTATTATTTTTATTTCGCATCTCAATATTTATTTTAATTTTGAGAAAAAAATGTAAGTTTTTTGAAACTTTTGATAAAATAAATAAAATACTTATTTGTATTTTTTATTAACCACTTTTTATTTGAGTCCACTACCGGTTTCATCTCCGGTAGAGGACTCATACCTCTTCCTCGTCTGGTGAAGATGATTATGTCCAAAACATATTTTTTTTTAATTGAAAAAGATCCTGGAGAGAGGGTTGAGAGAAGGGACTAATAAAAGGAGGGAAGAAGGTATGCGTCAAAATAATGGTTTTTGAACGGGAAATATATTAAGCAGAGAAATATTGTTAAAATTAGCTTGGATGTTTTTAAAATTAAGAATTAATTAAACTTTTTTTTTTAATCTCGAGAAGTTGTCCAGCTGCAACCCCCCCCCAGCTCGTGTGCAGAATCCGCAACCATGACTGATATGAAATGAATGGTTTTTTTCAATTAAGTGGTTAGCGAACTCTGAAAAAATATTGTTATTGAGTGTGTATAAAAATATGAACAGTCATTGTATTTTAATTTATACAGTGAAACCAACGTATTTTCTAAGATTCAAGATTTTTATGTTTTTCATTTATAAATTACACGATGCTTTTAGTACTGAAATATTTCAATTGAATACGTATTTCTCAATAATTCTTAGTAGCAGTATGACTTTAACGCTATTTCGTTTAACAAAGAATTAAAGGAATCATAAAAAATTGTAAAGGTAGAATGGAGTTTAGTGATGATAACAATATAGCCAACTCGACCAGAAATAGCGAATGTCAAAGATGAACATCTATACATAACTAGAGTAGTTGAATGTGCTCCTAAGGATGATCGTCTATCACAAAACTTATCAGCATTACATCCATCTACAATATATCAAGAATATCGATCACGATTCCATTGCTCTAACTGTTGGGTGTTAACATAAGTTGTGTCCTTTTTTTCCAATTTCAAAATGAGCACCAAAAATAAAAACAAAATGGTAAATGTTATACGTCATTCGAAAGAAAACTTTCTGTTCTACAAGATGTTGTGTTTACTTTTACGTTACATGTATTATTTTATTTGATTACAAGCCTTCAAGATGGAATATAAAGTAGACGAAAGTGAGCATTTTCGACACCTCCGGACGACCAGTGGAACGGAACGCTCCATGTCTTTCAGGTCGAAATTGTTTGGTTTGAAGGGGATCTTCATGAATAATGTGGTTAAAGCGGTCTTCATCGAAGTCCGCTCAGTCATCCGGAACGCTCCATGTTTTTCAGGTCGAAATTACCGTCTTTCAAACGCAAAAACCATCGACAAGCTGTCCTTTCATTTATAGCATCTTCACCGTACACTTCGCAAATATCGCGAGCAGCTTTAGCAGCTTTATTCCCTCGATTGAACGCGAACAGAAGGAGGTGTCGAAAATGGTCACTTTCATCTACTTGATATTCCATTTTGAAAGCTTGTAATAAAATAAAATAATATATGTTACGTAAAAGCAAACACAATATCTTGTAGAGCAGCAAATTTTCTTTCGAATGACATATAACATTTAACATTTTGTTTTACTTTTGGTGCTCATTTTTAAATTAGAAAAAATCGGACACAACTTATATAAACACCTAATACTTTGAAATAAAAACAATACACTGATGAATACTAATTAATTTATAAATATAATTCTTCTCTATCTAAAAAATATGATACTTGAATACAACGTATAAATTCCTTTTTTCCTAACAATATAATACAAAATATAGTTTTTTTTTCTAACAATATAATACAAAACACAAAATATAGGAAACTAATTTAAGTTCAGTGGAAACATAACATTATAAATCAGTTAGTGTTACAGTCATGAGACAATATTTTGGAGTTTTTATGTTAACATCACATCAATATTCGTTCATATTGGTCTGGTTGCTTCTCATTTCTTCTATCGAATAACCGACAACATTAAAGAGATTTAAAAAATCGATAGCTTGTTACATTTATCGAAAATTCCACACTTCTTCCTCGATTTGATTCATTTAAAGATAAATTACATAAAATAAAAACTATTTATTATTTTTATACAGTTAAACCTGACCGGATAATAACCGTGAGGTTATATCTTCCAGCTAACTAGAAACATGTTAAAAACATTTAAAGTGAAATCCAAATTGTAATCCTTTTTAAAAAAAATCTGGGTTCTAATAGGAATGGAACCCGCTGAAAACAGATGTTTTATCAACTAGGCCAAAAAGTGTCTGGTAAGACTAAATACTTCATGAGAACTGCAGTAAATCTTACATTTTACTTTATCTATTGACGTCGTTGATGTATCGTAAAAAAAATTTGTTCAGTAAAAATTGGACGTTTGACGAAACAGTGTTTATGCTATACGAGGCATATCCAGAAAGTAAGTGTACTGAATTTTTGTAGGTTACAATTTTTTTTATTTAAACAAAAAAATTACGTGGTTACCGTAGTACATATGTAAGTTTTTTTTCGACATAGTCGCCATTCCTCTCAATGCAGGTGGTGAAGCGGGGTATCAACTTTTTGATGCCTTCCTCGAAGTAGTTTCCCGCCAACTCCTCCGTCCACTTCTCCACCTCCTCCTTTAGCTCCTCGTCGGTTGAAAACCTTTTTCCACCCATGTGCAGCTTCAAGGAGGTAAAGAGATAGTAATCTGAAGGTGCTAAGTCAGGGGAATGCGCGGGATGGTTCAGGACATCCCATTTAAACGAGGCGAGCAGTTCCTTCGTGGGGTTGGCCGTGTGTGGTCTGGCATTGTCGTGCAGCAGGCAGACTCCCTTTGTCAGCATGCCTCTCCTCTTGTTCTGAATCGCCCTCCGCAATTTTTTTAGGGTCTCACAGTATCTTGCAGAGTTGGTCTCCCCTTGAGGCATATATTCAATTAAAATTATGCCTTGACAGTCCCAAAACACGGATGCCATGATTTTCTTGGCTGAAATTGTGGTTTTGAACTTTTTGGCGGAGGGTGAAGAGGTGTGACGTGACCGTTTTTAAACTCGCGACACCACTTGTACACACTCGTACGATTCATAGCTTTATCACTATATGCAGTTTTTACCTCATTATAAACCTCAACCGGAGGTTTCCCTTCCAAACGAGATAACGGATGACGCCGCGTATTTCACACTTGGCGGGAGATTATATTGGCATTTTTCACGAAACGTGTTGTCGCGTCGACACTTCTCAACGTACTGACCTCGAACCGGTTTCGTTGCGGAGGGGAAGGGTCAGGCTACACGGAAATGTAGCCAACATGTCGAAAATAAAATCCATCCGGTCGTAAGAGCCTCAGTACACTTATTTTCTGGATACGCATAGTATAATGGCATAATCATACAATTATGAATTACTTAAGGAAAGTTGCGCCCCAAGACTTGATTTCATCACGTCTACAATGATGAAACATATTAAAAAAATTATAGCACTGCCATTGAAACACATAATAAACTTTAAGTTTTATCAAGTGATATTTTCCCAACTGCTTTGAAACAACAATATTTAATAGGAGAGTCAATGAATGATGTAAACAATTATAGACCCATATCTCTATTGAGCACTCGTTCAAAAATTATCGAGAAAATAGTGAAGGGCTGATTGACTAATACTGCTTTAACATAGCCGAATAAATAATGTTACCACTGCTTTGGATAACAAGAGAATATGTTTGGATTTTGTTTTGGACCTTACAAAGAATTAAGGTACTGTGTCATACCAAACATTCCTTACCAGATTGATGAAGGTGATCATATGTGGATAAGTTAGTGTTTATTGGTTCTCTTCATACTTATCTGATAGAATAGTGAAATAGGGTGGTAGTATATTTAGTGAGCCTCTTTCTGTGAATAGAACTCTCTATTTTTATATGCGAATTCCACAGGTCAGCTGTTTCAGAATAGTCGGTGAGCCTAGTGGGAAAACTAAAATAGACCATTTGTTGTTTATAGTTAAGCGTGTTAGAGAAAGACGAAGGAAAGTATGGTGGGATCAACGAACGATATTTAGAAAGAAAGAAATGTAAAAAATCAGAAAAATCTCTGAAGGTGTGTGAGAAAGTGTATGGATGTGGAAGAGGCGAGAGATGCGTGTTGATATAGAAAATTCTGGCGTTCTCTCTTCTCTACCTTACTCTACAGGAAAAGGGCGTGGTGGTGTGTACGTATATTTGTATATTTCAAATAAGTTGTTAAATCTCACGTGCAACTGAAATTCGATCTTTTTCAATTGTTATTCATGAATTTCCCTGATTAAGTTATTTCAGGACGGGCAATGAGCCTAGTGTGACGACTAATGTAGACATTTTGGTGTAGAATATATAATATAAGCTTTTAAATAATTAATTAACATCGAAATTGTATAAATTTGGAATCTACTATACAATAAAAATAAACGTAAGAGACCAAGCTGCAGTTATTCTGACTTTAAACGTCAAGCTATTTAGAACAAATACATTTCAGTAATGAAAATACATGTATTATTTATTATATGTACTATATGTATGTTAGCAGTGTCAGACTACTGACGCCAATACAGTCGTCATTTTGACCGAGTTTCTAAGAACTTAGCCTTTTTGTGCAAGGAGGTCATCTGTGGACTATCCGGTTCATTTATTACCTGCAAGTATTATTTATCGGAAGACAGGTGGTTAGTTATAACAAACACGGCTGGCTAACCGATGGGGGAAATACATGAATTAGCAAAGGGAGAGATGGGGCGAGAAACAACATATTCAACTCAATAAAATTTACTTTTAGCAGTTACAAAATATTTTATTCAATACGACAGTATTTTGGAAAACTTATATATTGTAGATCATTTTAATGTTTTTACTTTTTGTGATACTAGACGACTTGTATTCATGTGCAATCTAATTTTTGAATTTTAACTGTTTTAATAAAACATTGAAGAAAATTGAGGTTTTCTATGAATAAGATAATATTTTCTCTGACAATGGAAGCCTTACGAGATATGAATTGGCCTGAAGCGTCAGCAAAATAGTCTATGGGACCCTAAAATATATATACTCGAACCGGGCAGTATCAAAATCTATTAAGATGACAGTTTAATATAGTATTTTATTACCAACGTGGACGTAAAAATAAATTGAAGAGTTGAATAGTTGCTGTAGAAATGCGTGCACTAAGAGGCATACTTGACAGTGGATGAGAGAATACAAAATGAAGTGATAAAGGATGAATGTGAACTTAAGACTGATATGTTGAGTATAATGAAGAAGAGTACTTTGAAGTTGTGTCATCGGATCCAGTACAGTGGTGTCGCCGGTGGGTTTGCGAGTGTGCAACGGCTCACTCGCTTAAAAAAAAAACGATATGTCCTAGTTTCGCTTTCCTATTGAATTGACGTTGGAATGACGATGCGATCCCCAACAACGAGGTCCAGCAACGACGACGAAATGGTATAAATTAAAATATTATATATTGTAATTCTTGTTGAAAAAAAAATCAATAATATTAGTTTTTAAAAGGTAGGTGTGTGGCAATATTTGCATAAGACTCTCATTTTGAATTTTATACCTTCCTTATTTGGGCTCTTTCTCAAATAACATTCCTAGTTCAATTCCTCAGGGATATAGTTTATGCATACTTTGGGAGTGAATACTCCCAATTGTCTGAGTGTATTTAACTTAACAATATTTTTCACCCTTTAAATATAACCTTTTGTTTGTTGAAATAAGTTTAAAGGAAGAAAAACAATTACGGTTTGAAATGTATGAAACCAAATTGAATAATCCACGTCCTGCTGTTTTAAGAAACATATCTTCATACGATTATCATCCTTTCCCTTCCTGTGTTAAAAAAATCCGCGCATTCCGTTGCTGTGTATTCAATACACATGTAAAAATGAGCGATTTAAAATCGGTAAAATAAGAATATTCATAACCAATCGCTTAAATTAATTAAATTTGAAGTCAAAAGTGATAATAATTGGAGTTTAATTACTGAAAACATGAAAAAAAACATCGGGTGACGTTCACAAAACGGGTGAAGAGACCACCTCAAATGGATGCTCGCGAGCTACTGAAGCAAGCGAAGTGAGATTCTATTTCTTGCGTATCCATATACCGAAGTAGAGTGAGAGTGATACGTGAATAGCGTCGCTTCTTCACCCATAGCGGTTTTTTAGAATGAAAATACCTACGTCACACGTTTGATTTTATTAGTGAATTTATTCCCCATTTTCACAAAATATCTCTAATGTGGTCGTTAAGTGCTAATTATTATTAATATTATTATTTTCATTCGATGAGTAAATGTATTTCGGAGGAATAACTAAAATCTGAACCCAGTATTTATTATATTTATAGAGATATTAAAGTTTTTAGAAGCAATGTGTGCTACATAGTTACACATCACAGGGAAGAAGGGTTATCGTGGAAAACGAAATAATTTCTTGATTGGAAAAGATAAATTGGTACATTTTTTAATGATCTTTAAAAAGGTTAAGTGTATTACTATAAAAGAAAAGTTATTTATTTATGCGTATGCTTTATGTGTCATTTATTTCTAATCACTTCACTGTAAAAATAACCTGGAGGGATTATTGTCAGGTGGAAATATTGTATATTTCAACCAACTAGACAAAAATAAAAAAAGGAAATTACATGGTCGCAACAAATATTTAAATGATTATTCATCTTTGTGAAATTTATGAACAATGTGAATATTAAAAGTAAAAGATAAATATCAATCAAAGGAAAAGGAAGGGATAGGGGAAAGGAAATGAAAAATTAGGAATGAAACGCATTATATTACTGGCTAGAAATTAAAAGTTTTTTCAGATGCTTTTTAAAGCATGCCCAGAACAAAGCATCGATTTGCAACTGATTCCAGAGTCTCACTCCATGGACAGTAAAGGACGACATCAAAAAACACGACCTGGGAAAGCCTATAAACAATCTTTATTTGAGTGTAGCAAAAATCCATGATCGGAAAGACGCTTGAAATTTTTGACGATATATTAAGGGATGGTGGGACAATTAAGAATATTATACAATAGAGATAATATGTTAATTTGGCGTTTATTTCTCACGTTCAACCAGTTCAGTTCCTTCTGGTATGAAATGATGTAATCGTACTTACTCAGGTTTAAAATAAATCTTAGACAGACATTTTAAATACGCTGTTCCTCCGTAATATCCAAATAACAGATGTCCGCATAGTTCAAAATTGGAAAGAGCAGAGATATCAAGAGTAAAGTTTTGTTTCAGTAGGCAGGAATTATTGAAACACTTTAAAGGGATGAAGGCTGAAGCAGATGCTTCGGTTAACTTCATTTATTTGATCTCGCCATGAGAGCGTTATCTTTTAGCACTCCTAGATTTTTAAATGTTATTTCTTGAACTTATTTAATGGTATGATATAGAGTCATCGATTAATATTGAATAAAGAAGTCAGTGTTGATATAACAAAGAAACTGACGATTGCTAATGACGATCCGTTGAGACTTCGTAATATTAATGAGTAAGCCATGCCGCTTAGTCCAATAATTGCTTTACTATGAGAAACAAAAGCAATGATATATACGTTCGTAGACTTTTGTGGTTATATTATGTATGGTGTAAGATTCGTTTTTGTGGCTCAGAATACCAACGTTTCGAAAAAAATGCATATCTTTTTTCCAAGGCATGTTGGTTAACAACTTAACCATTAGAATATCAAAGTTGATAACAAACAGGCCCTGAACATTGTAGCTGCAACGTTCTCGAAACAACGGCGTTTTAAGTCACAAAGAGGAGATTTAAACTCCAAACAACCTTAGTCTAGACAAAATAATTGACGTATAAACTTAGTATTTTCTTCAAAAGAATAAACATATCAATTATTTAACGAAATCTTTTTTGAATTTAAAAAACAAATTTACAATTTTTTCTAATGTTAACTCAGATTAGTTGAATTTGTGTTTTCGGTAGAGGTACTATAAACTCATGCGGTATTTTTTAAATCGAAAAATAAATAATAATTAGAAAAAAAGTCTTCGAGTTAAATTTGATTAAAGCAATTTTGAAAAAAATATCCACTATAAAGTTTCTTCAATTTTACATAAACGGTTTTTGTTTCGAAAATATATTTTTACAGACTTTCGCCTGATTCGGCCTGATACTGCGACAGTTTTTTTTATATAAAATAAATAGATTATTTTATATCATTATCATCAGCATGTCATGTAGCTCATAACTGACCATCAAGACTCCCATCGTGGATATTGACGAATCCTCTCCATCCATATCTGCACTCTACGGTTCGAAGAACGATTGTTAAGGGTTGCCTTATAATGTCTCTTACTTGGTCAATCCAACGCATTTGGACAGTTCTTCTTATGCGTCGTTTTTCCACGTTTCCGGCGACCACAAGACCCTCCAAACTCTCTTTTTGACCATGAGCAATGTGCCAAAGAATTAAAGTCTCGTCTTGAGTATATTGTCGACAATCTTTCGTTTATTTTCAGTTATTTGAGAAAGGAGGCATTAGTACACGTTACCGTCCATTGAGTTCGTATTATCCATCTCTAGCACGACATTTCTAATACATCTATTCTACGTCTCTCACTGGCTCTCAGAGTCCAAGTCTTTGTGATGTACAAAAATATTGCGAAGACGAGAAACTTGATTTCATAGTTTGTACATTAACATAATTTTTTTTTGCTAAATATTATTTTGTAAAATAACCTTTATTTTAGGCATTAACAATTAATTTATGATAAGATATAAAAAAATTGAAGAGTAGAAGTGACATGGAAATACAATTATTTCCTATTTTACTGTACTGACAAATAAAAATTATATATGATTTGTATCTCATAGTGATTGACAGCATAATTCTATACTGATTTGTGGCCGTTAAGTTACAAAGAATAATTGTGGAAAAACGACCAAATAAAATATAAACGTTGTAAAAATTGGGAATAACTTTCAGTTTGCCCCAGTTCACTCCTAAACGGAAAAATATTAATAATTTGTATCGTTGTAATCCATACTATAGCATATGCGGAGTTTATTCGAAAATAATAATGGAAAATCGATTTGGAGAAAAATTATAAAGTGATTATTAATGGCTTCTTTTGATCAGTACAGTTTAAATTGTAAAAATATAAACCATTTATTATCTGTAGGGGTGGATTGTGTAGATATGCGGAAGGTTTATACATCATACCATTGTTCCGTGGCAAAGGAGTGATGTATTTTTTAAATTATTTTGTTTATTGTACATATCAAAGAGTTATATGGGTTTATCCATTAAGATATTCATTATTTTAGACTTGATTACTTGCTAGCACGTATTATTAATGATTCTTGCATTATTCGTGTCTAGATCATTAGACTATCATCGTCACCATCTCTGGCATTATGGAGTTTATAAGTTTAAACCTGATAAACCACTCTTTTCCAGACTTCATTTTTATTATGTATATTAAACCTTTAATGGGCATAAACAGAAATCGGTCGCATATGCGACCACCTTTATGGTTATACTTATAAAGATTCATTTTTTTAATGAAACGTTTTTAAGTAACACAAATGTCAAATTGGCAAATGTAGTGCACGGGCAGAGGTCTTATTTAAGATGGATCGTCGTGAAGTTAGCTGCATGTTCAGAAGCAACGATCGAAACATCCGGTCAATTTATTGTCAAATATGTAAATAGGTATTATAATTAAATCACCATTCATTATATCTCATATAAGAATTTTATTTCCTTATAACTCCTTAACTTAGATATTATTACCTAAACATTCATTGGTCACTTTTGCGACCATTGACATTACCCCTGAAATGGGCACAGGTCTCATATGCGACCGCCTCATTTCGAAAAAAAAAATTTAAAACACATTTTCGAAGAAATTAAGTTGATTTGATACTCATAATAATGATTTATTCAACAAAAAACTCAATATCTCAAAAATAAAAACTTGCCCTATAAAGGGTTAAATTAACATGCATTAAAACGTTTTTTTATGAATCGTGCCCAAATCTTGAAATCGTATACATCATCAGTTATGGTACCATTGAACATTACGGGATTTGGCGAGCTGGTGACCACATGGATTTTTGAGAGAGGGGAACAAGCGGAAGATGTTATATGAGATTGACAGATCAAATTAAGGAGTTAGGAGGATCCACTTTAAGTCTTGCGTTCAACATAGTCCAGGTAAGGAAATGACGATGATAGGTGGTACACCGAGTTTGAGACAAATCAGAAAGCCACCACGCGATAAAGAAGAACCTCCATGCATCTTGTTGACAGCCTTTCGTTAACCTTAAGACTTTGTAGGATGGACTTATTACGACGTCTTGCAATATGTGAAGTATCTGTTCCCAACACCACATTATGAAAACTCCCCGCAAATCTGTTAACTGTTTTCTTCGAGTTCGTATATTCACTCCATATAGTGCAATAGAGAAAATTTTAATTCTCATCTGAATAAATTTGGTGTTGAGAATTCAAATTCAATTTTTCCATATCTCAGTTAGTGACAAAACAGTCCATTTTTTTCACCGCATAATATTAGGTCCTTACATATGAAATTGGCGTTTTGTTTGGGAGTAACATAAAGTTGATTTTTTTTTAATATAATATATTTATTTAATCAAAGTATGTACCATTGCTATCTATGCACTTTTGCCATCTCATAGGTAGTTCATCGATCCCTTTACTAAAAAAACCATTCGGACGGGAATCAATAAAATCTTTGAAGTCGGTTTGGACTGCCCCATCGGAGTTGAATTTTTTCCCTTGCAAGAAGTTATCCAAATTTCGAAAAAAATAGTAATCTGTTGGGGCAAGGGCCGGAGAGTACGGTGGATGTCTTAGACATTCCAATTGAAGCTCTTCTAATTTGGTAGCCGTCTGTTGTGCAGTGTGTGGTCTAGCGTTATCATGAAGCAGCAGTGGCCTAGAGCGATTAACCAGCCTCGGTTGTTTAGCAGCTAGCTTTTCCATCATGGTTTGCAGTTGCTGACAATAGACATCTGCCGTAATCGTCTGGCCAGATTTAAGAAAGCTGTAGTGAACGACACCAGCACTAGTCCACCAAACGCTCACAAGTAACTTTTTTGGAGTCAATTTTCGCTTGGGGCATGGTTTGGCTGGTTCGGCAGGGTTCAGCCATTGCGATGAGCGCTTCCGATTATCATACAGGATCCACTTTTCATCACAGGTAATGATTCGATTCAAAATCCCTTCATTATGGTGCCGGTTGAGTAATGCAACGCAGCAGTCAACGCGCGTTTGTTGATTTGCTTCACTCAATTCGTGAGGTACCCACCTTTCAAGCTTTTTCACCTTCCCAATTTGCTTCAAGTGGATTAAAACAGTTTTATCACTAACACCTCAGCCTGCAGCTAACTCGGACGTGGTTTGCGATGGATCCGCTTCCACAATAGCCTTCAATTCTTCATTATCAACTTTGGTCTCCGGCCGTCCACGGGGCTTGTTCTGCAGGTCGAAATTTCCAAAACGAAAACGTTGGAACCAAAAACGCACTGTGTTTTCTTTTGCGGCACCGTCGCCATACACATCATTAATCCTTCGAGCCGTTTCTGCAGCACTGGTGCCACGGTGGAACTCGTACTCGTAAATAACGCGATATTTCAAGTTTTCCATTTTGTAAACTGAGTGACGCAAAGAAAAAAAACAATTGAGAAAAAAACAAATGAATTATAATTTTCAAAACACAAATACTTGAGTAAATAGCTGTATAAATTTGAATTTGGAATTCCTAACCAAAGAGAAGATATTTGAGATCAAAGTTGCCAGTACGGCAAAACGCCAATTTCATATGTAAGGACCTAATATCTACGAGTATGTATCCATATAAATGTAAAGTGAAACTATTTAAATTATTCTAAATTTACTTAACCGTTCATCACTAAAATGTTAAATTAAAAAAAAAACAGTCAACGTGTCCTAAATTTTAGTCACAGGCTTTTTATTTAAATTAATTTCTTTTTAAATAAATGAACAACCTTAACTTAACCCTATACGTTTATTTCTACGAATTAAAGTATGTTTTGTGACTAATATTCGTGACAAGACTTCTTTAATTTTTTTTATTTCGTTTTATTAAAATTTCTTAAAAGAATTGTTTAAATTTGAAGTATTTATCTAATTAATAATAGTGAAACCACGAACCACTCCTTTGTGACGCAGAAGTTACATGACGTATAATTAGAGTGATTTAATGTACCATCTTCCTAAAATTCATATAAAAAAATATTATGAAAAATGCTTTCAAATAAAGTCATCATATAGCCATAATAGTGAAGTGAAATTTTCATTAGTAAAGTCTAGAAAAAATATAATTCCTCAAGGGAGATAGGGAATCGGATGAGAATTGTGTAGGAGTTAAGGATTAAGAAAAGTTTGAAATAAATAACGTGTCTTGAACTTTTTCTTAAATATCGATAAAGATAAACTACATCTGATTACATTAGGAAGATCGTTCTTTAGTCGAGCCGAAGGAACCGCAAAAGATAATGTGTTATGTCTTCTTCTTCTTCAACTTTCTGGAGACTCAAGAGTATATTATTACAAGATTATCCTCTTGTGATGCTGAGCTCCAGCTATCTCTCCATCGTTTCGGGGGTCTTCCTGGTGGACGGCGTCTATCCGGTACCCCATGCAGAGCTATGTATGGGATTCTTGTGGAATTCATTCTCTGTGCATGTTGGTTCCAGTATCGTCGACGCTGTCGTCCCCATCTGACCACATCTTGGACCTCACAGACCTCTCGGATTGTGGTGTTCCTTATACGATCACGCTAAGTCTTTCCAGCAATATCACCTAGAGTTCTCATTTCTATTTTCTTTAACATACTTTTAGTAATGACAGTGTCCGCCCTCGTTTTGATGCCATATGTGAGGATATGTCGCACATAGATCTTATAAATGCGTACCTTGCTATCTGTTTTCATATCTGTATTCCTCCATATGACATCTCTCAGGCAGCTCGCCACAACTGCAGCTTTATCCCCTGAGGCCTTACTTCTCTGCGGAGGTCATGAGAGCTGAGCACTTCACTGCCAAGATATTGATAAGATAATAATTGAACAAACGACCCAGTTCAAACATCTTGGCAATGTGTTATGTTTTGGTATAAAAAAGATTGTAAGTATTACATTGTTTACAGTACAACCTGATGGGGCTATTGCCATGTGGAAATATTTTCCAACTAGCCAGAAAGGCATTAAAGAGGCTTTAAGTGAAAACCAGACTGGAATCCTTTTTTTGTAAACTGAATTCCTTTGTAAAAAATCATGGTTCCTACGGGAATCGAAACCTTAACCTCTGGACTGGGAGACGAACGTCTTACCAACAAGGCTACGAAGAGTTCTGGTGTCACGAGATAGGAGGAACAGTCTACGTTCAGGAAGAAAATTTAATTTTTACGCAGCTACTGAGGAAAGTTTGGATTTGATATCAGTAGTTCACAAGTTGATGGATGCGCCACTGTTTATCCGGCCGTTGGCGACTTCCATAAAAGTGGTTCACTCCGCATAAAATGACAAGTTCTAATATAAGAAATATGGTATAACCTAACAATATTCTCTGGTTTGTTGCAGTTGTGTGGTGATGTCAGCGGCCCGACCCGGGCAGGCGCGCCGCCGCTAAGCCGCCATGGGCGCGCCCTAGAACGGTGGCGCGCGCCGCCCAATATGACCCTCCCCCTCATCGCGGCGCTATTGGTTTTACATACGAGATACGTCGGTAAGTACTTACTGGATTTTCAACCCTTTTTTCATATGTAACATACATGCCATCATGACATTTCTCTATCGGTGTAGGCAAAGACCTTCCTATCTTTGCCTTTTCTACATCCATACACCTTCTCACACCCCTACTACGATTCCTCAGCCCTTCTACGTTTCCTTCTTTCAAAATTTCATTTCCTAGACTCGACCATAATTTTCTTGATCTTCCTATACCACGTATTTTACTCACATTTGTATATTTTCATAAAAAGTATTTCTTCATTCATTTATTCAACATGTCCAAACCATATTAGAGTGGTCAGCCTCGAGTTCACATTCATCTCTAATCACTTTATTATGTATTCAGTCATACATTGCCACCCCAAAAATTCTTCTCAGTGTACGCATTTCGGTCGTTTTTCATGTCCACGTTTCACTTACATACATAAAAGTACGAACTCCGTGACCTAGTTGGAAAGACGCCTTGCGGGTTCAAATGCCGCTGGAACCCAGATTTTTAAATAAATTATTCCAATCTGGTTTTCTCTTAAGGTAACTTTGACATCTTTCCTGTTGGTTGGAAGAAATTGCCACATGACAATAAACCCACCGGGTTGTACTGTATACAACGCAAGTGTAACACATTACAGAACAATTAAATTTGTTACTTAAATACTGTTGTGGACTATCATCCTAACTGTTTTTAATACTGTACATTTCGAACATATATGTTTTAATGCCCCATTGACTTTGTTTCTTATCGATACACGTCGTTAGATATCCTTGGTAGCTTTTGCAGTATCTGAAAATGACTTTTCATTTAACAGAATTCCTCAAGTTGCTTCAATCTTGCAACTTTTTTTAAATGTTAATGTTTTATATATTCTAGAGTTTTTTTAAATAAATTTTTACAAAGTGTATTAAATGTACATTGTATACACGGTACATCTGGCGAAAATGTGTAAATTAAGGCCCCATCAGGCTCTAATGCTTGAGATACATTTGCACAAGGGAGAAACGAGACCATTATGACGTTTTATCTTAAAAATTATCTCCATGATCATTATAATCCATTGTAAAAGTCATCTAAAAAAATGCATTTTTTCCATCATCACCACTCCCGATTTCCGACACAACAATACAACATTTAAAGATGTTACAAAAAGTATGAACACAAATACGAGTATGACTCAAACAAAACAACAGAAAAAAGTATATACATACTACGACAGCTGTACAACAAACAGTCCGGTGATCAAAAGCCCCCTAGCCATATCCCGCGCATATGCAAAACAACAAAGACAAAAAACATCTGTATAGAAAGATTTAAAACAACATAGACACTCGTATGATTTACTTTCTCAACACATATCGACAAGGAAAGTTCCAGGGAGAAATCTACGTGAGTCACGCCGTGGCAGTTAATTTATTTGTAAGTACTAAGATACTTTAAGAAGCGACTGAAAAACCTCTTAATTTCTAGTCAGTAAAATAACGTGTTTCATTCCTGATTTTTCTTTTCCTTTCCTCTCCACCATCCCTTCCTTTCCTTTTTATTGATGATATCTCACTTTATATGAAAAATAATATTCGGGTGACTGTCCGTCTTTGTAGGGTTCGTGGGCATGTGCTCACGTATATGTTTATGGATTTCGTGGGGATGGATAGTCATTTGAATGATTTATGTGACCACGTAACTTGCTTCATTTACTTTTGTCTGGTTGGTTGGAAGAGATTGCCGCCTGGCAATAATCCTGCAAGGTTGTATTTGCAATAAAAGTGTTAAATAAATAAGATGAATTAAAGAAATACTAAAAATCGCTTTTTAAATATCTACAACATATCTACCTATAATTAAATTAAGGGGCGTAAGATTGGGATATAATAGGTATAAATAAGGGATCAAGGTATAAATCAATCGAACAATTTATCACTTTGAAACCATGGTTTAATTTATTATAGGAATGAAAAATATGGAAGTATCTGTCATTTGTCGTTTGCGGACGGGCCACTGCATGGTGGCTAGTAACCTTTACAGAATGGGTATTGTGGAGAATCCTGGCTGCGAGTGTAGTCTGGTCGATGAAACTATAGACCATGTATACTCGTATTTCGGTTGTCCTTTACGAGATAGATTTGATTTACTAAAAGTCATGTCTTTGCCACGTCCTACGAATGTTGCGTTTCTTCTTTCTTAGAGGAACTTTTCAATTTATAGGTCGGTTGTTACTTTTTTAAAGCTTATTAAGTTGAAACTTTGATTTAACTTGAATTGTAATTTTAAAAATTAGTTTTATTATATTGACTTATAATGTCTTTAATTTGCTGGCACAAATCATCCGGGTTTGGGTGGACTGCCCATTTAAATTAAATAAAAATTAAGAGTGGGCGTTTATACAAAAATTAAGAGTGGGCGTTTATACAAAAATTAAGAGTGGGCGTTTATACAAAAATTAAGAGTGGGCGTTTATACAAAAATTAAGAGTGGGCGTTTATACAAAAAATTAAGATAGTACAAAGTATAATAATTACCATAAAATTAACTGCGTACTTAAGATTCATAAGGTTTTCTGTTTTCAAAAAATAT
Source organism: Odontocerum albicorne (assembly GCA_949825065.1). Lineage (NCBI taxonomy): Eukaryota > Metazoa > Arthropoda > Insecta > Trichoptera > Odontoceridae > Odontocerum > Odontocerum albicorne. The sequence goes on along the minus strand of OX463847.1, from coordinate 39,585,189 downwards.
TTAAACTGATGCACGTTAAAATAAAATCAGTATTCTTATTAACAAGTTTCAACTAACGTATTAATGGAATAGTTCAATCACACAGCATTTTTCCTCTATAAAATGTGTGTTCCACGTTACTTAAGTCTACTTGGCTAAATTTGGTAATCTTTTATAATATACATACGTATAAATAATTTAAATATACATAATTTATAAATATAAAATTAATTTAATCAATTACTTGAAAACTATAACTGTTGTTTTTTTCATCTTCACGTTAGTTTAATATAAACTTTTATAATAATCTAACCAAACCTTTGAAAAAACTTCTCTCATGTGAATTTTGTTTATATGTATTGTAATTTGTTTTATCAACCACTGTTTATTCCACTTTTTTTAACGGTATAACCCTACCGGTTTCAAGGTTTTTACCTCATTATCAGGGAGCACAAACAAGACTGAATTGTTTTCGAACTGGTACCGAGATACACGCTTCCAACGGTAAACATTCGGGTTGGGTACTGGGGGTTGAGGGAATCATGGGACGACCTCAGCGAGCAGCGGAGAGATTCTTGGAATATATATTTTTTCCAGATGTTCACCTCGATGCACTGACTTAGACATTTCTAGGGCATCTAACCCGTCCAATTTATTTCCGTTACTACTGATTTGTAAGAATTTGGCATCATCGATAGAAAATGTATGGTTTTCACGGTGACAAGGATTAGTCATTTCAGAATAAATTAGAGCATTTGTTAAGGCAAATTTGTGTTCAAGTTCCTCTAGAGGCCCTAGAATACGAACGACAGATTAGAGCCCCTAGAAATTTCTAAGTCAGTGCATCGAGGTGAACACCTGGCAAACACATATATCCTAAGAATCTCCGCTGCTCGCCAAGGTCTTTCCATACCTCCCTCAACCCCCAGTCTTCAACCCGAATGTTTATCGTTAGAAGCGTGTATTTCGGTACCGTTTCGAACAGAATTCAGTCTTGTTTGTGCTTCCCTGATGATGAGGGGAAAGCCTTGAAACCGGTAGGGTTATACCGTTACAAAAAGTGGAATAAACAGTGTTTGATAAAACAAATTACAATGTCTTTAAACCTCCACAATGTTAATACCTTAACTATGTTGAGGAGTTCAAAGAAAGTCTTTATTTTTATGGGCGTGACGTCATGAAGTGACAAATAAGTCACTGCCCAAAAAGACTCATCCTCCGCTGGTGACACACCTAAGTGTGAAAAGAATAGTAGCGACAACGGACTTAAGGTCCGACGTCACAGGAGAAGATAAATGACTCGTAGCGCAGTAAAAATCCTTATAAAAATGCCTTAAGGCCTGGAGTTCAAACATCTCAGCAAGTTGCCAGCACTTTAATAGAAAACTTGGAATGCAGTAAAACTATCTTTTGATGCCACTAGATTGGAGTACATACGAATACAAGTGGTATATCATATATATGAACATACTATTTATATTTGTATGATTCACTTACTCAACAAAATCAATAAGGGAAGCTTTAAGGGAAAACGAATTTCCAAGAAAATCACGCCATTGCGGCGATTTAATTATAAGAAAACACAAAAATTCTTCCAGAGAGAATTGTTTTGAATATTTAAACTGCTTCTAAATATGTCCGAGTTTAAAGCATATAATCAAGAAATCAAAGAGTTCGAGTAAAAATTATTTCACAAGAATAAATCTTGTAATGTAGTACTGCTTGAAGGCTTTTAAAGGCTAACCAATTGCAATAACATCTGTTGTTTGCAGTATATTATTCCTTTTAGTATTTTCAAAAGCAGAATCAAGTTCAACATCACTCGACAATCAGTCTCATTAAATGTAATTATGGTGGGTAAAATATACTCGTATATATCTATAGGTTGTGCTGGAAATAAAAAAATAAAGGTTTCGAACTAATGCGAGTAACACCTTCTAAACGAATACTCTATCATTTAGCTGATTGCAGGTTGACAAATGGAAAATACTCGGATGAAATAATTGTGTGTCATTTTGTCGGTGATTTAAACAGCAAAAGCTCAAAAAGTTTCAGGTGCTTCATAACGTCAGTAATATCCAAGTATTATGTTTATTCATATTTTATTACCTTGTAGCACCTAATTACGTTATATCGATCATGTCGCTTAATACCAGAAGGTGTTGAACTGGTTGAACGTGAGGAATAGACGCCAAATGCACATACTATCTCTATTTTTTTATGTCCTTAGCTGCCCCACGACCCCATCTTATCTCTCCCAAAATTTTCAGTGTCTTTCCGATTATAGACTAGTGATACGCTCAAACATATATTGTTTATTGACATCCTTTTTTTACGTCGTCCTTTATTGCCCATGCAGTGAGACTGTGAAACTAGTTATAAACCAATGTTAGACTTGCTGCTTCCTAGGTATGCTTTAATAAGCAACTGAAAAAAGTCTTTATTTCTAGCCAGTAATATTACGTGTTTCATTCCTGATATTTATTTCCTCTCCACCATCCTTTTCTTTTCCTTTGATTGATAATATCTCACTTTACATGAAAAGGGGTGTTCGGACGATTGTTCGTCTTTGTGAGGTTTTATTTTATTTTTTTTCCTGTTCGAATATTTTTTTTTGTAAAATGTTGGTTTAGTTTGGTTTACAGTTGAGACTACTAATGTACTTCTTGTTGGTTAAAAGAGATTGTCACACGGCCATAAACTCGTCACAAAGTTCAATACAATATTTTCAGGTATTTGACCATATGACATATAATTTGTTGACCAGCTTATAATTTTAATTAAAAATTCCCGGAGTTAACTTTCAAACATAGTTTACAGCCTTTACAGATGCTGCGCATCGTAAATATTGCTTCCATGCAACTATTTTTTGTTTTATGATAAAGTATATGCGAGATATTGTCAAGTTCTGTGATTAAAGTGCAATGATTACAAGTCACCTTTGTCGATTTTAATTAATTTTGTTTTCGCTGAATTTTTAATCTATGGATCAATCCAATGGAAAATGCAATCATATGGTTTATTTAATTAATAATGTCAAGACAAATATTATATTATACTTCTGGCTTATGCATCATTACACGGCTGACTTCCTATCAACCAGAAATAGTCAGAGACCACTGTAAACTAAAAATTAGACTGAATAACTTAGGCCTATGCCACACAGGTAGGAGCCTCGCTTGATGCTTAGAGCTATGCTGTGAGTTAGGTGACATATCCTAGCGAACCAACGCACCGCATACTATCGCAATGGCCACACTGCACCCTTCGCGCCACGTTGCACAACGATTAGTCACCGAGTGAATCTCCTAGCGAACAGACGTATTGGTTAATTTTATTGTGTCATCGTGATTTTACAAGATGGCGGAAGTTTTAATAACAGCTGTGTATAAAAGGAAGCCTTTGTGGAACCCATCGAGCAAATTGTACAAAAAATGTACCTGTAATAAAATCAAATTGGAATTAAGTTGCACAGGAAGTAAATAAAGATGGTAAGTTGTAATGAAATTGGTTAGTTTTGAGAGTGACATTGCGTGTTGACTCAACCGCTTCCAACTGTCAAGTGAATTTGTGCGTAGCACTTTGGTGCGGCCAAGGATGAAGTCACCTAGTATATGAGTCACGTTAAACCTAGCTTAGCACCTAACGAAGCACTTTGATGTGGCCTCGACCTAAGTCAATATTTGGTCAACATTCGAAATCGAGTCCAACACGCCAAGTGTAAGGAAATTATTCTACCAGTAAGCCACAGAGGTCATCGATATAAATCAAACACCTAAGACGTTTAGTTACTAATTAAAATGTTCTTCATCTGACACTTTTACAATACGATTCGAATATGTCAATAGCAATTCGCTAACGTCAATCACAAGTAGTAATTCATCAATTGCGAGAATCAAACTAATGGGTTACCCCATGTTCGGTATGGTGGATATTTTTACTGTTTTGCTGGATATTTGCACTGCTAATTTAGGTGTTATTGAGCTCAGGAGTGTTCTTTTTCAGCATTTCCTCATTCTAAGGTCTTGACTGATAACTTTTTCTTTCATTTTATCTTATTTGTTTGTTTTTTGTATAAATTAATTTGACTTGTTTTTTCCACGTTGTATTTTACATTAATGACTAATACGAAGTACGCATTTTTAATTGGACTACGCTCGGGCGCTACTATAACTAACAAACGTTATTTGCTCTTCTATATTTGCAGTTCAACAAATTTTGTATTGACACACACATTACACTGCACATAAAGCCGAATTTGTTACTATCTTATATAGGAAGATCTATAGAAATTTCATTGTAGTTCGCCTTCTCTGCTGTTTTCTTACCAAATATGTGTTTCTAAACATATGCAGATGTAGAGAAATACCATATCTAATGACTACACCCACTTCCTTCTTATCTTCACACTAAACTCTACAGAATTATTTTGTAATATTTTTAATATATCCAAAATATTGGGTTCGAGTCCCGAGCTGAAACGCCCTTAAGGAAAATTGGCTCTCTAAACGCTATTTAAATTGTCATTATTATTATTACTATCGAATTTTTCTTTCTTTGTTGTTAACTGTATATTTATGAATTCTTATATCTTGTGTTATTGTATCTATTGCTATTGTAAAGAACCCTTGTATCTTATATATATTGCTATTGTAAAGAACTTATATCTTATATCTATTGCTATTGTAAAGAACACTTAAGTTTCGTATTTAGTTTCAATAAATAACACTCGTAGTTTCAACAGCACAAGAGGAAAGCTTTAAAAAAAAAGATTTGTAAATTTACAATACTAAAATCAACGAGGATTTGACTGCAAGCGAGCGATCCGCATACTAGTGACAACACCCCTCTTCCGTGAAAGGTCATCGTGTAACAACCCCTTTTTGGCCAAAGAGTCGGTACTGGTGAGCTGACTAGCCCATTTAGTATATATAGAAAAACTATCGAGCATCGCAACACAACCGAATTGGCCACAATGAAATCAATACTCTTTGAATCAATACTGACCCGTCATGTATACATCAATAGGGAAAATAAATAAATTGTGAAAAACCCTTACTAAGTTGGTATGTGGGTCATTAACACACTTTCTCCATTAACATCGATATAACAAATACGTTCGTGGTACACTCATGGTCAGCGCTTTGTTTTAGAAGTCACCCTGGAGTACCTTGCTGGAGGGTGTCGATGTCTCGTGTTTTATCCAATGGTTGTCTGAAACAGGCGTTGAAAATTTACGAGTATATTGGTTGTTTATTAGTGCTGTATTCGTTTACTATTTTCTCGTGCAATTTGCAAATTTTTCAGACAATGTTTTATTCCAGTGATCTAAATATTATTTTTGAATAAACTGTTAAACAAGTGACGTAAACAAACTGATTTTAGAATAATGACGTTTGAGTTACATTTCTTTATGAATTATTTTTTAAAGAAAATCTAACAAAAAAATTAACCGTGGTGCAAACGTTTCAATTTTGTGGGGGTAAGTTTACATAGATTGATTGATTTGACTTTCTGTTCTTCTCAGCCTTCTTCTGCTTAAAAGATAAATGTAAATCAATTATATTTTTTTGAGATATTTTTAATAATTATTAACATTAGCTCTACTAAATGTGTTAATATTATATAGTCATATCGTTAGATCTACTTAATCGTTTTACTGTAGTTTATCGTCACTTAGGAAATTTTCAGCAATTTTCTAAACAAATATGTTGATTTACAATACGTATCCAAATTCAAAGAAGCACGCTATCTTTATATACGATACAATTATTTTTAAATCTTTATTAATTATGTAATTTATTTAGAATCTTAATCGTAAAATATAAAATTGGAGTTTATTGCCACGTGGTTAAATTTTTCAGATTAGGGGCCATTGCTATGCGACAGGTTATACTGTTATTTATTAAATTAAAAATAAAACTTAACCTTAACTGCAAGTAATACGCTTTAATAAATAAAAAAAAGTATAAGAAAATATTTTATATGTCAACTAAGAATGGGAAAGGTGAAGTAAGATAGGAAAGGATATGAAAATATGAGTTTTGGAGAAATATGTTTTGTCATTGAAGACATTAGTGAGAGTCTTACGTCAGCGTCAAAAAAATCATTTTAAAAATTATATATTTTTTCTGTTAATATGGGCTTGATTCTAGTTAAAAGAAAACCTCATATTTTACACATATGCAGTGCATTTAAAGTGCTGTTGATCATTGAAGGGTATTTAAAAAATTGAACTCTAATTATCATAAACTTCTCATGGTGTTCCTATGTGCCGAACTTCTTTACTGCCTTTTCCACAATTTTTTTTCCGTATTATATATTCCGAATAAATGTTTCAAACATATTGAAGTGCGTGGCCAAGAGACAATATTGTCTTCGGCCCCAGTAATCGAGCCTTCGGACTTCGAACATCTGCAGTAGGCATGGAACTCGTGGTTGGTCATTGAACGTGTTGGTAACACTACCCCTCGGCGCGTGCTTGTATTATTACCAGACAAAGCCACACTGTCCCTTTTTTTTGGGTACCATCGGGAATTGAACCCGAAACCCTCGGAGGAAGTCAAGAATGTTGCCACTAGGCTACGGAGGTCGCCACTTATACATTTACTATGATTTTAGTATAATGCAATTGATTAAATAAATATTGGCATTTTTTTTCAGTTGGTATCAAATATTCGAGCTGTTGCAACTCATATATCCAAAACTCATATATCCAAATGGTTGCAACTCATATATCCAAATCCAACTCATATATCCAAAACCTGGCAGACGCCAGGTTCTTCAATTCTTTTATCAAACCGGCACCTCTATTTTCGGGTACCATCGGGAATCGAACCTGAAACCCTCTGGAAAGGTTCAAGAATGTTATCACTAGGCTACGGAAGTGATAAAAAATAAAATAAATTGTTCAAATCAATTAAAACTTTAAACAATGACAGTACTTAAAAACATGGCTCTGTTGTTCGTATTTTTAATTGATTGATTTGTAAAATTAATGTCAATTTCGACCATTCAAATATTTATTTCAAATGCGCGTGACTGTATAAATTAAAGATTTGATAAAAATAATAAACATATTAAAGCTCTTACTGTCATCATAACAACAAAAACTTAATACCTGAAAATGGCATGGCCAACGCCAAGCACTAGTAATAGTTGCCGCAGATATTTTTGAGATCATCAGTCTTGCCGAAACAATAACTCCATGAGATCATCAGTCTCACCGAAACAATAACTCTTTGAGATCATCAGTCTCACCGAAACAATAACTCCATGATATCATCAGTCTCACCGAAAAATAACTCTATGAGATCATCAGTCTCACCGAAACAATAACTCCATGAGATCATCAGTCTCACCGAAACAATAACTCCATGAGATCATCAATCTCACCGAAACAATTAACTCCATGAGATCATCAGTTTCCCCGAAACAATAACTTTATGAGATCATCAGTCTCACCGAAACAATAACTCCATGAAATCATCAGTCTCACCGAAACAATAACTCTTTCAGATCATCAGTCTCACCGAAACAACATCTCCACGAGATCATCAATCTCACCGAAACAATAACTCCATGAGATCATCAGTCTCACCGAAACAATAACTCCATGAGATCATCAGTTTCACCGAAACAATAACTCCATGAGATCATCAGTCTCACCGAAACAATAACTCCATGAGATCATCAGTCTCACCGAAACAATAACTCCATGAGAACGATGCCCAATGATTTCGTCGATAATAGCCAAGGACAAGAGAAATCTGACACATGATAAAACCCTCTAGTTTCAATCAACTTCATCATATCGTCGTTGTCGTGGACTGGACCTCGTAGTCGAGGATCCCCTCGGCATTTCAACTTTAATTCAGTTGTCTCTAATAAGATGAGTATGTTGATAGTCCAAATTATAATTTGGAACAAAGAAAGTAAATTAGGTTTTTAGGAAATGGTTGGTTAAACAAATTCGCTAGTATTTATATAAATGGAACGAAGTCAACTTTATTTCTTACATAAGGGAAGTAGATAAATGTGTTTATTGGATTTAAGGTCAACGACATTTCCTATTTTCTTTATTAAATCAACGAAATGTTTACGTAGCCCCAAATATTTGACCCTTTTTATTAGAATACGTGGGGTGAAATACTCCAGTATATCGATACATTTTGCAAAGTTTTATTTTATTGTATAATCAACAGAAGAAATGGTATGAGACTCGCAGGGGTATTATTTAGAAATAAAAAGAAATTATTGGAACAGACAAGAAATTATGTGCCCATAAATCAAATTAAGAGCAAGTGTTTCTTCAATTTATAAAAAAAACGTTTAATTCGGAAATTTTGAGATGTTTGTTGAATCCACATGCTTACTCCTCAATCGATGTGTATATCATACACTATTAGAGAATGACTATAGGGATGGTTTCTTGCTGGACTATAATGGATGAACTACATACTAATTCAATGAAAAATATTTAAGAAATACTAAAAAAATATTTGAATTCACCTTCGAGCATGATGCGCTGTTTAGTTCGGTTCCCTCCAACACACTGTTATGGTTAGGCGATGTTACCGCTAAAATTTGATGCGTCATATTAAGAAGTATGTCAACTAGAGCTAATAGAAGACGTGTTGTTTCATTAAATGATGAAATGTTAAAATTGAATATCACGCTACAATCGAGATTTTTTTAAAAACAGGGAAAGGTCTGTAAGAGAAAGACAAAACAGTTTCGCTTAAGCAGATCATTTATTGAAGATGATCCTCGTCAAGACAGAAAAGCAAAAACACACACTCCAGAAACAGTTGTATTCGTACAAAAACAAGTGTTACAAGATATAAGAGTAAAATCAAAAGAAATAGGTGATAAATGTGGACTTTCCAAAACCAGTGTTTTGAATTCAGTACGATCATCTTGGCTTGAATAAGGTGAACCCAAATTGAGTGCCTAAACTGGCAACGACATGTTGAATATTGTAATGATCTTTTAATGCTCTGTGATGGAAAATATAAATAAATAATTAAACCCATTGTCACAAGAGATATAACTATGATTTTGTACCACGGTATTTTGTTGAAAAGGGACTTAATGGAGTGACGGCGTCCGGGATTATCACAGCCCAAAAAAGTTAAGGTGACATAAACAAAAGAAAGATTAGAGGAATACTTTTTTGGATTGTCACACAAAACGCGGAAGAAAGACGTCACGAGGCGTGAGATTATTGTACGACAATGCAACCACATGCCAGCTTTTGTTTTTGCAAAGGCTGTCATTTTACACTGTGATTTCAAAGAATTGAATGTTTAACCCTATAGTTCCGACTTGGGCTTTAATTTAAAAAAAAATATTTTCAATATTAAAATGCGTTTAAAAGGTGGATAAGAAATGATATCTTAGGCAGTGTTACAATATTTTAAAAACATAACTTTAAAATATGTTTTCAATATTATTAAAAAATGTATTCATCATTCTAAAAATATTGAACTACAGGAGGACTATGAAAAATATTAAAAAATGTGGTTTCACTTTTTTTATATCCTTGGGCTGGAAACGTTTAGACTTTACAACGTAATTCTTCATCCAGCATGATCAAATCTAGAATATTGAAATCCTTTTTATTTACACTGAGCATGACGTATTTTAGTGACGACTAAGGAACTGTCCAAAGGAGCTCCTCCTCCAGCAGTGACACATCTGACTATAACAAGGGTAGTAGCGACGACAAACGTCACGTAAGAAGGAAAAGTACTCGTAGTACAGTAACTATACTTAAAAAGTAGCTTTAACTTTGGATCCAGCAAGTTGCCAGTAATTTAATATAAAACTTTGAATACAGCAAAACTTTCTTAAACGCGAAGATCGGAATAGAATATGTCCTGATGTAAGGCTGAAAAGAGATCCCTTTTGAAATTATTTATTCGATTATCATCACAATATTAAAGCTAATTTTTTTTATTAAAGTTCGCATGGCCAGTGCTTTTTCAGTTCGTTTTCTTTGAAAAAAATGAACGTGATATAAAACGACTAAACGAAGTGCCTTACAATGTTACGAGGTAAGTGCAAGATTATTTACGAGGCCTGAGAGAAAAATTGCATTAGACCTGTCAAAATTTCATATAAATAATAAAAAATAACAGCCTCTAGAGAAAAACGTGACAAGAAAGCTTTATTTTTAGTTATGAAGGGAACTTTCATAGAATATTCTATTTGTCCTAAAATATTTGAAGCACCAAGGTCATTGAAAGGTTGAAAAAAATATATGTAGGTAAACATAGACAAGTATATATTGATTCTAATACATAAAAGTTTCCCATACTTCTTGATCTTATAGGGCAACGAACTTATTGTAGAATCAATGAAATTTTTTTTGTTGGTTTTATAATACATGTTTACAGAACATACACGAGTATTATATGGATTCTGAAAGGTTATTGACTTAGAGAATTTATTGGCTCGGCTAATATATTATTAATAAATTGATTTTTATGTACAATCTCTCGTTTTACGCGGTAGCCATTTATTTGATCTGCATTTCCGCGAATTCACTTTCACGAACATTTCCGCGATTTCACGGTTCACAAGAGTACATTGTAACTTGGATGTATGACCCAAAAAACAGCGTATTAATACGAAATTTAAAGTATGAATTGAATCAATGCATTTGGAAGAATATATGACATGGTGATGTATGTTACACGTATGGCAGAATATGAAATTTAATCAGTAGTGGAAAGTGCAAGTTGACTTCATTTGGAAATATTATAATAAAATTTCCTACTTTATTTATTTGATGAACCTACAGTTGTGTTATTAAAAGGATAGTATAATATTGATGTAAAAATATGCAACTAATGTAAGATATTCTATATTCATTACTTGTCGTAAATATTAAAATGAACATAAATAAAACGAATATAAACGCGATGAGCAAAACGTTACAAAAAAATAAATAAAAGGAATATATTATTTATAGTTAAGGCATTAATATTGTGGAGGCTTAAAGGCATTGTAATTTGTTTTATCAAACACTGTTTATTCCACTTTTTGTTACGGTATAACCCTACCCGTTTCAAGGCTTTCACCTCATCATCAGGGGAGCATAAATAATACTGAATTCTGTTCGAACTGGTACCCAGATACAAGCTTCTAACGGTTGACATTCGGGTTTAGGACTAGGGGTGGAAGGAGGTATGTGACAATAGAATCTCTCCTGCTTGCCGAGAATTCAGTATTATTTGTGATCCCCTGATGATGAGGTGAAAGCCTTGAAACCGGTAGGGTTATACCGTTACCTAAAGTGGAATAAACACTGTTTGATAAAACAAATTTAAAAAAAAATAAAAGGAAACAAAATCAAGTAAACTTAAACAAAAAGGGAGGATAAAAAGGGCATACTTAAGTAAAGCCATAATATAAATTTACCGCGATTAACCGACATCAACTTGTTAGAAAAAAAATGCAAATAAAAAATAACACTTAAATTTAACCACCCTTACATGTATCAATGTTAAAATAGTTATTTAATATATTAAATCTACATTTTTTAATATATACGCAACCATCTACACCAGGATAATTTGTGCAATCTCTTTTTTTGATTATACGAGAGTGAACAAAATAAATAAATTTAAAAAAAAAAAATTTTTTTTGACGATTTAAAGCATTAGTTTTCGAGGAACTTTTCCATTGATAGATCGATTGTTCAATTTTTGAAGCTTAATCAGTTGAAACTTTGAAGTACGAGTATATAGAATTGAATTTTATAAAATTGGATTTGTTATATTGACTCATATAATTTCGTAATGTCTAATTTGTTTTGTTATATTGACTCATGTAATTTCGTAATGTCTAATTTGTTTTGTTATATTGACTCATTTAATTAATGTCTAATTTGTTTTGTTATATTGACTCATGTAATTTCGTAATGTCATATTTGTTTTGTTATATTGACTCATGTAATTTCATAATGTCTAATTTGGTGGTACAAATCATCCTGGTTTAGGTGGATTGCCTATTATAAAAAAAGCATTAGCTTATTAAAGTTTCAAAAAATTAAATCGATTTATAAGTGAGAAAAATGCTCGATGATAAAAGAAACGCTATATTCATTAGACGGGACCAACTTAGGGCATTTAGTAAATGTAATCTGTCTCGTAAAGAGTAGTAACAAAAGGTATGATTTACAACTCATCATCCAAACCACAATATCAGCCGAGATCTGATATAACGCATTCTATTAAGGCGTCTAGCCGCCACGTAATGGCCCATTCACAAACGATTCGTGATTGGCAATTCAGTTTGGTTTGTTCATAATATATTAAACCAGAGAGGGATATTGCAACAAGGGTAGCGACTAGGTAAACGGAGCGCTCAATTCAATATACAACAATCGCGATACATAAAAATGTAGCTAAAATGACAATACATAATAGTATATTGTTGCTCACCCTGATGTATGGATGTGAAATATAGATTTAGCACAATAATACTAGTAAGAATATACCGTGAAAATGCGTGCACTAAGAAAAAAAAACAGACCCGTGAGACTCTCGCGTGGTAGAAGTAAAACTTCTTAGCTCCTAAGCTTAAAAAAATATGCAATCGATCTTTAATTGGAAAAGTTCTTCAAAAAAAAAATAAACGCAACATTCATTGGAATTGCACGCGGTAAATATATGGCGTTTAGTTCACCAAATATGTCTCACAAAGGACCACCGAAAAGCACATGGTTTATGGTTTTATTATCCAGACCACACTCGCAACCGGTATTCTCCGCCATACCCATTCTGTAAAGGTGACTAATCACCACGCAGTGGCCCGTCCGCAAACTACACATGACTAACACTTCCATCTTGTCCATTCTTATGGTAAACCATGGTTTCAAAGGAATAAATTGTTGGATTGATTTATACCTAAATTCCTTATTTACACCAGTTATATCCCAATCCAATGCCCATCGACACCAGTGAACAAAAATGTATAATGAACTAGTGGCATTTCACTGCAATTCTAATGACTGTTCGTAATTTTATTTTTTTCATTTTCAAATGCTGATATTCCACTGCCGATTAATGTTTCAAGTCCTTTAGCTTGTTTAAATTTCTTTAAATTAATATTATTTTTTTAAGATTACTCGATCTAAATCTGTAACCGTATTTTTTCTATCGTCAAAAATATCTAATTGTAATATTATTTTTTTTAGAATTCATATAAGTAAGTAAGTACTTATTTCACTTTTTGTAACGGTATAACCCTACCGGTTTCAAGGATTTCACCCCCTTATTAAGGAAACACAAACAAGACTGAATTCTGTTCGAACTGGTCCAACGTACGCGCTTGTAACGGTAAACGTTCGGGTTGGAGACTGTAAGCCTTGAAACCGGTAGGGTTATACCGTTACAAAAAAAGGAATAAACGGTGTTTGATAAAACAAATTAAACCTCCATAATGTTAATGCCTAAACTATAAACAATACATAAAATATAAGTTATGCTTACATTTTAATTTATTCTCTTAATATACTCGTATATACCATATGTTTACTGTCTAATTTTAATTATTTCATGTAATATGTCAGATCAATTAATTTATGTTTATTAATAAGTGTTAAGATTTCAAATGTTCTTTTTTTTTAATTTATTTATGTCTGTATACTGCCAAAGAACGCTCTTAATGAATAAACGACAAAAAAACATGAAAAAAATATGCATTTTTCAAAATATATCGACTTGTTCCAGTTTTGCTTTAAATGTGTCAAATCATTTAAAATTTGAAATGGAATCCCGAACAATTTTTTTATTTATTAATATACAGTACAATGTACATATCATATTATAACAATAAGAATAATTAAAAAGAAAAACATTTGTGAATGCTTCATGCATTATATTACATTAAAAAGAATAAACAAAACAATGAAAATAAATGTAAAGAAACAATCGTATCATAAAAGAATCCGACAATACATAAGCATGGAAGGTAGTAATCACTCTCACAATTCAATGGCGTTTTGGTAAAGAGGGACAATTCATCAATTACTTATTTGCCAGTTCGAAGTTTTGCAACACTTGTATTCCTGAAATACAGACCTCAGGTAAATTTTAAAGGTAAACTTTGAATACATAAATTATTTATGTATTCAAAGTTTACGTTTAAAATTTACCTGAGGTCTGTATTTCAGGAATACAAGTGTTGCAAAACTTTAAACTGACAAATAAGTATTTGATGACTTGTACCTCTTTACCAAAACGCCATTGAATTGTAAAGGATACAATGGAAATGATGTATTATATAATATATTTTTATGTGTGTTGTGACAGGTTCGATCCCCGGTGCGGGCGGTCTGGGGGTGCCAGAAAACATCACGGTGACCTTCCTGAACCCCACCTCCGTGAAGGTGTCCTGGGCCACGGCCGTGGACAACGTGGACAAGTATGACGTCACCTACAAACCCACAGACGCCAGGTGAGCCACGTCATCATCGCATGCATGTATCTACTTGTCTTCTTTATAGTTGCTTGATTATATGGCATTAGACCTCGTCCAAATATCAAATATGTAGTTATATTGCATTAGAGTAGTGATTCTCAAACTGGGGTATACCACTCCACTATTATGGAGGGGCTCGAGGCATCTTAGGGAGCACCAAGAGACATGGGAGGAGATGGAGGGATGGTAGAGCCAGTACCGAACGCTACCGTTAATTTTAATATTAACAATACTAGAACACATTTTCAATAAAGGAGAAAATATCACACCAAAGTCTTCCCTTGAAAGGACAATGAAAACAAAAGAATATTTCTTCATATTTATTACACTTCCATTGTATACAGTATAACTTGATGCGTTTATTACCTTACGAAAACATTTTCCAGCCAACCAACAAGGCGTTAAACAAGCCTTAAGTTAAAACCAGACTGGGACCATTTTTTTAAATCTGGGTGTCAACGGTAGGCCTAACTTATCTTATAAACTAAACCACGGAGCTAACATACTTGGGTTTTTAAAGGAGACTGGATATCATTTTACAGATTTTAAGGGGCCATAAAAAAGTTTGGGAATCACTGAGTTAGCACAACGTCATCATGGCATGTATAGCTTTTATAGGCATTGGTATGTGGTATTAGAGCCACGTCATTGTTACGTGTTTAAGTGTTCATGGTCACTGCGCTATTGGAAATGGAGTCGGGTCGCATGTTTTATTTTTTCGGTAACCACATGGCTTCACCCAATTCACTACATTATCTTTATAGGTTTTATAAATGGTTCCTCAACTTTTTTGATTCACGTCACCCCTTAGTGTATCAGAATTTTTATGGCACCCAAAATCAGAATATATCTATCAGCTACGCTTATGTACAGTACCCGGCGGTAAGTAATACACATCGGGCTTTAGAAAGAGACTGTCACTTTGTAGAGCGTCGTCTCTGTCGCACGGACTATAGGTGTGAGTCGATTAGTTAGGTCATACAATGAACGAAACACGTATTTTAAATTGGTAAAAATTTATTTAAATAAGTATATATTTTAAACAATCATATTGAATGAATAAATCGTAATTAGTGGAACAAATGAGCTTGTTGTTCACTGCATTTCTTAAAAAATCTTGGAATAAAACTGGATACAGATACCTTCGTATCATGTTTGGCGTTGATTTTCGCACAATACTTGTTTTTTATTACAGTGACCACCGAAAACCCAGCTGCGCTCATGCCTATAGGGTGTTTTTTGGATGTGATAGGATTTGTTTTTGAAATACAACACTTATAAATTATTTAAATGGACATGTATTTGAATTCAATTGATAGGTTGTTTAATGACAATTACTGTTTGAATATAATTTCATTCATATGTTGACCGTGACTGGCTCTTATGTACCTTAACCGATTATAAGATGGGTTTCCCATTAAGAACGATAGAACTTTAAAATAAAATAAAACATCAACTAATAAACCAAAAATGGATCTGAAGGTTTAATTTGACAGAATATTTCATGCCGTTTATGATTTAAACAAAATATCGTTCAAATGGCTTCCATGGCTTTTTTTGCACTGGCCAATTCGATCACGCCAATTTTCGATGACTCAGTGGAGCATTTCCGGCTGTATGGCGCTAATAACACGACAAAGTTGGCCTCAAGTTCATCAAGAGTCATGGGTTTGTTGGTGTAAACCTGTGGTTTAACATAAACCGGAAAAAAGTAATTCAGAGGCGTTAAATCGCACGATCTTGGCGGCCAATTCAAAATCTTATCTCACCCAAAAATAACCCTTTATATGACATCACAAATGGAATTGGGATTCCCTTATTTTACCGCTTAGCAACGGATATTCATATTTTATTGATAACCAAAACTAAGTTATTTTATGCTGTCAATTTTTCACTTTTATATTCGTAAATTCAGATGAAACCAATCCTGAATGGGTCTTGAATTCATGCGAACTTGCTGAAAATGGGTCTTGAATTCATGCGAAAAGCTGACAACTCAATCAATAGAAAGCATTTTTGACAGTTGAACGGAAAGATGCAAGTTTGTAATAACTGTTTTCGTATTGAAAATATTTTGGATTATTCGTCAAAAGTAGACCACCTTTAAAAATGAACTCTTTTAAAGTCACGTTAACAGAGATAAACTACCGTAAAGCATTAATTGAAAACGAGCTTTTGCCGTATCGAGTGGGCAATTAAACGGGAATTAAATTATTTCCGAGGCGATTGCAGCCTTCATTTTGCTAGGGAAATGTCGTAAAACATTAACGATGGCTACAATATCTTCGAAACCTCGGCCTATATCGGAATGAAGCCAATTCAACACGGCAACAACTCTGAAAAACATATTCAACTGGTGGTAAACGGCTGCGAAGAATACTTGATATAGTTTAAATCATTATTATTGCCCTTCTCAGTTCCCCGCTCTTCTTTTTTGACATCGTTCTTTACTGTCCATGCGTTGGAGACCCTGGAACCAGTTACAAACCAATATAAGACTCGCTCCGTCCTTGGCATGCTTTAAAAAGTGACTGAAAAAACTTTTAATTTCTAGTCAGTAATATAACGTGTTTCATTCCTGATTTTTATTTTCTCTCCACCATCCCTTCCTTTTCCTTTGATTGATAATATATCACTTTACATGAAAAGGAATGTTCGGGTGATTGTTCGTCTTTGTGGGATTTATGGGCGTATGCTCACGTATATGTCCATGGATTTCGTGGTGATAAGATTTCCTTTAATTGGTGATATCTCACTTTACATGAAAAGGAATGTTCGGGTGATTGTTCGTCTTTGTGGGACTTATAGACGTATGCTCACGTATATGTCCATGGATTTCGTGGTGATAAGATTTCCTTTAATTGGTAATATCTCACTTTACATGAAAAGGAATGTTCGGGTGATTGTTCGTCTTTGTGGGACTTATAGACGTATGCTCACGTATATGTCCATGGATTTCGTGGTGATAAGATTTCCTTTTATTGGTAATATCTCACTTTACATGAAAAGGAATGTTCGGGTGATTGTTCGTCTTTGTGGGACTTATAGACGTATGCTCACGTATATGCCCATGGATTTCGTGGTGATAAGATTTCCTTTAATTGGTAATATCTCACTTTACATGAAAAGGAATGTTCGGGTGATTGTTCGTCTTTGTGGGACTTATAGACGTATGCTCACGTATATGTCCATGGATTTCGTGGTGATAAGATTTCCTTTAATTGGTGATATCTCACTTTTACTTTTATTATGTATATGTTCATAAATGTGAATAGGCATTTGAATATTTTTTTGCACCCATGAAAGTTTGCTTTATTTACTTTAGTCTAGTTGGTTAGAACAGATTGCAGCCTGGCAATAAGCCCACCAGATTGGTTTTGTAATGAAGGGTTAAAAAATAAAAAATTATAAATAAAATCATATTTGGTAATGTTTTCTTAAGAAAGTCAGGTTGCATTGCCTTCATAACGTAAATCATCCTTCAGTCTAACCAAATGTACGAGTTATAATAACTGTGATTTTTTTATAAATTTACCGAATAAATTAAAGTATATGTCTTCTGGCAAACTATAATCTTCTTCTACCAATTAACCTCTCCGTGCGGAGCTTGCACTGACCATAAATACACTCATAGCCAGGTAAGCTTCAAGCAACTTGTTAGCTCCCAAATAACGTTCAGATGGTGTCAAAATGATGTATGTAAATATTCATTAGACATTGACAAGATCAGTGAAAGCCAACAGGCCCAGAAAACAGACACCGTTGGCAAGGGGGAATTTCAGTTCGTTCGTAGTACGTGTCAAAAACAGCTAGACTAGATATATTTGGCAAAAAAAATATTTTTTTGAATAGAATTTTATTTCATGAATTTTACAACTAGAGAAGGCAAAAAGCATTTATAGTAAAATGAACGCGTTACACTAAGGTTATATTTAGCAAAAAAATATTATTTTTAATACAATTTTATTCTATGAATTTTATTACAATTGGAGAAGGCAAAAAACATTTGTAGTAAAATGAATGCGTTAAAAATTACAGCGTGGTGTAAAATGTGTGAGAAAATAAAGTATGATCGAATATATTTTTTTTGTTATAAGTATATTCACATTGGATGACCATGCGAAGTGCGACATTGAAAAAAGAGTAACAGCAGGCAATATAGTAAACTTTGGAGTATACAATTTATACCGAAAATAACATGTGTTTACTGACGACCCCCGTGGTCTTGTTGGTAAGACGCGTGTCTCTCGACTCGGAAGTTGCGAATTTGATTTTCGTTTGAAGTCATATTTTTAAAAAGCATTAAACCTGGTTTTCGTTAAAAGAAAGACCGATAAAAGATATAATAAAATAATCTATACAAGTTGTATAATAAAAGGTCTTTCAAATTAAGCGTTTTTTTGAATTCTTGGAAAAAACACAGATGGCGTCGTGAACTTGTCTAGGTCTTGTGACATTTGAGAAGTGTAATGTATGACATTTATAAAAATGGAGTCGTATACAATACAACAACGCGTTCAAATTGAGAATTATTTTATGTATTGTAATCTCCAGAAACGCTGATTTTAATTGGCCACCAAGATCATGTGATCTGACAACGTTTGACTATTTTTTCTAGGGTTACGTAAAAAGCCAAGTCTATAAGAATGAACTCTAATGGATTCCTGAGCTGAAGAACGAAATTATCCGCTTTATTGGTGAGTTAGAACCGCAATTATGCCAAAATGTCATCGAAAAATTTGACAAAAGAGTCGACATCTGTGGAGTTGCAAGAGGTGGACATTTGGCGGATATTGTTTGTTTGCGTTCAAATGTCATACATTATACTATACTTCAATGACCAATAAAAAGTTTTTTTGAAATCAAAGCAAATTGTGTGTTTTATTCAAGAATTAAAAAAAATCGAATTAAAAAACCCGCTCAATTTGAAAGACCGTTTATATGATACATTTATAAAGGCCTTGAAAATTTGGCTTGATCAAATGAATCCAATGCTGAACGAGGGAATAGGGAAAAGCTTTATTTATTGGAGAGTATGCTTGAGGAGGTCTTTATAAGAAGCGGTATTAGTGCTTTTTGAGGATTTGTTGTACTTGTCTGATTCCGTCTTTTTACTTCGTTTTCAATTTGTATTTGGTTTTTCAATGATTTGTCTGTGGACGGCCCGGTATTGTGTTTGTAACATGTGATTTTACGAGTTGATACCTGTTTCATGCCAAATATTTTTGTTGTAATTGTATAATATTATTATTATTTTATTGTTCTATATTCAGTCCAATTTAATGTGTTCAGCACTCACTACTAGCTCTTTTATTTCTGTTATTTTTGTTATAAGGTACATTTTATCGTTTACTTATAAATAAGTAGAATCGAAAACTATGTTCAAAGATATAATAAGGTGGTTATTTGTTATCTCGTCTTACGTGATTAGGAACATGGCGTGGCGTAATGGTGACGATGATGACCAATTATTGTGTGTTTTGTGATTCAGTTTGAAAAAAAAAGCAATGTTTCAATCCATTTTTCTTGGATGATTGTTTATTATCGACGGTTTTTTGGCTACAATAAATTGTTCTCTATTAAAATCTCATTCTTATAAGACTGGTAAATTTTCTTGTTTGTCCAGACTACGAAAAATGCTGATCAGGGCAATGTTCTTCAATCTAGGGGGCAAGATCTCCCTTTGAGGGCAGTTTGCAGTCAATTTCAATCAACTGTTGTAGCAAAATCTATTTGTTTCTTTTACGACCCCTCATGGTTTACCAAGTCGAAATATCTTTATTCTTTGAAGCTGTTTCTACGAATTGTGAAATCAGAGTTAAGTGATTTTACAAGAATGTGTATGAAAATCATGAAAATGATTTAATGTTAGCGGAGAGAGATCATGAATTTATATTCTTGTGAGTTAATTGTACGAAATATGTAAAGAAAAATATCTGAGAATTAATATTGTATAATCAAAATTCATGATGGTAAAGAAAAGTAAATGCGATATATTGATGAGATATGAAAGAAGAAAGAAGAAGAATTTTTCTATTTAGGTAGTATTTTCTATTTAGGTAGTATTTTCTCAGATGATGGAATAATTACGACGGATATCTAACGGCAAGTAGCGACAGAAAAACAAAATCAATAGGTCATTAAAACATACGAGTAAGACATATGAAGAAGAAAAAAGTTCTCTTTCATCAGGACAATACACAGTGTCACAAGTCGATGGTAACGATGGCCAAATTGCATGAGTTGAACTTTGAATTGCTTCCGCACCCACCGTAGTCTCCAGATTTGACCCCCAGCGACAATTGGCTGTTCGCAAACCTCAAAAAGATGCTCCAGGGAAAGAGATTTGGCTCCAATGTAGAAGTGATTGCCGAAACTAACGCCTATTTTGAAACCAAAGATAAATCGTTCTACACGGCTGGCATAGAAAAGTTAGGAAAGCGTTGGAATGAATGTATCGCCCTTGAAAGAGACTTTGTTGATAGATAAAGAAGAATTTTGGCAAACAAATGTTGTTTTAGTAGTTAGTCCCGGGACTTATTTATTGATCGATGCTACACTGGAACTGGACATTGTCAAAATCTGCTAAGATAATAGTCCACAATGTTATTTTAGTACCATCTTTAACGTATGAGACTGAAACATGGACGTGGCAAAAAATTCTTCAATGTATAAGAGATTATGGAATGCATTGATAAGGGATGAATGTGAACTTAAGGCTGTGTTGAGTAAGATGAAGAAGAGCACTCTTAGATGGTTTAGAGACGTAGAACGAATTAATGATAAAAAACTAACAAAATTAATAAACATTGAAAATGTTAGTGGAAATTGTGGTAAAGGAAGACCAAAAAAATATAGTTGGATCAAGTAAATGACATTTTAAAAGAAGAAAAGTCATAAAAATTGTAGGAGCTGTATGGTTTTTGCTGGGCCTCGTAGTCGAAGACTCCTTCTCCATTCCAACGTTATTTAGTTGAAATAGAAGCTGTGCTGTGGAGTTTATTTGTTATCTTTACCCTTTTCTCCTCTTTTTAAGTGTGAAATCCGTTGTACATCAGTTAACTTCCCGGCCAAACCGCTGTATTGGATCAGATGGCAAGCCTGAAGTGAGATGATCCGAGCACATTGGCATGTTTTTTATTCCCTTTTTTTTTTTTTTAAAAAAGAAGACTTAAGTCATAGGTATTCTTATACCCCTCAATAGTGGAAACCATGCATTAGTCATTCGAGGAGAGTCGCATAGTGTGAGGTTCAAACCGGCGATTTCCCTCACCAAAGTCTAGAGTGTTATCACGCGGTCATGCACCTCATGCAAGAGCTGTATGAAAAGATGTATGGATGTGCTTAAGATGAAATATGTGTCGAGATAGGAAATCTGACGTTTTGTCCTCTCTGCCTATGTCAGTAGGGAAACTGCGTAATGCATGTATTTATTAAGAATATATAAAACTGACAGTAATGGAATCACAAAAATCTTTTTTCATATAAATCAGCCCCCATTGGATTTATCCCATAGCAACATTATATGTCGTAATTTACTTCTTTAAACTTCCTCTGTTCTCCGGAGGGTTGTGGTCATCATAGCTGTCTTGACCTTTTAGTAAACAGCTCTCTGAATAAAGATCCAGTACCACAATTAAACTCTATCATAATATATTCAACCACGAGAAGCGCCTTCTTTTTGATTTTCCTCTGCTTTAAATTTCCTCCAACAATATCAATTGAAGGATTTCACATTTTCCTTCTCGCGTTGTACTCGTACTAGGCGCGTCCAGAAAGTAAAGAACGATTGCGCTCCACGCCCTACGCCGATCCCCCACCACCGCGATCGTATGCATACTATGACTTTGTAAATAAAGTTTTGTGTTGATATCTTTCGTTTTTATTTAGTTATACCAAAACGGTATTTACTTTCCGGACGACCCACGTACTCGTACATCCGAAGTAATCGAACTTTCTTCTTTTGGTGGTAGATAATAATCGAGTTTTTCTGTCCTTATTTCATCATACTCGTATTTAAAAATGTAAGAATATTTACTTTGACGACTTTAAATGAATAATGTTTGTGTACGTCTCTGTCCGAATAATGTCTCTGAATAATGTTTGTGCATGTCAAAATGTAAGAATATTTACTTTGACGACTTTAAATGAATAATGTTTGTGTATTTATCTGTCCTTAGTTCATCATACTCGTATTTAAAAATACTCGTATAAGAATATTTACTTTGACGACTTTAAATGAATAATGTTTGTGTATTTATCTGTCCTTAGTTCATCATACTCGTATTTAAAAATACTCGTATAAGAATATTTACTTTGACGACTTTAAATGAATAATGTTTGTGTATTTATCTGTCCTTAGTTCATCATACTCGTATTTAAAAATACTCGTATAAGAATATTTACTTTGACGACTTTAAATTAATAATGTTTGTGTGTTTCTCTGTCCTTATTTCATCATACTCGTATTTAAAAATGTAAGAATATTTACTTTGACGACTTTAAATGAATAATGTTTGTGTATTTCTCTGTCCTTATTTCATCATACTCGTATTTAAAAATTTAAGAATATTTACTTTGACGACTTTAAATGAATAATGTTTGTGTATTTTTCTG
Organism: Odontocerum albicorne; assembly: GCA_949825065.1. Lineage (NCBI taxonomy): Eukaryota > Metazoa > Arthropoda > Insecta > Trichoptera > Odontoceridae > Odontocerum > Odontocerum albicorne. Next base: position 39,562,101 of record OX463847.1, on the reverse strand, counting down.
TCCTTATTTTATCATACTCGTATTTAAAAATGTCAAAATATTTACTTTGACGACTTTATAGGAATAATGTTTGTGTACGTCTCTGTCCGAATAATGTCTCTGAATAATGTTTGTGTACGTCAAAACGTAAGAATATCTACTTTGACGACTTTAAATGAATAATGTTTGTGTATTTCTCTGTCCTTATTTCATCATACTCGTATTTAAAAATTTAAGAATATTTACTTTGACGACTTTAAATGAATAATGTTTGTGTACAAGTTGTTAAATGTTTTTTTGATAGCGCCAATCCAACGTGCCGATTTTTTAACACACGTCACATAAAATATAAACATCCCTCCATAAATTTGACCTTAACCCTTATTAGAAATATCCTTAAGAGTCTCATAAGAACCATGAAATAATATATCTTATACTTATTACAATTAATTATCGAAAGCTCTTTAAAAAGAGAAAGTCATAGAAATATTCAAGGTACACAATAAATTGAACATATGTGTACATTCGATATAAAAATACTCACAAAAAACCTTGTAGCAAAAATACCCCAGAAAATAATTCATATTGATTGGTGAGTAAACAATTTTGAAATATAAATATTTGTCATTGCTACTGAATGTATTTGACAGAGTAATTAAGTTTTATTTTGAAACACTGAAACGGTTTTGATTGATGGTGTGTAATAAATGGTTACCAAAAAAACTCTAATAAGCAAGGACGAGCGAGCTTTTAGATACCATAGGGAATGGCTATCTGAAAGGACATGTAAAATGGAAAGAATAAATAATATAGTGAATTACAAGTGGATATTTTATTACACAATACTTTAATTATATACAGTAGAACCTAAAGGATATGTTGGTATATGGCAATCTCTTCCAACCAACTAGAAAAGTTTGAAAACCATTTAAAACTAGACAGAAACCCTTTTAAAAAATCTGAGTACCGATTTTAAGGCAGAAATTTTATCAACTATGCCATAAAAGTCATTCCGAGAGATAATACATAACAAAATTGTGAGTGAGGCCAACCAACTCGGAGATCATATTTGAATCCTGGCGGTACACAAAGAAAAAAATTCGAGAGTGGTTTGCTGAAATAAATAACCACATGTAAAGATGCCCACTAGGTTGTACTATTCAATACTTATAACAAGTCATACAAGAGTCTTGTGTACCAGGTCACGAAGGACGTCTTTTGTCTTTTTAGAGGTCAACCTTTTAATTCGACTGTTAATACTTGCCTTACTGTGCTAAAGAATTCGCCAGCCACGGTGCTGGACGCTAAGCGTCCAGTGAAAAATGTATGTTTTAAATTAAAATTATGCAAAATCTTCTAGGTTATTGTAATTAACTCTAAAAATAATTTTATTATGTATTAAAACTTCAAATAATCAAATAAAATATAAGTTCTGGTCATTCGCTATCCATCACAAGGTGGCAAGTGTTAATCACGAGACTTCCATTGGAGCGATTTTTTCGTTCAACGATTTTCGCATATCCTATTCTATTGTTTTTCTGTCGTGTTATTGAAAGGACGACAAAAAATACATGTCTTTCTTGCATATCCTATTCTATTGTTTTTCTGTCGTGTTATTGAAAGGACGACAAAAAATACACGTCTTTCTTTCATATCCTATTCTATTGTTTTTCTGTCGTATTATTGAAAGGACGACAAAAAATACATGTCTTTCTTGCATATCCTATTCTATTGTTTTTCTGTCGTGCTATTGAAAGGACGACAAAAAATACATGTCTTTCTTGCATATCCTATTCTATTGTTTTTCTGTCGTGCTATTGAAATGACGACAAAAAATACATGTCTTTCTTGCATATCCTATTCTATTGTTTTTCTGTTGTGCTATTGAAAGGACGACAAAAAATACATGTATTTCTTGCATATCCTATTCTATTGTTTTTCTGTCGTATTATTGAAAGGACGACAAAAATACATGTCTATCTCGTGGCAATTGACAACACACCAGTTGAACAAGTTACAAAATTTAAATACTTGGGTGCTAGCATAATGCGCAATAATGACCTATATGGCGAAGTACTTGAACAATCACAAAAGGCCGCAGCTATTTCCGTATGTTTAAAGATTACTATCTGGAAAAACAAGTAAATGAACATCCAAAACAAGGTGAGGATATACAAGACCTGTGTCCACCCCATAATGACATACAGCATATATTCCAGAGCCGACACTGTCAGAACCAAAAATCTCCTTCGAACCAGCGAAATAAAGGTACTCAGGAGTATCGCTGGCAAAACCCTTCGTGATAGAGTACGAAATACAGAAATCCAAAGGATGGGCGAAGTTGAAGATATTGTCAGATGGGGACGACAGAGAAGAAGGTTCTGGAACGAACATGTATCCAGAAATGCGGAACCAAGAGCCTTAAGAATGGCCAGGGGCAGTATCCCCCAAGCAAGCAGACCTCCAGGACGACCTCCCAATAGATGGAAAGACAGCTGGCAGTCGACGTCACAAGAGTGAAACGATGATGATGACTATAACAGGCCAACATGCCTAAAATAAGAGGAAGAAGCTATTGAAAGGATCATATCCTTGACTAAGGTCTATCAGCAGACTGTGTCATTCTGAAAAAGATTTCTAAGACGAGAGTATGGTTCCTTACATTGTTCACTAGACACGATCAATATGTTCATCAATCATCGTTAATGTCTCGATCCATATGTTCATCAATATCCTATCGTGCAGCTCATGACCGAGCATCGTGACTCTTATGGTAACTTCTGACGACTCGTTTCCACCCATCTATGCACTCTGCGGTCGAAGGATAGTTAGAAAGGGTAACCCTGTTGCGTCTCTCACTTGGTCAGTACAACGCATTGGGACTCTTCATGTTGTGCGTCATGTTCCATGTGTTAACACATGTAAAGAGTACACGTTTATATCATCGATTGTCTATTACATGAATTGTAGATGCAAAAGATTATTTTATTTGGGCAAAATCGTCTCCCTCTTGCAATGTGATTTCATGTATTGTATTTTCACAGACATCCGACCAAATCAAAAGCAAACAAGTTAAAACGACCATTTCTGAAATAACCTCACTGCATTCGTGATATTTGCATTTAAACTTTATCCGTACTGGATTATATTTATGAAGTGACTTCATTCCGTCTATACTGGATGCAATACAAATTCAATATTAACTTATGGAAATAAATTCCAATGTTAATATCTTTGCATGCGAAAAATATATTTTAGTATAGTCGTTTAGAAAAATAGCCTATATATATATCACATACAAATATCTATTTCGTGTAAATGTAAAATGTATAAATTATTATTGCATTACACTTTCAATGAATACAGGAGAACCTGGGGGGTTTATTATCATGTAGCAATATAATCTAACCAACCAAAACGATATTAACATGGCCTCAAGTAAAAACAAGATGCACTCTGTTTGACAAGAACGTGTACGGCGAAACCCTAAAAATTATTTGGGATAAGGCATTAAAAAAATACACACATACTACATGATATAAACCGTGATGCTTTATTATTAAAAAGATGCCCAGTTGCCTCCACCAGTAATAATTGCCCGGCATCTCCGAGGCATAAATTCTACTAATTTTGTAGCTAGGGTTTCTGAATTCAAAGATTTGGGCGTAACCTTTGATGTCGGACTCACGTTCGTTAACCATGTCTCGCGTTTGATATCGGAGTGTTACATACTACTCAATTTTGTAATGAGAATATCAAGAGAATTTAACAGTACCGATATCCTTTGAAACTTATATAATTATCAACAATAATAAGAACCAAATTATCATATGCATCTACAGTTTGGGCTCCTCATCAGCTCAAATATAAAAACAATATAAAACAAATAAAAAACAAAATCCTCAGATATCTATGGTACAGAACAAAGAGCGATGACCCAAAATATGCTGACCATGTTGAACTTCTCACGGTGTGTAACTATAGAATTCTCGAAACAAAAATTAGATATTCAATTCAATTCTTTGATATCAATTCAATTGGATATCAAAGCCATTGCGATATTCCTGCTAAAGGTTTTTCAAGGTTGTTTTAACTCCCGCGATTTTAGAAGCACTAAGTAGGTACATGTACTTAATAAATATAGCCGTGCAAGGAATCACGCTCTGTTCTGCATACCAACTTACAGAATGAATATCATGGCTAAACACTCAGTCACGCGTGGTATAGATATTGAACCAACTGAATGACACTATGGATATATTCTCGGCACCGCCTAGCAGTATGAGAAGAATCCTGACTGATATTCTTCCTAACTAATAAGCTATCTCTAGAAGCAGACCCTATTTGTGTAATATGAGAAATACGTTCAAAGTGGATAAAAAATAAATAAAAAAAAAACTATATATTAGACAATATCTTTGTATTATATATACTGTATATTAGACAATATATTAGAAACTCAAAAAGATTATCTATTTTATACGAGAGGTAAAATTTATAAGAGAATTTTATTTATTTAATTGAATAATAACAATGGAGTTATATAAACTAAACATTGCTTCAGCATAAACTTGAAGAATATTGAATCTTAATTCAACGCAATGATCTTTGAATAATAAGAGGTCAACACTATTTCTCAATGTGCTACCAAACTCTCTTTGATTCAACAATGAATGTTCATTTTCTGTGATGAGTATATTAGAAGGCAAAATACAGAGTGGTGAATCAGGGTAGTAAACGTTGATGTCATCGGAGATGGCTATGTAAGCTAATTTGTAATTGGTGTATCATGTTGCATGTAAGTCATGGATTTTCAGTATTAACAGTTTATCTGCATCTTCTTTCTCTATTGTACATCTTTATATTTCTTGCGCTGCCCATTGTGATTTCTTCTATTTTTTGTCAGCTCGCCAAAAAGAACCTTTTTTGAGAGTCTGTCCTCAGTCATACAAGGCCCAATTCACAATTCGAAACCATTCAAGATTCACCAATACCCAGATAAAACAGCCATTGCTTTATTTATCACTTTATTATTGATTAATTTAAATATATTATTGTTTTATCTATGAAAAAGTTAACATTGTTTATTTTGTTGCTGAAACAAATAAAAACTTGTGCCCAATATATTAAAAAATAGAAAAAATAAACTTAACTCAAGGATAAACTTTATTCTCGTAGAGTAAAAATAATCCTCTTATCAAGTTTAAACGAAAAGTTATAATAAAATAAAAACACTCTCACACGAAAAGTTATGAAACTTCTCTAGACATTGTATCAACTTGTTACAAAGGACAAACAATGAAGCGATGAATTTAGACAGATTTTTTGTATACTTTTTACAAAGAAAACTAATCTTTGTCAAATTGAACTGAATTTATCGTAGACTTTTAAATTTTTTTTCTCAGGATTTAAAGCAAACTCAGTCAACTATTAAGGGCGGTATAGACTAAACACGAAAAACGTATTAATAAGCTTTAAAACTAAACACGAAAAACGTATTAATAAGCTTTAAAACTTAACACGAAAAACGTATTAATAAGCTTTAAAAATAAACACGAAAAACGTATTAATAAGCTTTAAAACTAAACACGAAAAACGTATTAATAATCTTTAAAACTAAACACGAAAAACGTATTTATAAGCTTTAAAACTTAACACGAAAAACGTATTAATAAGCTTTAGTTTTTCTCTCTTACTCATATCCAATGGCTAGGTATGTTTTTCTACCAGTCGCAATATACTCTTTCATACTAAACATTCGCAGGTGCGGGGAATTACCTATTCTAATAGCTGTATCATCTACCTTCCTATCTTTAAACTCAAAATGAATTATTTATTTGAAATAATTAAAATCTTTCAATTTTAAGATTTTAATATATTGTTATTTTAGTATGACCACTTGTTAAAGATTCAGAACAAACTTACATGGCTTGAAATCAGGCAGCAAAGGAGCGTTCACATTCTGTCGACATTATTTTACGTATTTAATAATCCCATTTCTCCCTCATATTTACTCAAAAAATACAGTTTCTTTCGAAATACGTACGTTTTCCTCGATCAGGCGGTGAGATACTCTTTTGCACATCAACAAGTTTCACTATAATTTTCTCATTTTTATTTGCGAGTCACTCGGCGCGACTGTAGAACGAACTTTTAGGATTTATTAGGAGAATTTAAAACAATATATAGAAAATATCCTTTCAGCTTTATTTTCCTTTATTGCTCTTCTCCATCCATGAATGAATTGCTTTTCTCTAGTTCTATCATTATTGATGGAGAGTGGTCATTTATTTATTATTTTTTACTTAAATTAAAATGATTATTTTCTTTTGTAAAATCTTTCATGGATTAAAACATTTAAATAATCAAAGATGAGTTGGTTATTTTGAAGAAATTGCTGTACGGCAATATTCTCACCAGAGGTATCATGTACACAAAAAAATGAAAATAAATAAAATACTAATAATTTTCATTGCCACTTGTGATTGAGTTCAATTCATTTTCAAAGCGCTTTTATAAACAGACATTTCACCTCGCCATTTATCTTTTGGTATAGGCTGAGACGATAAAGTGTCAAAGTTTTCAATCACAACATACTGCCTTCGCCACATCCACGTTCATTATTATTTCATGTGGTTTCTTCTGTATCTCTTTCTCATTACATTTTCTTTATTGAACCATTATTATTCGGTAACCCTCTACCACAACTTTGACTCCTGTTTGTATTGTAAATTTTGTTAAGTTAATCTTTTGTTGCTTATTCAATCAAAGTATCCAAATTATATACACCTATTTTATTCACTCAACTAAATTTATCAAAACGTTACGCTCTTAAATATATTCCAATTAGCAATTCAAATTATTGAAAGGGGTGCCATACGAAAGAAAAATAATGGAAAATGCAATTTTTTTAATCAATCGCAAAAACTTCTTAAAGTTCTACTTCATAAAAACTTTTTCCATTGAACAATACCCTAAAACCATTGGCGTAGCTCAAGCATTAACGATTTGTTTATTTATGTTTAACATAAAATGTTTTTACAAAGCGAAAGTCAGTTTTGCAGCAGACGGGCTTAATGAAGGTTTTTTCTCACTCTTTAAAACAAAACCTTAAAAGCTTTGAATTTTCCCGCAATAATTGCCCAACAGCTCACCTTCTAACTTCTTCTTGGCTGATTTTTTTTACATAACATATACGTTTATTACAACCAAAACATAAATGTTAACTTACGCAATATAATAAAAATTATATCCAACGTAATTTTATTCATCGTGAAATACATAATTGAATAGTATAAAAATTATTGTGTGCACAGGAGAAGAGAATTTTAATAAACTTGTGATAATGGTCAATGTGGAGGAACGATGAAGCAAATTGATTGATCATGGATTGACCAAGCTAGGAATGCAACAGGGTCCTCTGTGACGACAGCATTCCAAGAGTTCCTGAGAAGTGAGATGATATGAATTATCGTGAACAGAATCAAGCAGACTTGAGGAATCATAGCCATCAATCATGAGGATTTGACTAAGAAGTAAATAAGAAAATAAAAAAGACTATAAATAAACTAATGAAACAAAAATGAATTGAAAAATCTGATGAAGCATTATTGTATTGTAATTACACTTTATTTGTATACAATACAATCTGGCGAACTTATTGCCACGTCGCAATCTCTTCTAACCAACCATACATATGTTAAAGTGGCCTTAAGTGAATACCAGACTGGAATCGCTTTTAAAAAAAAAATGGGTTCCAGCGGGATTTGAACCCGCAACCTCCAGGCTGGAAGACATGGGTCTTAGCAACTAGGCTACGGAGGTCGTCATTAGTATACGTTCACATGAATATTATACAAGAGACAAGGAAATCGATGTCAAATTGATGGTTTTAATGAAAGTTATAGATTTTTCAAGTATCCTTTCCATATTCTGTGCTGCCTAACGACTGCCGAGTTGTAGGAATAGTTAAACAATATTAACACGCGCAATGCGTTTGCTTGTGTCTGCACGTGTGATAGTAGTATTGCTAACACGTCCGATCACGAACAATGAGTTTCGTGCCAGTGGCTTTAAGCCCGAAGGGTCAATGAATGGAACAGAAGACAATGTTATTTGCTGGCCACGTTATTCAATATGTCGGAATTTACCATTACAATATACATATATTGGGTTGATGCAAAAGTAATGATCGTTTTTTATGATCCCAGGTAAAAAAAATCCCAGGTAAGAAATGATGAATAGTATCTTCTTTTAAATGATTCCATTGTATAAAGGATGCTTTCCCTCTACTTTCTATTCAGTTTTGGCCTGGCCAGAGTACAGTGAAAAGCCCTTGTATTTTTTCAAAATGTCGGTCGATAAAGTGCATTTACGTCATTGTTTACTTTATGAATTCCGTAAAGACAATACCGCGAGTGTGGCAACCAAAAACATTTGCGACGTGTATGGAGCAGATGTCATCAAAGTTCGACAGGTACGAAGATGGTTTACAAAATTCCGATCTGAGGATTTTTCACTATTTGATAAACCACGTACCGGGCGGCCATTGAAGTCTGATGACAACAAGTTAAAAGTCATAATTGACACAAATCCACGTCTAACCACCAGGGAGATCGCGTCGATGATGGGAGTCAACCAAACAACCGTATTAAGACATTTGAAGCGTATGGGGATGGTTTCGCGGTACAACGTTTGGATACCTCATCAATTGTCGGCTGCCAATTTATTGGATCATGTTTCAACGTGCTTTGCTTTGAGTGCGAGACAAAAACATGAACCTTTTTTGCATCGTTTGGTAACAGGAGATGAGAAATGGGTCGTGTACAACAACGTGACAAGAAAAAGACATTGGGCTATACCTGGACAAGCCCCATTAACAACTTCGAAGGCCGAAATCCATCAAAAAAAGTAATGCTTTGTGTTTGGTGCAATTGTAAGGGTATTGTGTATTTTGAACTCTTGGAACGCAATCAGACAATTACAACAGAACGATATTGTCAGCAATTATCCAAATTGAACATCGTCCTTCAAAAGGATAGACCAGAATTGGTAAACAGAAAAGGGGTAGTGTTTCATCCCGACAACGCGTGACCACATGTGGCTTTGATGACCCAATACAAGCTAAATGAGTTGAATTGGGATGTTATCAAGCATCCACCGTATTGTCCAGATCTTGCTCCTTCCGATTTTCATTTATTACGATCGCTGCAAAAAATTTTAAATGATAAAAAATTTGATACAATAGAGCAGGTAAAAACATCCCTTACTACATTTTTCGCATCAAAATCCACGGAATTTTACACTAATGGTATTAATAAGTTGATAGAAAGATGGGAGAAGGTTATAAGAACTGATGGAAATTATAAAATTGATTAAATAAATATTACAAATCTAAAAAAAAAATGTTTAATTGTATATGTAAAAAACGATCATTACTTTTGCATCAACCCAATATATATATATATATATATATACACACACACACACACACACACACACACACACACACACACACACACACACACACACACACACACACACACACACACACACACACACACACACACACACACACACACACACACACACACACACACACACACACACACACACACACACACACACACACACACACACACACACACACACACACACACACACACACACACACACACACACACACACACACACACACACACACACACACACACACACACACACACACACACACACACACACACACACACACACACACACACACACACACACACACACACACACACACACACACACACACACACACACACACACACACACACACACACACACACACACACACACACACACACACACACACACACACACACACACACACACACACACACACACACACACACACACACACACACACACACACACACACACACACACACACACACACACACACACACACACACACACACACACACACACACACACACACACACACACACACACACACACACACACACACACACACACACACACACACACACACACACACACACACACACACACACACACACACACACACACACACACACACACACACACACACACACACACACACACACACACACACACACACACACACACACACACACACACACACACACACACACACACACACACACACACACACACACACACACACACACACACACACACACACACACACACACACACACACACACACACACACACACACACACACACACACACACACACACACACACACACACACACACACACACACACACACACACACACACACACACACACACACACACACACACACACACACACACACACACACACACACACACACACACACACACACACACACACACACACACACACACACACACACACACACACACACACACACACACACACACACACACACACACACACACACACACACACACACACACACACACACACACACACACACACACACACACACACACACACACACACACACACACACACACACACACACACACACACACACACACACACACACACACACACACACACACACACACACACACACACACACACACACACACACACACACACACACACACACACACACACACACACACACACACACACACACACACACACACACACACACACACACACACACACACACAACCACACACACACACACACACACACATATATATATATATATATATATATATATATATATACAATATATACTCAGTGAGATACAGGCAAAAGTCTAGTTTACTGGGGACACAACCAATGAAAGGCAACAAACCCAGATCCATTAAAATTGTGTCCAAATTAAATTACCTGTTGTTTTTTCGCAAATTATGTATATTTCTTGTCAGGTGTAAATAAAAAAAATAAAAAACTGTCACGCTCTATCCATTCTGCATACTCCGTCTATTTAGGAAAGGTAGAATGGATAGAGCGCCAGACTTTCCTATCTCGACACACATCCTTTGCCTCTACTGCATCCATGCACCTTCTCATACAACTCCTTCGATTTCTCTGATTTTTTACATTTCTACCTTTCAAAATATTATTCACTTAATCCAACAATTACTTCCATGGTCATCCTCTTCCACGCCTTAAATCACATTTGCACTTAATATTTGTTTTTAAAGTTATTTTCATTAATTCGTTTTATATGTCCAAACTATCTCAGAAAGCTATTATTCATCATAATAAATACAACCTTAAGTTCACACTCACCCTTATCAGTTCATTCCTTATTCTGTTATAAATTGTCACCCGGAATATAAGGCTCGCTCTGTCCTAGGCATGCTTTAAGAAGCGACTGAAAAAACTCATAATTTCTAGTCAGTAAAATAATGTGTTTCATTCCCGATTTTTCCTTTCCTCTCCACCATCCCTTCCTTTTCTTTTGATTTATGATATCTCACAATATATGAAAAATAATGTTCAGGTGATTGTTCGTCTTTGTAGGGTTCGTGGGCATGTGCTCACATATATGTTTATGGATTTTGTGGGATGGATAGTCATTCGAATGATTTATGCGACTATCCATTTTTATAGGGTTCATGGGCATATGCTCATGTATGTGTTTATGAATTTCGTGGTGATGGATAGTCATTTGAATGATTTATGCATCTTGCTTCATTTACTTTTGTCTTGTTTGTTGGAAGAGATTGCCGCCTAGCCATAAGTCCGACAGATTGTATTTGCAATAAAAGTGTTAAATAAATGTATTCTTCTCAATGCACGCATTTCTTCGGCTCCTTTCAATCTTTATCCATGTCCACGTTTCACTTCCATACATAAAACTGATATGTGAACAACATAAAAAAATTGGAGATACGTTTTAACATCATTTAGAATCTAGCCTGATACATTTGATCCGAAGTCCAAAGTTCTTCCCAAAATAAGTTTTTTATCGACCTCCGGAGCGAAGTTGATAAAACACGTGTATTCGAACCTGGTTATTGTGGGTTAGATTTCCGTTTGGTTTCCAGATTTTTTTCGAAAGATGAACTACCTGTTGATGAACCGCTGGTAAAAATTTGAATGACCTTGTTGATAAGGCAACTGTCATTTAACCCGGGATTTGCGACTCGAATCGCGTGGATACCCAAACTTGAAAAGGGTTCCAGTCTGGATTTCACATAAGGTTTGTTTAACTCATTCCTGGTTAGTTGGAATTGATTGCTAATAAACCCAGCAGGTTATACAGTATACAATAAAAGTATTGTATAATAAATGCCACCAACATATAAAGATTATTTGGCAATTCAATAACTTGTGTTTTATTTTTTTATATGGTTATTTCAATATTTTCTGAGAACCAATATTCAATATTTTTTATTATTTTACTTCTCAATAAGTTTATTTTGTAAGGCTTTCATCTGCTCCAGTATTTTTTTTTTGAAGAAAGTGTATTTTTTAAGTTACGATTTCTTTTGAACATTTCAAAGAAATACTTTTGAATAAAAATGTATGGCTTTGGTCTTGAAATATTACTTCTTAAATAATGGTTTAAAAAAAACTCTGAAAAAAATAATTGAAAGAGAAGTTGAAACATTCAAATATATTTCAATCCTTTTTTGAAAAAAACATCAGAATATCAATAATAGTTAAACCCTACAGTGCGCAATGATGCACATGTGAATCAACCAAAGTTTTTCTAAATATTTTTGTGTTGATTGGTATAAACAACGACTCACGCGCTGTTACTTATATGATACAATAATCTCCATGCTTTAAAACCACATAGGTTTAATAGGAAACTGTTTTACCGGTCAATTTGGCAGTTGAAGTTTGACTTGTTGCGCGTAGATGACTTTTGTGATTTGTTCCAGTTTGCAATCAAATTACTTTATTATTGGTGATCAAGGAAAGCTTATTTTTTTTTCTTTTATTCTTTAGTACATATGTGTAAAATAAGTGAAGCAAAATATATAATTTTATTTATATCATACAATACAATATAATTAACTTACAAATGGCAGTGATTCATATATGAACCATAATATTTTTTTTTTTAAATAAATTTATAAAAACAAAAAAAAACATTTATTTTTTATTTTTTCCGTATTCCAGTACATATTAAATGCATAAATATATTTTTATTTTTTAAATACAAGAAATCGCGCATTGTAGGGTTAACAGTGAAATAATGAGTGAGTCAAGACAAATGAATGAGATATTTCGAAAACATTGCAGTGTTCATCTTCAGGACTTGTTTGATATAATCAATACCCTATAATCAAATCGAAAAGAGAAGGAAATGAACAATAACTTGAAACTGTGTGGAAACCAAGTGCTCGTTCTTCTGTGGTGAGATGAACCCATTCACTCACGTTAAGGCAATGAACTGGAACAGACCCATACTCTAAGGTTGAAACAAGGCCAAGCGATATCTGGTACAAATCCACATACGCAAAGCTGATTACTATCAATCCTTGAAGATAAAATATGCAACTTTTTCGAAATGTCGGCATTATAAGTGAAACCACACGTGTGAAGGAACTACATGGTTCAATATGTGGCGTACGAATGTCGAATAGAAATGTAAGTGTAATGTTGTGTTCTGATGACATGGTAGTGTAATTAGACAATGAGGATTAATTACAGAGTATGAGGATTAATTACAGAGTGTGAGGATTAATTACAGAGTATGAGGATTAATTACAGAGTGTGAGGAATAATTACAGAGTATGAGGATTAATTACAGAGTGTGAGGATTAATTACAGAGTGTGAGGATTAATTACAGAGTATGAGGATTAATTACAGAGTATGAGGATTAATTAAAGAGTATGAAGATTAATTACAGAGTATAACGAGTAAATTGTAAGACAGATGTAAAGACTGAGATCTGGGAATGAATGTTGTGAAACCTAACGATATGGTGATTGAAAAATGTGAGAAGAAATTGAAATGTGACATATGAGTGAGAGTAATGAGACATTAAAAAAAGTTGAAGAATTTTGCTAGTACGATAGTATTTTTTAAGATGATGAGAGTGTAATGACAGATATTATCCTGCGTGTTGCGATAGAAAACAAAGTCAATGGGGTAGTTAAATGTGTATACGTGAACCATTCAGTATTAAAATCGGCTTACATGATAGTCTACTATAATATTTTAGTATCAGTTTTAATGTATGGGAAGGAAACGTGAACGTGAAAAAATAATAATAATAATCGAATAAAGATGTAGAAGCACATCATAGAATGATGTGGTTAGATATGTGTGCGTGATAAGCCTAAAACTGATGTGTTGAGTAAGGTGCAGAAAAGCTCTGTGAGAAAGTATGGTTAGATCTAGCGAATTATATTTTGAAAGAACGAAATGTTCAATGTTAGAGAAATTGAAGCAGGTGTTTGGGAAGGTTTATGTACGTAGAATAAGCAAATTATCTACGTCGATATAAGAAATTTTCGTGATGCGTCATCTCTGCCTACTCCCTCAGTGAAATTGCGTGACGGTATGTATGTATTAATTGAGTTTAGATATAGTCATAAATTTTGAAATTTGGTAAACCTGTAATATGGACGACATAGTCAAATGGAGTAGGAAGGAAAAGCGATACTACAGTAACCAACCACGTGTACAGGAGATTGACAGTTATAAAATCCCATATATAGCAGCACATGAAATCCCCGCAGGATATCCCATGTCAGGAATGCCGCCTAAAAGGGGAAAAGACAGCTGGTGTTCTACCTTCTAGAAATGATTTTCTCAACCAAATAGATCAAGATCTAAAACTAGAAAAAAAAGACGGAGCAACGAAATAAACCCATTGATAAAATAAAAACTGGATAATGTGAAATAAATTTTTATTCCGTATCTGAATTAACTGCTTAATGTTTAATTTGTGTGGCTGAAAATTTCATCAAGATCGCTTCATTATTGTAAAATTTCCCGTTCAATTAACTTCAATGTCACTGATTTTTGACAGAGGCGGAGTAAAATATTAAACAAATTTTGTGTATTAAAGTTTTATGAAATTTCAAATTTCTTTATTGTTATTTGTGTATAATGTAGAGTTGGGATCCATCATTTGGATAAAGGACTGATATTACCTCTTTGATTTAATAAACTAAAAAATTACCATTAATTCAGTTCGATTTCACAATCACCCATGTTGTTATGGGGGATAAAATAAGTTCTCATATAGTACGATCTAAACTAAAAGATTAAAATCTGCATTAATTATGAGCGCGACAGTGCATAGATACGAAGAAGAAACTATCTAAAGTGACTTCTCCGCCTGTGGTGACACACCTGAGTGGGAAAAGAATAATAGTGACAAAGAATAATAGTGACAAAGAACTTAAGGTTTAATGTCGCGAGAGAAAAAAAAAAGGACTCGCAGCATAGTCAATACACTTATTAAGGTCTAAACCAGGGGTCGGCAACCTATGACCCGCGGGTCACCGAGTGACCCATTTACTAATTTCAAGTGACCCACTTTAGTTCACATTCGGTTCAAAGTCCACATTCGGTTCAACTTATAAATGTGAGCAAATATTTTCACAAATGAAATTTATTTTAAGCAAGAACAGGAGCAGGTTAACTACCGAAAATTCAGATGCTTGTATTCGTCTTAAAACGACTGACTATACACCAGACTTGACTAAATTGACGTCACAAGTTCAACATCAGGGTAGCCATTAATATCGAAGAGAACGTTTATAAATAAAGTTCATTCAACTATGTTTGTTTTTATAATAATTAGAATTTTATAAGTTTTTATAATAATAATTAAACTTTAAAAGCATATTGTAATTATTTTCTTAATAAAATGTATCTTATTATTCACTAAAAGACTGTTTTGAAATGAAAATATCACTGACCCAAACGTCCCTTTAATATTCACATTGTGGTTGATTTTGACCCGCAGCCAAAAAAAAATTGCCGACCCTTGGTCTAAACCATAGTTTACCAAACGTTTTCGCCCCGTAGACCACTCACCAAATTTTTTGATTTCCGTAGACCCTCTGCCTGCCTAATATTGAATTTCCCTAAACTTATTAACTTCAAATGTATTTTTGACAGTTGACACAGTGCTGTTCACCATGATAAGGTTTTTTGTAGAGTGGACAATTGTAAAAACAGAAAAACATGTACAATATTTATTCATACCTTTATTTAAAAGACACAAAATGCAAGTAAATATTTGGCTTTGGAAAAAAAGAAATCAAAACCTAATGAAATTCTTACATAAAATGAATACACAAATAATACTGTTAATGAGAGGGATGAACCTGATGCTCTGATAGCAATGATTCAATATTTGACTTCAAATTAGTGAGGTATAGTCTTAATTCTGCACGTTTAATGATTTGCCTTCGATTTCTTTATATAATATAAGTATTTCCTATGTCTAATATAAGTATTATCCTACACACAACCTGTGTTAGGTGTATTAAGACATTTACAGAACACAAATATTGATGATGATCTGCTGAAATGGGATCCGCTCCCGTGGACCCCCATTTACATCTCGTGCACCCCCAATTTCTTTTCTCGCTGACATAGACCCTCTGCAAGTCAAAATCGACCCTTGGGAGTCCATATAGACCACTTTGAGAACCTTTAAACGACCAGCAAGTTGCTAGTATTTATACATCAAACTTTGATTGATCCATAGATGCTCCGATGTGACTTTGATGTATAAGAGTGAAACGTGGACGTGGCAAAAGACTGATAGAAGCCGAATACATTTGGTAGAAATACGTGCATTGAGATGAATACATGGGGTAATAGTGTACAATATAACACCGAATAAAGTGATAAAGAATTAATGTCAACTTAAAGCTGATGTGGTGAGTAAGATGAAGGAGAGTACTTAGATATAGTTTCAGCATGTGAAACGAATGAATGAAGAAATATTGACAAAACAAATATGCAGTGCAAATGTGAGTAAAAGGCGTGTGAGAGCAAGACCAATGAGGTAGGGTTGGATCAAGTGAATGCTATTTTGAAAGAATGAAACGTAGATAGTCAAAGAAATCGTTAGTTATTTGGATGTGGAAAAGGTGAAAGATGTGTGTCGATATAGTAAAACCTGATGATTTCTCCTCTCTGCATTCCCCGATAGGGAAAAGGCGTGATGGTTTTCTCATATAGAGACACGATTGATTTAAAAAGTTTATCGTCCGTTCTGCATTCTTTCAAAATATCTCGAACCATTTCCCTATTTACTTGATTCGTAGCAAATATTATATAAGAAATTATTTCAAAAGAATTTTTTTATAGAAGCTTTTCTGATCACCCCTTTTTAGCCAAAATTTTGACAAATCCCAAAGGGAATTGTTATTTGGAGAAGCGAATTAGTGTACTAATATTTGATGTCAAGGTGACAAAGGTAACAATGTCACGATCCTTCGTCGCTCTATCGGATTAGCCCAGAATTTCGTCCTTGCACTACCAGCAGGTGCAAACTCACGTTCAAACGTTTTCTGAAAACCCGATAATTAAATAAAAATATAATACAATAAGTTTTCAGGCTTTTTTAGACTTAATACATAATAAGTCGAGAGTGAGTTGCAGAAACACTCGAATATTTTTCATGTATCCAATTTATTTTAATGCATTTAGTTCTCTGTTGACATAAAAGTATTTTTTAATATATTTAGTTTGTAGACAGTACTTTACATATTGTGACCTTGAATATTTTTTTAACCTATGTTTAAATAATCTATAATATTTTGAATGTGCTAATTATCAATTAAACCAACATCTGAAGCACATCAAAGCATGACAGATTGTGGTATCATGGTATAGTCAGTGAATACTGTGTTATCCACTTAGATAACGTGGAGTATAATATACAGCCACAAGATACTGAATATCCATTTGATATACGAACATACCCTTGTTCGGGATACAGAACAGCCGAGGAGATTAATCTCAGGCGAATCCAATTATCCTCCCGCCCAAGAGTCGCCCTCAATTCATTGTTCGCAATCAATGAACAACTTATTGATAAATATCTTCAAGATATAACGAGTGCTTATATTTGCGTCTCTTACTAGAAACTGTAACTTTTTGGTATTTCTATCAACAAGTTTTATAAAGATAAATATGACGTTGTTTATGTGTAGCTATAATCCAATTAGAATTATAAATTTTAAAAAGAATAAATAAAACACTTTATTTTGTATTCATAACTGTTTTCGTTGCATTCACTACCGGTTTCAAAGAACTCCGTCTTTCTCGTCAGGTGAAAATGAATTTAATTATTTCTAAAATATAAATTAATAATAATAGCACTTTACTAAATGTATTCCCGTTCTAAAGCCATCCTTTTGACGTCTACCTATTCCCTGCCCTTATTAGCCACTACTCCCCTTTCTCTTTCCAGTACCTATTGTAATAAGAAAAAAAATATTGTTGACATAATTTAGTTTATTTTCATCTGATGAAGACGATAGAGGTCTTTGAAATCGGTAGTAAACTTAGTGGTGAATACAAAACTGAAAGAAGTGTTTTATTTTATCTATTTTAAAATTATACAAATGACACCACAAAGTGAAACAAATGTATTTCTTAAGATGTAATAAACAGATATAATTAATTTAAATGGATAAGAAGCGCGACAAGCTATCGATCGTGATTGAGTTTAATTGTCAGCCATCTTGTGGATAAAATACGCTTGTAGCACTTCAGAAAGCACATAGTCCTAAAATATTCTAAATGTCCAATCAAATCCCAAGTTCTGATGGCAAGGATATCCAAGATCCAAGAAAATCGGCAGGTTAATTCATTGCAGCATTTTGTAAGGCAGAGTTTTATACAGCGCTTCTTTGTGTTGTTTAAGACCATCGTTAGAGTTTATTATAATCAGTATAAAATATAACACCATACATTCAGATATATAAGATCTAACAGTAAAACTATTCCCGAAGTAAATCCATTAGAAATCAAACCTAAGCGTCCGCTTGCTTACCGTGAATGCTGACCGCTTACTTAGCGTGAATGCTGACCGCTTGCTTAGCGTGAATTAGACAACATTTAATTGCCATTTAAACCGAAAAAAAGGATAAGCTGATACTATTAATACAAAAAAAATATTCTTAATAACGAGAACAGTATTTTTAATGACCAAAATATCGATCCTGTGTTATTTTTAACAAATTAATTATCTTAAGGGAGAAGCTTAACATGGGTTTTGAAACTGGTGATAAATTGCATAAAAATCTTAATATAAAATAAAATGCGTTATCGAACTCGAGCAGTTAAAATGATTACATGTACTTCTTATTCCGTCAAAGGCATTAAATTATTCCGCTCAGAATTATGCTTACTGAAGAGCACCGGGCGTTTCACGAACCAAGTCATCTTCGGTGCAAGACGCCAGTTTCCTCGGACACTGTTCTAAGTATACATTCAGCTGAAATATTCACACACGTATTAGTGCACAAACAGCAGTGATTCCCAATCTAGAGTCCATGAACTCTTTTATTAATTTTTTTTGGTATGGATCATCTATACGTTTTTATATCGTAATTTCAGTTATTTTTCCTGTTCAGATAAAATTATATATTGTATTAAATACCTATTTAATAAAGATTTATATTATGTATTGCACGCACTTTGGTGCGTGCAATATGTTACATAACATAATTTCGAAGGTGCAGTGTTTTCATTGCCAAGACATAACTATTAATGTAGAAGATAGAGTAATATTTAATGGAAACGTATGAGATGACTTATATTAATGTAATTTTATTAAATGACAAATTATTATCTGAATTAACTGCTCAATGTCAAATTTGTGTGGCTGAAAATTTCATCAAGATCGCTTCATCATTGTAAATTTTCCTGTTTAATTAACTTCAATGTCACTGATTTTTGACAGATGTGGAGTGAAATATTAATCAAACTTTGTGTATTAAAGTTTTACGAAATTTTAAATTTCTTTATTGTTATTTGTGTATAATGTAGATTTAGGATCCATAATTTGGATAAAGGACTGCTGTTTGGTCCTTGATTGAATTAACTAAAAAATTATCATTAATTCAGTTCGATTTCACAACCACCTATACAAAATAAGTCAAGGGGGACAAAATAAGTCATCATACAATACGATTTTTACAATTTCCAGGGTGCAGTGTTGTCATTGCCGAGACATAACATATAGAAGATAGAGTAATATTTAATGGAAACGTATGAGATGACTTATAATAATGTAATTTTATTAAAGGTCAAATATTTTTTTCTGTAAATATTACTTGATCTTTCAAAAGAGATAGATGATTTTAATTTATTTTTATCAAACACTGTTTATTCCACTTTTTTGTAACGGTAGCTTAGCAACAGTGGTGTGTATAAACTTTTATGTGCTGACTGTGATAATTTCTATATAGAAAAGACAGGAAGATCTTTTTAAAAGAGATTCCGTGAACACAAATCCGCCTTAACAAATCCTCTAATTTATTCTAAAATGGCTAATCATTGTCACCGTGAAAACCATACTTTTTCTATCGATGATGCCAAATTCTTACATATCAGTAGTAATAGAAATAAATTGGACAGATTAGAGGCCCTACAAATTTATTAAGTCAGTAAATCGATCCGAATATCTGGTGAACAATTATATCTCGAAAATCTCTCCGCTCTTGGCCGAAATCGTCCCATGCCTCTCTCACCCCTCAGCCCCCAACCGTTGAAGCGTGTATATCGGTACCAGTTCGAACAACATTTAGTCTTGTTTGTGCTCCCCTGAAGATGAGGTGAAAGCCTTGAAACCGGTAGGGTTATACCGTTACAAAAAAGTGGAATAAACAGTGTTTGATAAAAATAAATTACAATGTCTTTAAACCTCCGCAACTTTAATGTCTTAACTATAAACAACATAGATAGATGATTAGTTAAGTTTTTAAAATTATAAGTTCAAAAGAGAATATATCCACATATTTTGCATAATCATTCTCTTACTTGTGTTAACTGTTAATAATTGAGTTGTGGGGATAAGTTCTGATAAAGTTTGTTTTTGTATTTCAAGCTGGATTATGGGGTTGAATTAAATTTGTTATTTCAAGAAAGTCTATTTAAGACTACCCCATGTAAGATGGCTTAGAAATATGCATGAAGTAAAATGCTTGGCTAATTTTATACAACTTTACCCATGTGCACCGGTCAGCACACATTTGTTTTATTGGCTGTTATTATTAAATAAACCACACAGAAGAGTCCCAAATATTCAATTTAGACAAGATTGCGGAAGAGTTGAATAGTCTGGAACCGAAGCCACTTTACCTTATATAACAATAGAAACCTGAATAATGAACACCAAAAAAAATACTAAAAATATGTCATTAAAATATTTAACGACAAATTGCATTGTCATTGCTTTTAATTGCATTAATCCTTAATATATGTGTTTCCAACTTTCGTTTAGGTGATCTCCTGAAGGGGAATAATCCCAGTTTGTTACGAGAGCAGTACTTATGTCAGACTGGTGTTACATTACATCGGAAGTGTGTACGGTCTTTTAACCCTTTAAAAAATATTTAAGAGAGGAGATTTAATTATTTGTTTTTTTTTTAACTTTTTGGTTTTGACTTGTAGAATATTATTGTAATTAATTAATAGAATAAGAAAACAATTTAGTGCTAAATATTCTAATGTGTAGTTCCACTTAGTTAAAGCTGAAACCTTTGAAAAATTATTGACAATAAGTTGTTTTATTACTTTAATATATGGACCTGAATAACATTAATATATTTATTTAATAATAATAATAAACTTAATGAATAATGCTCGTATTAACATAAACAAAAAGTTTGTACAAATAACACAAAAATTGATGCAAAACAATACTTTATATAAAAAAATTATTGAACTATGTTATTAAACATTTTCTTAAAATTGGCGATATATTTTAGTAACATTTTACTATGAGGGTGTAGGATACCTACCTAAATAAATAAACAATTGTCAAAATAAATAAGTGAATTGTTAAACATAATTTATTGTTAAAATAGTAAACATACAGGGTCAATGACCGATGTACTATTTACAAATTGTCACATGCCAGGAACGGCAACAATGTCTACTCACAAATATTATTTACGTTCTGTCTCGCCGTCTCCGAATACAAATAAATATCTACCCGTCAATGCACGCGCTAGAGTAAGACAGAATATGTATCGCGAACTGGTTCACTCATTAGTATAAATTACCCACGCGCCGAGAAATAAATATAATTATTGTTCATTCAACTGTCAAGACTTGTTATTAATTACCCGCTGTTCACTTTCGTTTTCATCCGCATTCCTGAGTATTTATATTTAAATAAATAAATACAAATCAAGATCATCACGACGTATAAAGATAAGCAACTCGCTACATTGATGACCCTGAACGAAAAGGAACGCAGAATTCGACTTAAACAAATATAGCAATGTCAACATCAACATCATCAGCACGTCCTAATAGGACACATGCTACATTGATAACGAACATCGCTACAAGGGTATGACCGAGGGGACAAACTCTAGGGGACGCCCACGCCGAGAGTACCTGGAGGACCTGTTGGTGGACGTGCGCTGCTCAACATATACTGACTTACAAAGAGCCGCACAGGACAGGGGGGAATGGAGGAGAAGAGTTCAAATTGCTGCAAACCAGTCTTAGGACTGCAACCACGGAAGAAGATAATCTGGAATGTCTAATAATCAACGATCGCATAATCGGGACTCTATTGTACTTCCGATGTCAATGGGGAGGTAAAGCAAATAAGAAACGGGCTGAACAACCCCTTTTGCGGATCCATGTGGGAGTATATTTATATTATTTTCAGCGTTTTCATCCCGTTATACTGCGCCTTAAGTCATACATAAGACGAGTGTTTCACAAATATAAATAGCCATTTTATTCTCAAAGTACAAACAGGCTGTCATAATTTAATTTTCTTTCTGAGTGTGAACTGTATCTCCGATGTGGTGAAGTCAAGATCCTTTCTAAGTGTGGACTGTATCTCCGATGTGGTGAAGTCAAGATCCTTTCTGAGTGTGGACTGTATCTTCGATGTGGTGAAGTCAAGATCCTTTGTACAAAATACAAACAGTCTGTCATAATTCAATTTTCTTTCTGAGTGTGGACTGTATCTCCGATGTGATGAAGTCAAGATTCTTTGTATTCTAATGCATCGTATATAATGTTGCGTCGTTTAATTGTCTCTATTTATGAACGATATTTCTAACCTAGCACACGTGTTTAATTTTTATAAATTTTTAACAAAATTATTAAAAAAATATTATAATTTGTTTAAATTACACTTAACTGTTGGATTAAAAATATAACAAAATAAATATATGTACAACTTAAGTTTAAAAGTATGAAATTTATGGCTACGGCCATTAGAATATATAATTCTCCGCATCAGCTTATCATATATCTCGAAAAACATATTTAATAAGAAAACAAACATTATAGAAAAATCATCCAATAAATGAGAGTAACAAATGCGGTTTACGGTTTAGTTTACTTCTTTATCTAGGTCACCAACCACATCATCTTTATCTAGGTCACCTACCACATCATCTTTATCTAGGTCACCTACCACATCATCTTTATCTAGGTCACCTACCACATCATCTTGGTCTATTTTTTTCCTTACGTTACACATCACTCTTTATTTTACATACAACCATATTTTTACGCAGATACATCACGTTTTCTTCTCAGTGCACACATTTCATCAGCTTTTTCATCATTTTTCCCTTCCAAGTTTCACTCATATACATAAATGTTGACACTAATACATTCTTGTGAGTAAATATTTAACAGATTTTGATTTTACTCTGTTCGTTTATATGTCTTTTACTGCCCCATCGACATTGTTTCGTGAATTCCTTATATTTTATGGTACCCTTCAACATATCCGAATTAGTGATTCCGATATATTGAAAAGCTGTTTTATAATAAATCAATAATATAAACCAGGTAATCAACTAACCGTAATTTGCACAGTTTGATGAAGGGATAAATTAAATATTTATTCAATAGCAAACTTATCGAAGAATGTTCCAGTTTTGAAATACAATAATATTAAAAATAAACATATTTAAAGAAAAAATATGAACCGAAGTCATGGGTATCCTTATGGCCTCGAACGCTTGGCGAAAATAGAGCATGTGCTGTTCGAGAGGAGTAGCACACCGCGGGGTTCGAACCGACGACTTTCCGCACGAAAGTCCAATGCATTACCGCGCGGCCTCATGATGATTTAAAATTATTTCTGGTCACTAATTTAACGGTTCAGCTGACTTAGTGTACTTAATTAATTAACACCCCTAGTGCTATTAATCAAATGATAATTAAATTAAATTATAAACGACTATTTAAAGCTAAAAATAGTGTTCAGTTTAATTAGAATTCTCTGCTTGTAAATATGCAAATTTCGATGCTAGATAACTAATTAAATTTAACAAAAACATTCGTTTGCTAATTTTCTAGAATGATTCCGTGAATAAAAATCTGAGTTGGCTTAAAAAACTTTTTTTAACGTGTGGGTTTATTTTGATTATATTTAAAATAAAAATAATCTGCGACTTTTGAATTTCATTTAATCAGACAATTATCCTGTATTTTAATACGCTTCTCAAAAAAATACTTTAAAACTTGGTAAAACATGAATCTTTTAATAAAAAAATACTTGAAAACTTGGCAAAACATGAATCTTTTAATAAAAAAAAATATTTTTCGATTTACGATTTAAAAAAAATCCCGTTATTGCTCCTCTACTTTTGAGATGCAATAATCTGATTTTTGCCTCCCTTAGATATAAGTGGCGTGTGCAGCTTTAGGAAACACTTCGAGACAACTCTTTTTGGGAGAATTTATCGAAATTTTATCAATATTATATTGTTTATATATAATTTGATTTCAAATGAAAACTATTCTTCACCTAAAGTAGAAAGTGTTACTATCGCATATTTAGAGAGATTTCTTTGTAGTTCGTCTTTCCTAGGTGAGTTTTTTGCGGTTTTCTTACTAAATATGTTTTTCTGAATATACATATAGAGTCGGTAAGGTACATAATATACTATATATCCCTCAGCCACTAACACCTTTGGGGATAGTCTGCTCTCTAAACAGCGCTACATAAATTGCCCTTTTATTATTATTTCGTCTGTTATCTTATTGTATAACACTTTTCTTGTACAAAGTACCTGACAAATATACTGCCTTGATGAGTTGCGAAAGACCAAAAAATAGTTATCTGAAATGATGAACAACGAGAGAAAAGTTGACCTAGGAAAGAGTGAAATGAGACAATCGGAGAAATTTGAACTAAAGTGAAAGGTAAGAAGTACGAGTATGAGAAACATATATGACGAGAAGTATGGATGTTGACAAGACAAGAATTATGTTCATGGTAAGAATAGCATTGATATATTTTCTTTCTGCCTACCCCCAAAACGGTCATGGCACGATGGTACATATGTACAAACTACGTGGCTAAAAAGCTTTTCGCCATTTCCCAATGCTTGGTTTTAATTTTAAACTCCTTAATTGTAGCAATCTCTCTAATAATTGTAAAGAGTGAATTTGTGAAGAAACCAGAGAAAGGCTTAGAAGAAAGAAGAATAAAATTAATAATCCTCTCGTTCAATTAGATGGGTCTTGCAATCTTAAGTCCATTAGCACTTCTGACATATATTCAATAATCATCAATGTTCGCTATTTCGGAAAATACTTCAAAAACACTTCGTGACACTTTGACAACCCTCTTAATACGAGATGACGGCAGAATTTCTTGTAGGTAAAATAAGTATCTTAATTAAAGAAAATAAAATTAAGGAATAAAATAAATCTCATAATATGAGTCCTCACTGGCTTGGAATATCCAAATTTAGGGGGATGAATAAAGGTCCTGTCAGTTGTCATTATCGTCGGTATTTACTCCAATGTTGGATATAGGCCTTCTCTCTTCCAATCCACACGTTCCTATCATGGACACATTGCTCCCATCACATTTCCTTATCCATCCCACCATCTCGATAGGGGTCTTCCCACATTTATTTTTTCTGTCCTTATTCGCCACTCTAGAACTTTCTGGGTCCATCATTTTTATTTTTACTTATTTAAACATTTAACTCTATAAAAATTTGGCGATCTTATTGTCATCTTTTCCAACAATGACGAAGACGTCGATCTTTGAAACCGATGGTGAACTCAAATAAAACAATGATGAATAAAAAATAAAAAATAAGGCGCATGGCCGCACGGTAACGCACTGGACTTTTTTTATTTAACCTGGCGAATTTATTGCCATGTGGCAATCTCTTCCAACCAACCAGAAAGTAGTTTTTAATGGGCCCTAAGTGAAAACCAGACTATAATCCCTTTTAAAAAAAATCTGGATTCCAGCGGGGATCGAACCCGCAACCTCCGGATCAGCAGACAAGCGTCTTACCACCAGGCCACGGAGGTGTTCATGCGGAAGGTCGGCGGTTCGAACCCCGCGCTGTGCTACTCCCCTCGAATGACACAGCCACTTTTCCGCCTAATGTTCGAGGGTATAAGGATACCTATGACTTCGGTCATATCTATTATTTAAAAAAATAATAGTTTTATAAGTGAGATAGTTTGGAAATATATAAAAATTAAGATCCAAGAAAAGGATTAAAAAAAATTAATGTTTTAATTTTTATTAAAATATTATTCCACAAGCAATTAATTTTGAAATGAGACTCGATATTGAGCTCTTTTTCAAAACTCAAGTTAATGAAAAAATGTTAGTAGAATTTTGAAATTCAACATTTAATTAATTTGATGATACAACTTAACTCCTATTTCCTAAATACTTCCTTAACCCATATCTTCTTGGCGTGTCAACCAAATAATTTGAGGCAACCCTTATAATAAAGTGTTATACATCTTGCTTTTATAAGGTCGTGTTAATGAAGAGAAATTCAAGTTATTTCTTGATGGATGAGATTACTTTTGACATGCGATAACTCAAGAATTGAACACGATACTAACAAACTAACTTAATATATGTAACACGTGAAAGCAAAGTTAACTGGATTTCATTTCTATAATTTATTATATATCAACAAAAGTAAACTTTTTTGAGTTATAATTCGTTAAAAAATTTTTTTTGTTGAAACATGAAAGAAATGTTTTGATTTAATTTATTTTTCTCCTTTCTTAGTTATTTTTTTCTAATATGAGCTTATATTCACCATCCATCATCCACAATTTCAAAACTTACTGAATATCCTGGGCTACATTACTTTTTTGAAATAAATCTGAAGTGTATTTTGCTCACATCAGCTTTATTAAATCAACCTAGCTTATTCACAACCCCTTTTTTTTCTTCTAAAACACATTTTCTGTAGTGCGACCGTGATGTTTATTGAGTATAGAGTTAATTTAAAGAAATACCTGAAGAAACATCAAAAAACTTCATCGTGATCCCGTTATATAGAAACAAAAAATTCTTTTCTGAGCGGTATTTATGTTAAAGATGAAAAAGAGGACTCTGAGATGGTTTGGGTATGTAAAAGGAATGAATGAAGAACTACAAGACAAATGTATAATGCAAATGTGAGTGAAAGGCATGGAAAAATACCAAGGAATGTAAGGTTGGATCAGGTAATTTATATTTAAAAACAAGGATATATAAAAAGTCAGAAAAATAAAAGCGTATGAATGTGGAACAAGCGAATTGTGTGTCGATGGCATGGAAGAAGAAGACCAAGGATAGAATGGTTGGATCAAGTGAATATTTTGAAAGAAGGAGCATAGAAAGGTAGATAAATCGTAGAAGTTGTACAATGAGATGTATGGATGTGGAAGAGGCGAAGAGTGTATGTTGAGATAGAAAAGTCTGGTGCTCTGTATTCTATTGTATTACACTTTTTATTATATACAGTACAACCTGGTGGGGTTATTTCCATGTGGCAATCTCTTTTTACCAACCGGAAAGATGTCAAAGAGACCTTGAGTAGAGTCGAGACCAAACTGTAATCCTTTTAAATAAAATCTGGGTTCCAACGAATCTTTTTTACTGAACAAAGTAATATAGGATACAAATATTTACCAAGGCAATACTTATATGCACATTTATAACTTAACTAATCTTAATTATATATTAAAAACTATGAACTTACTTAATTTTATTTTCCTACATGTTTTTTAATTTCCATTTTTTATAATATTTATATATGATTTCTTAGAAATAATTATTAACACTTACATATTACTTATAACTAGATAACAATTCTTACAACTATTTTTAGTGAGAACGAGTCCACTCGTTCAGGCTACTTGTATTCCATCACATTCACTCAGACCTTGGTTCTCAGCAACGACCCCCATTTGCATTATTTAATCCCCCATAACAACGTGATGGAATCGAACTAAACTTAACAGATTACAATGATTATCGCAGCTTTACATTAAATTAACGGATTACAATGATTATCACAGTTTAATGTGATTTTTAAAACTGTATGAGTTTTTTATTTCTCCTTTAACTTGACAAACATATCTACAGGATGTAGCAAAAAAATATGTTCACAATTTTAGTGATTATAAAGTTTGTATTAATTAGCATACGGTTCCCTTTCAACGTTCGCAATAAACTACATAAACGTATTTTTATACTTAGCGCCTGTTTTCAAATTGATGACCATTCTGGTGTAGACATTGTTGGCAACGCGAAGCAACGGAATCACAAACATCGAGAATCATTTCATTTAGTATTTGGGCACATTATCTTTCGATGGCTAGTAATTCGTGAATGGTTTCAGTTTTTTTTGCATTAACTTAATTCTTGAGAAATTTCAAAAAAAGTGTACTACCGCGTTTTCGTACTTTCAGTAGCACTTATACTTCCTTTGTTAAAAATTTAGTCCAGTGTCAGTCATTATTTCTCAACGATTAAATCTAAAATATAAAAAAAACAGCAAATTACCAGCTATTAAAGTGTCGATACATTTTTTTGCGTCATTCTGTATTTTGATTTCATCACAAATTGAGATTATTGCTGCAAAGCTCAGCTGACATTTTATCATATATTATACAACTGGGCTCCTTTGAAAGAGGGAAAGATTAAATATAATATTAACAGTCGTATTGAACATATGAAGCTTACGCTTTGTTGTTCAAAGTTAAACATCAAATTGGATTTTGAGTTGTCAAGACTCAGTAGCGTACGTTTGTTAATTATTCATTGATATTTTACGAAATTATAATAATTTTCTTCGCTATGATAATTATTCTGAAGACGCAGAAAATTTAATTAATAACACTGTTCTTTTTCAAATATTCAATGAAAATATGTTTTCCAAGCACGTCAAAATACACAAAGATCTGCGATTCAAAGATATTTAAAAAAAATCCCGTAGTGTAGCTGTTTTTTTTTTTTTTTGAAAATCCTTTCAAGTTATTTTGCGTTATTTAATTAATGTTTTCCTTTGTAAGGATTGCAATGAAAGCCAACATTACTTCGTTTGATCGATTTGAAAGATATTTTAAAGATCTTGTAATTAATTTTTATCAAAGAAATATTCTTCATCTTAATGCTGAGAATTGTGGTTTCCTGATTTATCTGAAACTTTGTCTTTATTACGCTTTTTTTTTTAAATTTGCGTAACTGTCTTTATAATTATAAAAAGCAAAACTTTGTCTTCGTTATATCTTCCTACAATACCACCATTTTTCCTGTAATGTCTTGTAATATTTTGCGATACCTGTTTCTTCCCGTTTTGTCCTTGTTAAGTCTTCTTCTAATATTTCAAAGTAATTCAAGTAACACAAAAATGTACGAATAATCGTGATTTCATTGAAGCAGCAAATACATTTATTCGTATGCTAGTGATTCATATTTTTAAGCCATGTTTTTTTGCAAAATGACAATAACTGAATAAATTCGTTTTTAAAGTTTAATGGTATATTTATTATTTCATCTTTATTTAAAAGAATATTAATTTATTTAAGGCATTTTTACAAAATCCTGGAAAAGAATCGAGCAAAATATTGAATAATTTTTTTTCAGATTGTGAAAAATTTCCTGAAATTTCCCGAAATTCTGAAAAATACGTATCAGTTTGTATAGTTCCACACAATGATTTAAAACCGGAAACTTGAGTGAGTCACTCTTATAACAGTACTCAGAAATAATGGCCTTGATTATGTGTTTGTTAAAGTCCCTGTGTAGCGTGAAGTCATTAGAAAATTGTATCGACAGACGATAATTAGAAAATTTGAAAAACCCTTAAAATAAATTCAATTATTTAACTCGGGCTATTTGAAAAGCTTATCAATAAATTAACACTTCATTACGTTTGTCCGATATTGAGAATTATTTACTTCCTTTTCACAGGAAAAAGAGAGATAAATATGGAAGGGTTCCTTACCCCTGTCGCTTTCTTCCTCTCATTATAAAGGGGAGGGTTAACATGAACATATGATTGCCTTTAACTTATGTATGTTATAATTTATTGTCTTGTAAATTTTTCTTCTTAATATTTGACGTTCTTCTAAGCATTTTACAGGTGTTTATCATGTAAATTGCACCGGTTATTTATTTAATTAACAATTGCTCATTTTAAATTCTGATATGCCTCATTTTCACAACACATCCAGAGACATAATAATTATCTTTAGTTTATGACCATAATAATTATCTATAGTTTGAATTTAAAAAAAACAAAAAAAATTCAGCAATTTAATATACTTAAATCGGTCTTAACTATAAATAATCCAGTGGTACCCAATAGACAGAACTAGGAATGTAAGAAGATCAAAGTCACGCTAGGTGGATATGTAAGCAAAACCGATTACCTAAAAGCAATAGCCAAAGGACAGGATTTCTTGGAACCAATTTGAAGAGGCTTTTGTCCTGCAGTGGATGAAGTAGGTTGATGTGAACATATCAATGGTTTCTCACATATTGCTAGTTGAGGGATGTATGAAAGATGTCCATATAATATAATCGTACAAACTTTGGAATAGCTATGAGAATTTAAGCGCAGCTACTTGTTTTCTTTTACATTAAAGCCTCTTAAAACTTATTTTTCACTCGTGTCAGTAAAACTCATTGTACATAGAAAGTTACATTGATACCATCACGCCGTTTCCCTACTGGGGTTGGCAGAGAGGACAAAACACTAAACTTTCTTATCTCGATTCACATATTTCGCCTCATCCACATATACTTTCTAATAAAGCTCATACTGTCCTTCTAAATTCTTTTTTTTTCTTTCAAAATATTATTCACGGTTTGTTAGTCTTTTTTCATTCATTCGTTTCACGTACCAAAACCATTTCATAGTGCACTTCTTCATCTTACTCAACACGTCAGTCTTAAGTTCACATTCATCCCTAATCACTTCATTCCATTTTCTTTTATACATCGTCATCCCGTGTATTATTTTCAGTTCACGCATTTCTACAGCATTTATTCGATCCTTTTCAATATTTTTCCATGTCCAGGTTTCTCTCACATACGTCAAAGTCAATACAACTACGCAGATTTTGTTTGTTCCGATTATATATGGAAGTGTCCTATTTATTGTTGGTACTAAAAAAGTGTTGAGGGTTATCTCAACAGATTTCGATACTGTCCGGTTCGAGTATACATTTTTTAAAGTGTGCTATTGACTTTGTTTTCTATTACTACACGCCGTTTGATATCTCTCATTAGTACTAAAATACTGTTGTGAACTATTGTATCTTCTTAGCAAACTCATTATGCATATTTCAAAATATTAACAAAGACATCAGATTTTTTTCATTTCTTGTTTTATTCTGGAAAAGCATAAAACTTCTTTTATATTCTGTCGTTGGGTTAAAAAATCCATTATCACTGTTGAAAATATTTCGCATT
Organism: Odontocerum albicorne; assembly: GCA_949825065.1. Classification (NCBI taxonomy): domain Eukaryota; kingdom Metazoa; phylum Arthropoda; class Insecta; order Trichoptera; family Odontoceridae; genus Odontocerum; species Odontocerum albicorne. Next base: position 39,530,245 of record OX463847.1, on the reverse strand, counting down.
TCAGATTTTCATTTGCGTCGTAAATTTTACGCCTGGTATTCGTCCAGTTTTAATTTCAATATCACTCAACCGTTAATTCGGTCCACACCAGTGCATCGTACATTAGGGAGATCCGGTAGAATCGATGTACCTATAGGCACTCAATCATTTAGTGTGTGATGTAAGCTCATATTTTGATAATTCCTCCGTACCTGAGTGAAAAATCAAATGACAAAATCATATTTAATTTGATTATTTTATTTATCATATATGTTTTGAAAAATCTTGCCTTTCTAATTAAATTCAATTTAAAGAAATAAATATTAAAAAGAAATTTATTTAATAAATGGGGTTTATGCAAGTATACCATATTTGCACTTAGTTGAAATCTTTACTATCCCCTGAGTGAATGGCTTAAAACATAGAGTATTGGATTCACTTTTTGAAAATGTATGGTTTTAACCTTTCCCTTCCTGTGCTAAAAAAATCCGCGCGTTCCGGTGTTGTGTATTCAATACACATGTAAAAATGAGCGAATTAAAATCGGAAAAATAAGAATGTTCATAGCCAATCGCTTAAATTAGTGAAATTTGAAGTCAAAAGTGATAATAATTGAAATTTAATTGCTGAAAACATGAAAAAAATATCGTCTGACGTTCACAAAACGGGCGAAGAGACCAACTCAAATGGATGCCTACTGAAGCGCGAGGAGCAAGCGAACTGAAATTCTATTCTTGCGTTCCCATATACCGAAATAGAATGAGAGTGAGACGTGAATAGCGTCGCTTCCTCACCCATAGCGGTTTTTTTAGAATGAATATACCTACGTCACACACTAGCACACGTTTGATTGTATTGGTGAATTTATTCCCGATTTTCACAAAATATCTCTGATGTAGCCGATAAGTGCTAATTATTATTAATACATATTATTTTTTCATTCAATGCGTAAATATATTACGGAGGAATACCTAAAATCTGAACCCAGTATTTATTATATTTATAGAGAAATTAAAGTTTTTAGAAGCAATATGTACTAGTTACACATCACAGGTAAGTAAGGGTTAAGGGTGAGTTAGGGAAAGTTATAGGCATTTGAAAAAAAAAACAAGTTCCAAATTAACACTAATGGTGGCCAACGGAGCTTGAACCCGTAGCTCTTCCTTTTGCCGGACAGGTGTGTTATCCATTTCATTACGTTATCCATGAATCTGAGGGACCTGTTATCTTACCACTCAAAATCAGCATCCCCCATTACAATATTATCTGATCTTGTATTAACTCTTCTTGGTAAAGGACAGAAGAAAGCACGGCGAGTAGAGCAATAAATATAGCGACGTAAAGCACGAAATATTCAAAAATATAAATGCTAAACGCAACTGGGAGCAAATATCAGAAGATTGAGTCAAATTGGGTAAAGCTTTTGCTAGTTATCGGGGACCCAATGTAGAAAAAAATACGCAGACAATCTGCAAGTACTAAAAGTTCTTGTCCGTATGTAACAGGACATGACTATTATACATTGGAATACATATCTAGTGGTAATAATGACAAGTGCCAATAATCCCAACTTTTATTATAATCGTTACGGGTAATAGGCTTAATATTTTGTGGGTTTTTCTCATTTTTTTTAATTTTTAATTTATACTTAAAAAAAATAGATACGTTGAAATGAGATAAAAATAATTACCCATAATACATCAATCAACAGTTCCTGAAACAAAAATTTTTAACTGCTTTTTGATTACGAACAAGCTTTACACTTCAGCAGAGTGTCTTTTGAACTTTAAAATTCAACTTTCTTCATTTTTCACTTCGTCTTTTACTGCTCATGCTGTTTTACTTTGGAACCGTATACTGGCTAACATAAAACACATAACATCATTGACGTACTTCTTTAATCATATTTAAAAACATAACATCTCTATTCGGTGACATAACCTAATTTTTCTGCTATCCTATTTTCTTTTTTTCAATCTCCCCTTCGTTGAACTGGCCATCGATGACTTTATTAAATTTGTATTTTTGTTATTTTGGTGTTTCGTTATTTGTATATCTTCATCAATAATGTTAATCTTCTATTGCTAATTAAAAACTTCGTAACACAATTGTATATTTGATTTGAAACATTTTCCAATTCGTAATGACAATGTCATATTGTACACTAAAGTTTTAAATAAATACATAAGGGTGCAGGCTGACAAATATTTGATATCCTTGCGGCCGGGGTCGCCCTCTATTGGTCAGGATGTTTCTCGGCTAGGAGATGTTATGGAATGAGCCAAAACCTTCAGATAAGTTCTTTCTTAAATGTATTTTATTCTCCATTATCTTGAAATATACTTGTATGTTAGACAACTGCTTAGTACCACCAATCACTGCAAATTGAAATATTTTGGTAAACTTATCCGTAATCCAAAATATTGACTATTACAAATTATAATAGACGATCAAATGACAGACAAGCAATGCTTTGGAAGGAAGAACATTATCTTACCATTAGAACATCTGGAACTGGACAGGCTGTAGATTGAAAAAAGAGTTAGCGAGAAACTGAATCCAGTTTGCTGAAATGTGAGAATAACGCCCGATTACCGACACGGCATCCAAAAAATTAATATGCTATTCGTAATAACAAATTCCTTTTACTATTTAAGTATATTACTATTCAAGCGATGCTCAGTATCGTTGATTAATCTTGACATTTCGTTTCAGTTTGGTACCTCTTCTAAGAATCTTCTACTTCATTAACGAAGTTTAAATTTTCAGAACCCTCCATCTTAAACATGTTTCTGAAGGTAATAAATTAAGAACAGCCTACCTTTTCTTTAATCTCTTTGATTTACAACTCCACAAAGGAGTATTGTATTGTTTGAGTTTTATAAAAATAATACTGCTATTTTATGTTAAAGAACAACATAAGGTTGGTTTTTATTAAACATCTAAAATAAATGTTATTTTTTCTGTTTTTAAAAAGAACCATATTTTGTAAATTAATATGTATAAAATATGTAAAGAGAGGAAAAAGCTCTTTTTTCGTTTGATTTCTAAATAAATGAATTTTGAAACCGTCAGAATTAATGAAAAAATTACTTTTAAAATATTACGCATATTTCTCCGCTAGATCTCCGTGATCTAGTCAGTAAGACGCCAGTTTCCTAACATGTGATTCCATTCCCGTCGGAACGCAGACATTTAAAAAATAGATCATGTCTCTTTTTCACGTAAGGTTCTTGTAAACTTCTTTTTAGTAATGTTACTAAAGATTGATTTTCTTTTTTTTTCAAAGTCGTTGAAGGGTAACTTGTTTTTTTAATGTTCTTAAGGATAAACTTGTTCTGGTTTTTAAAATCTTGTTTAGGGTTAACTTGTTTTTTTTAATGTTCTTAAGGGTAAACTTGTTTTGTTTTTGAAAATCTTGTTTAGGGTTAACTTGATTTTTTTAATGTTCTTTAGGGTAAACTTGTTTTGATTTTGAAAATCTTGTTAAAGGTAAACTTGTTTTTTCTTTCCAAATTTGATTACGTATTCACTTATCATACAAATGTCATTACGAATTAATTTGTGTTTTTTGTAATACCCCTTAGAATTCATCGTTTTGTATTAAAATGTCAAGCAGGGACTAATTAATTACTTTTTTTAATAATAGGTGTCATAGTTCACTTGAAAATTTTAACATATGTAATGCACAATGTATTTTGCTAATTTCTTCAACAGCTCTACAGAATAGCTTATATTGACCCTTGACATTTTGAATTTTCTATCTGCAAACACTATTGCTAATAATATTCCAAATTTGGTTACGCAACAGTTTCAGTGTATTGCGTTTGACGTTACCCACCCATTGAAATCCAGATCTTACAACTCTTCAACAATAATTTAATTAATTTTATTTGTTTCCAGTAATAGACTAAACGTTTTGAATTTTCATTGCTGACACTCGTAATTTCAAAATAATTATAATCACCATATCGTTATGTTCTTATATGGTAAAGAAGACAGACAGAACAAATATTTACAGCATTTTATCCTGGCATATAAATTTCACTTCAGCCACGTTCATACACCTCGTCATACTCGTTTAATGAAAATTTCTCCTTTTTGCTCTTTCAAAATTTCATAAATTTAGTCATTATTTTCACTCTTTTCATAAATATTGGATTTTTTTCATAACTCATTCATAATTGATCTTTTCTACGTGGCCAAATAATCTTATTTCTTATTTAGCCATCTTTAGCAGTACATCATGTTTCAAACTGTATTCATTCATATTTTTTCTACCTTAATTCTATGATACGTTGTTTTTCTCGAATTTCCAACAAGCTTTCATTGCTTTTTTTTTCAACTTAACTTCGTTTTTCTACACTAAGGTTGAGCTTGATATGTCATAGTGAACAATAACTTTTACTTCTTTAGAAATGCTCATATCAGTCAACATAATATTTGGTTCAGCAATTAATTAAATTATCTCCTTGTGTTAGAGGCCATTTTTTTTTTTAATATTTTCAACGAGAGAAGTAACATGAAGGTTCCTGCACATTTTTTTCTTTCCTGAATTCCCCGCTCGTAGCAATTAAATCCCAGATTAATCTGAACTCCGTTGTAGGGATGCGTATAAAACTGTTGACTTTGTAAAATTGTTCCCGGAGACGTCAAGAAGGCTTTACGATCTGAATGAGAAACAACAAAGCCTGATGAAATACTTTAATCTTGAACTCTGGATTACCTCAAATTATAAGTTATCGAGCTAACACCATCGTGAGCAAATTATTAAATTGAACACTGTGTATATTTTTCCTGCTTATATGTCAGGGTGTCAAAACATCCATGGTAACATGTTAAAAGCCGTTTATAATTTTTCAGGTTAAACAACCTAAAAACTAATTATATTTCAAAACTCTCGAAATGCAACCATTAAAGAGGTTTGAGTTTCTCAATTAATAAAACATCTTAGCCAATTTGAGAGTAATTTTAATGGTTATTGATTTTTTTATTAGATCCAAGTAATAACTGAAAAGGGTGAAATTATTTGAATGGGTTTCTGGAAACTTTTTTTCAATTTCTCTACTCAATCAGATTTTCCAGTCTTGAGGTTGAGAATCAGTCACACACTCGTATTGGAAATTATAAATTATTTATTGAGATTGTAAGAGGAGATCAGTGAAGTGGTATTAATTTGTTTGTATTTAAATTTCAAACAAATTAGGCTTTGATCTCATCATTTAAGTGGTTTGTAGCGTTTAGAACATAAATTGATTTACTACATTGGTAGTTTTAAATAGATGAAAATGAATTGTATAAGCTCTCCAAAATTTCTGACAGTTCCAGCGGGAAGTTCAGAAAACAAGGAAATTCAAGTTTCACTGTGAGTTCTTAAATACTATACATGTGCATACTTTTGTCGGAAAGATTAAGTAGTTTTAGTTTTGTCATGTAAATCCTTTAAAATTCATATAAATTAGAAAACAATTGTGAAGACTCAATTAAATTTTTCTAGTAATTAAACCTATTAAGCGAGATACATATACTTCAATCTGGAAGTTTCCTGAAATGGAAATGATTTTAATATGTAACAGAAGTAGTGATATCCTTTATCTTTTGTCTTATTTTATCAGAAATGTGTGTAGTCTTAACTCAAAAACAAGAGAGATTTTTTTGCATTGTTAAGTTTATAATTATCATTTGTGCTTAATGTTAAGTTTATAATTATCATTCGTGCTTAATGTTAAGTTTATAATTATCATTCGTGCTTAATGTTAAGTTTATAATTATCATTCGTGCTTAATGTTAAGTTTAAAATTATCATGATGTTAGTTTTACATAAACACAAACATACATTCACACAATTTTTCTGTCGGGATAGGCAGACCGGAGACAGTAACAAACTTTAATACTGCAACAGATGTCTTTCGCATCCTCTTCTTCCATTATAATAATAGCAATAAAAAAACAATTTATTAAGCGCCGTTTAGAGAGCAGATTTTCCACAAGAGCGCTCAAATTCAGGATGAACTTATTTATTTTCACATACTATAAATAAATATACAAAGCCGAGTGTAAGGATAGAAAGGTGGTCGCAGTGGCCATAAGATAAGAAACTTTCCCAGATTTGCATAGTTGGAGAAAAATATATGATATTTGGTAAGAAAACCACAGAAATGATATTTGGTAAGAAAACCGCAGAAAACGTACCAAGGGAAGACGAACTACAAAAAACCTTCATAGATCTTTCGGCATTAACATTTCCCTTCCTGTGCTAAAAAATCCGCGTGTTCCGGTGCTGTGTATTCAATACAAATGTAAAAATGAGCGATTTAAAATCGGAAAAAATATAATATTCATAGCTAATCGCGTAAGTTTATTAAATTTGAAGTCAAAAGTGATAATAATTGAAATTTAATTGCTGAAAACATGAAAAAACATCGGTCGACGTTAACAAAATGGGCGAAGAGACGACTCAAATGGATGCTCGCAAGCTACTGAAGCGAGAGAAGCGGGCGAATTGAGATTCTATTTTTTGCGTTTGCATGTACCGAAGTTTTAGAATGAATATACCTACGTCACACACTGGCACACGTTTGATTGTATTGGTGAATTTATTCCCGATTTTCACAAAATATCTCTGATGTGGTCAATAAATGCTAATTATTATTAATATTTTTTTTTTCATCCAATGCGTAAATGTATTACGGAGGAATATCTAAAATTTTAACCCAGTATTTATTATATTTATAGAGATATTGAAGTTTTTAGAAGCAATGTGTACTAGTTACACATCACAGGGAAGGAAGGGTTAAGAACAATTTACACCCTCTCATTCAAATAGTATAATTTCTCTAACTTTTTGTATGCTTCCTTCTTTCCTGATTTCGTTGACTTGGTCCAACCATACTTATCTTAGTCTTCCTCTTTAATTTAGGAATTGTACATTTTTTATGAACCTTCCATCACTCATTAATGCTGCGCTCCTAAACTATCTTAGAAAACTGTTTACATATTCTGCTTATTATAATTATCACAAGATCACATTTTTCCTTAATAACTTCATTAAACTTATCACATTTATCCTTAATAATTTCATCAAACTTATCACATTTATCATTATAAACTTCATTCCAAAATTCAGTATAAAACGTATTTTTTGTCACGTATATAAATAAATATAATCTTACTTCTTTGAAATCGTGAATGGTTTCTATAACAAGATTTGTCAATTCTGAAAAGATTTTATTGAATAGAGAGACATTTTGTCCTTATAGTTTTTAAGTAAAGTTTAGTTTATCTTATTTACTCGCAATTTTTTAAGTTTTTTATAAAGGTAATTAAAATATTTAGAATACGTTTTGAGATATTTTTAACAAATAAACTAAATATGGAACATACAAGGCTAAATATAATATTTATTGAATTAGTTATCAAACATTGATGACGTTTGTAGTTTAGTTGGTACGACGCATATTTTTCAACCTGGGGATTTCGGGTTCAATTCCCATTAATAACAACTTTTTTAAAAAGGATCTTAATCTGACTTTAACTAAAGTTTTGTTTCAACGCCTTTCCGGTGAGTCAGAAGATATTGCCACGTGGCTATAAGCTCGCAAAGTTGTAGGTATGTTATATAAGAAAATAGTTACACAATATAAAACAATACAACACATTGTAATTTGTTAAGTAAAACACTGTTTATTTCATTTATTATAAGACTAACGAAACAAATATAAACTGTGTAACTATGAGTGGAAATCTTGGTAAAGGAAGATCGAGGAAAACATTATTCGATTAAGATAATGATATTTTGAAAGAAGGAAACGTAAAAAGTCTAAGAAATCGTTAGAGTTATATGAGCATGTGTAATGATGAAGAAGAGGTGGGAGTCACGACAGAAAATTTTAGTGATTTTTCTTATCTGCCTACCCCAACATGGAAACTGTGAGATGGTATGTATAGTATCTATGTATGTCCGAAATCTGGTTCTATGATGTTACGTTCAAACATCTTTCAGGAGGAAGAGCATACGGTTCCTTGCACCAAGAACTTACAATGCATTTCTGAGAGATGTGAGAAATATAATATATTATAATTAGCTTTTTAGGGGTAGGGGAGTGCGAGAAATCAGGAGCTTCACTTGTGATGTGCATGTTGAGTGCGTGATGAGTTATTGTTGATGTGATTTTTGATATAATACAGCTAGAACTGTGCATGTGATATTGTGAAATTCATAAAAATGTGTAATGGTGTGAATGTAGAGTATGGCTGTTTCAGCGGAGTTTTAAAATATTCTTTATAACATGCAAAGTTAAATTAAGCAACGAGACAATTTTGTCACAGGTTTTGCCTAGTGAAGTGGTTCTTTTTATCCGAAAAAAGTGGGTTAATCATACAATTAATACAGAAATATATAAAATCTTCAATACCACATTGCTTAAATTTTACACAATCATCTTGACATGAATAAGGTGAGTGCAAGATATGGGCCAAAACTTTTTACTGCTGTTCAAAAGCAACGGCGTGTTAAATGATGGATTTTTTTAATAATCCTTAATAAAAATAATATAAGAACGGTTGATGGACTATCCTAAGTATCTCTAGATTGGGATTCTAACTGTCCTAAGAATCTCTCTAGATTAGGATTCGGATTTTTTTTAATAATCCTTAATAAAAATAACTATCCTAAGTATCTCTCTAGATTGGGATTCGGATTTTTTTTAATAATCCTTAATAAAAATAATATAAGAACGGTTTATGGACTATCCTAAGTATCTTTCTAGATTGGGATTCGAACCCATTTTTATTGGCAGATTAAAAATGAAACTAAATGAATATTTATAAGTTTAGTGTAAGGATATAAAGACGATGGCTGCGGACTTTATATTAGATACTTCTCCGCATCTGCGTTTGTTAAAAAAAACTTAATTGCTTATAAATCCATAAAAAACTTACCAATGGAAGACGAACTACAATTAAACCTTTATGGATCTTCCGATATGTACGAGTAATAGTAACACCTTTGCTTTTAGTACATTTATTCATTTTTATATTCAAACATTGTTTTAATTGTGAATGTTGTAAAATATTATTGTTTTTTATTACACTTTTTTGTAAGCATTACACTTATTACACTGATATTGCACAGTGCTTATAACTTCCAACCAGCCAGAGAGATGTAAAATAAGCAGTAAAAAAAAACGGTTTCGAGATTTTTTTTAATCTGGGCACCAACGAGAACCAGCGAAACAAAACACTCCGGGTTTTAAGACAGACGACTTATCAACTAGACTACGAAGGTCTTAAGTTATCATAAAACCCTTAAGTTATAACACAAGTCAGTGACCTTTTTTTAAAAAAATCTGGATATAAACTGAAAGCGAACCTGTTACCCACGAGCTGAAAGACAGACACATTACCAACTTGTGCACTGACTCATGAATCAGAGGCGTACTGTGAATAATTAAATAAACAAAAATTAAATACAAAATATTTAAACACAAACATGTGCATAAGTAGAGAGAAGACAGACCACCAAAAGATCCTTCCCAACATACTTCCATCGAATTCTCCACTTCTATTCATTTTTTTCATACAGTTCTTTCTCCCTCTCTGACTCCTGAATATATCACACACTTTTATAGTTAACAGATCTGACAAATGTATTGCTATGAAGCAATCTTTTTCAATCAACCAGAAAGATGTTTAAACAATTTTAAAGTAAAAACCAGATTGGAACAGTTTTAAAAAATTGAACCCGCAAACCTCTCGTTAACTTGGGCCAACAATACTTTTCTCAATCGGCCTTTATCATAAATCCCCCTTATATTTGCAATGTATTTAAAAAATATATTTTAATGGTTCAATAGCTTTATTAAAATAAAATATTAATTATTGATACAGCAGTGATATGTTGACTTAAACTCATACAATTGATAAAACCAGTTCAAGAATGAAACCTACCTACATGATAAGAAAGCAACCCCACACAATTTACTCAATTCATCTCGACAAGAACAACTTCTGTACTTTTGTCACAGTCCAAACCGTCACAAAAAGCTCTTTTTAACTCTTCATGAAATTTATTTGCATATAAGGGATCGAGCCTTATTCTTTGTACAAAACCTCTGTCTGAAACTTTTAGGGCGAAAGAGAAAGAATTGGAGAACATAAGTAAATACGCGTTCTACGAGCACCCCTTGGATAGTTGCCATGTTGATTTACATGTTTAATTCCAAATTGTATAAAATATTTAGGAAAACCTTTACAAACGGTGATGTAATGTGTTATGAAACGACACGCAATTTTATCGATTTTCCATTCAAACTGGAATGCCCGCCAAGTTCTGAAAGGTAAACTTGACTATTTGTAACCGATACTAGTTCAACGTGGAATAGTTTATTAAAAAAATATCTCAAGTAATAATATACTGAATTTGACATTCAATTCAAGCTGGCCTTTAAGAAGGCTGCAATCAATTCACAAAAAAAGGAATATGAATTAAAATTAAGACGGAAGATAAAAATTAAATAAGTCGTATGTTTGATTTTAAATCATTTGCTTAAATTGACTTTTCGATCACTTATTTGTAAAATATTGTTTGGATTTCAAACCTTTTTGCGGTTTTTTTGACTCGACTTTGTAATGATCATCCTGACTCATCATGTGTATTTCATCCTTATTAATGACCTCCATGGCTTAGTTAGTAACATGCCTGTCTTCTGACTCGGCTGTTGAGGATTCGAATCTAGTCAGGTTATCACTTAAATCATCTTTAATGTCTATATAATGTATACAAGCCACAAGGTTATATTGTACAAAACTTAAATATTTTTATATAATACAATATTTCAGTAAATACAATAAAAATACTAAAAAGCAACATCATTTACTCAAAAATGTCCTCGTCTCCCCTACAGTTCCTTATTAAAAACCTATTTTTCTTGAGATTCATATTTTATTTTATTTTTTGTAGCTTTTTCGTCTATATTATTTTCATTGTTAACTTCATAAATACCAAGAATGATTATACAACTTAAGTTGGTTGTTTGGGAGAAATTTCTCAGAGCAATAAATCCTCCAAATGTATTTGCATGAAAGTGTTTTATATATTTCTTACATATATCAGCTTTTATCCGCTTCTTGAGTTAAACCTTTCCTTAGTATTAACTCTCTATATTTGTCATGGGATCCTTACTGATATCTTAGACCTCCAAATGTTCTTCCTTCTAATGTAAACTCATTCCCCTTCTTGATCTTCTTCAGTCTCTATTGCTAACTTTTTCATTTATCTGCACTCCTTTAATCTTATGGCATGACTCGTTCAGCGTCTACTTTATTTTCTTTGCCTTGAATCTCTTTTATAAAGTCATAAAAAAATATTTGTTAAATAGAAATGTAAATAATAACATTACAAGTAATTTTCCTACCAACCATAAGCGTAGGATCTGATATTAATGTAAATATGGAAATTATCCTTCGAAGTAAGATACAAAAGCTTTCTGGCCCAAGAATATAACAAAGTGATTGAATGAAATATTTTTCTACATACTCGTATTATTACCATATAGCTCAATGCAGTTTTCAGAACGATGTACTATTTTTTTTAATGTCAAGGAAAAATATTCTAAAGTTTCCAAAATGAATCTTGTTCTCTTACTGGTCTGCCTCGAAGAATGTCATCTTCAATAGATTGTCTCCCTAAGCGGCATTGTTAAGTTCAATGTTTCACTGTGGAATATGATGAAAAAGTTCTCCATGTGCAGTATCTAAATGCCATTTAATTTCTGCTGAACCGCACAATACTCAGTTTTTAACATTTCAGAATATAATGAAACACATCTTCTATCGGTTCTAGTTAACATAGTATTGAAGGAAGAGGTATCAAATTTTAACCGTTAAATTTTTGACAATGATGTGGGTGTGGTTGGCATGGTATCTGCTCACACACGTTCTAATTTGTTACTGGAAACGAAAGGAAACAACACGTCTTCTATCGATTCTAGTTGACATATAACTGAGGAAAGATGTATTATTTTTTTAACAGTAACATCGCTTGACCATGTGATGGGCCTAGTATCTATATAAACACAATCTGTATTGTTCAAGCCGGATACACTTGGAGCATTTTACGTATAAAGCTATACAGGAAAAAGAAACAAATTTGGGAAGATACATATAAGAAAAAAGAGCGAATTGATTGAGATTTTCAGATAAATGTTTAACACAAAATTAAAACATTAAATGAAAAAAAATTGTGCTAGTTGAAAGTACAACTAGATAAACAAGTTATTGGGCTATTGACTTAAATAGTGGTATCATAAATTATATACAATTCATAGAAATAGATCTTAAGCACGCTATGTAGATGATACATGCCAAATCTAAGACATTGCATGATACTGTCAATCAGAAATGAATTTAAGAGATTGTCACATGGCAATAAACCTGTCAGGTTTTACTGTATACAACAAAAGCGTAATACAATTAAGTACAATGAAAGTTGCGAAAATGTTCAAGGCTAATTTAAAATTCGTCGAAAGCAGAACATTGTGAGAAAAAACTATATTTTTTTGTATATAACACACTTATGTATCAATACATAAAAACGTGACTTACGTATGGCTCCGAGACAGGGACACTCACAGTAAAGAACACACAAAAGCTCCAAACCGCACAAAAGGGCATGGAGAGATGCATGTTGGGATATACTAAAAGATACCGTAAACGAAACACCTGGATTCGCAATATAACAAAGGTAGAAGACGTTATAAATGTGTGCAAAAGAATGAAGTGGCAATGAGCCGGACACGTAGCCAGAATGTCAGACTCCCGATGGACATCCGACATAGTCCAATGGTACCCAAGAGGCATAAAGAGGCCCAGAAGAAGACCGAAGGTACGCTGGATAGATGAAATCAGGAAGCATGGCAGCATCACATGGCATCAACGAGCAAAAAACCGAACTAATTGGAGTCAACTTGGGGAGACCTTCATCCAGCAGTGGATCGACCCTGTTTGACAGTGATGATTATGATATAAAAACGTAAGAATCACACAAACTCCTACTCAATTAATATTATTTTCCATGGAATCACAATTTTATATTGATAAAAAATTACATTATTTAGAATATCCTTTCATCCTCATTTTCCTTAGTTTCCCTTCCTTGTTTTAGAACGAATTCCTTTCATCCTCATTTTCCTTAGTTTCCCTTCCTTGTTTTTGAACGAATTCCTTTCATCCTCATTTTCCTTAGTTTCCCTTCCTTGTTTTAGAACGAATTCCTTTCATCCTCATTTTCCTTAGTTTCCCTTCCTTGTTTTAGAACGAATTCCTTTCATCCTCATTTTCCTTAGTTTCCCTTCCTTGTTTTAGAACGAATTCCTTTCATCCTCATTTTCCTTAGTTTCCCTTCCTTGTTTTAGAATGAATTCCTTTCATCCTCATTTTCCTAAGTTTCCCTTCCTTGTTTTAGAACGAATTCCTTTCATCTAGTTCTGCCATTATTTATAGCGATTAGTCAATTATTTGTTTTTATTAGTACTATAATTAAAACGATATTTTTTACAAATTTTTTTAATTGTTTAAACGGTTTTAAATATCCAAGATGAGTTGTTTGCTGAGCAATAAGCCCGTAAGATATACCATGTTTAACTATGATACATTATTGATAGATAATAATTTCCAAAAGGTAAGGAATAAGTTTAAATTCGGTAATTTAAATAGACAAGTAGTGCTCAACATGTTTAAAAATATTTTATATTCAATTCGAAATTAAAAATATTATCAAAATAATCTTTAATTTTTTTTCAGAGTGAGAATTATTATTTCCCTCTCGTAAAATCGATCAATAGCAACATAAAATTGAAATGTGTCTCGTGTGACAATTTATGTATACATAACGTTATACTTTGCTTAATATTCATTAAAATCGGTATTGTGTACATTTTGTCAATATTGATTGTCAAATGTGATAGTAATACTATTCAAATTATTTATGATACATGCTGTTATCTTTATCCTCAAACGTTTCATACGAAACAAGGTTCGACAGTTTTCATGTATCGTTCATTTTGTTTAGATAAAAATAGTTATTTTAATTTATTTATTACTCGGAAATATATTTTGAGTCCGTTTCAATAAAAAGGCGAACCAACGAGTACAAGTGCATAACAATACATTAGCCCACCTTTGTGTAGATATACAGAACCTCTTCAGAATCATGACATATATTGAAGTACGAGGCGTATCCAGAAACTATGTGTACTGAGGCTCTCACGACCGGATGGATTTTATTTTCGACATGTTGGCTACACTTCCGTGTAGCCTGACCCTTCCCCTCCGCAACGAGACCGGTTCGAGGTCAGTACGTTGAGAAGTGTCGACGCGACAACACGTTTCGTGAAAAATGTCAATCCCATCTCCCGCCAAGTTGAATCGAGTGGAGGCCGGGCAAGAGTTTTTGAGGCGCTGCAAACTCCATGAAGATGAATTTCTCCGCTCCATCGTTACTGGAAATGAAACTTGGGCTGCACACTACACGCCTGAAACCAAAAGGCAGTCTCAACAGTGGCGTCACACCTCTTCACCCTCCGCCAAAAAGTTCAAAACCAGAATTTCAGCCAAGAAAATCATGGCATCCGTGTTTTGGGACTGTCAAGGCATAATTTTAATTGAATATATGCCTCAAGGGGAGACCATCAACTCTGCAAGATACTGTGAGACCCTAAAAAAAATGCGGAAGGCGATTCAGAACGAGTAGAGAGGCATGCTGACAAAGGGTGTCTGCCTGTTGCACGACAATGCCAGACCGAACTGCTCGCCTCGTTTAAATGGGTTGTCCTGAACCATCCCGCGCATTCCCCTGACCTAGCACCTTCAGATTACTATCTCTTTACCTTCCTGAAGCTGCACATGGGTGGAAAAAGGTTTTCAACCGACGAGGAGGTAAAGGAAGAGGTGGAGAAGTGGACGGAGGGGTTGGCGGGAAACTACTTCGAGGAAGGCATAAAAAAGTTGATACCCCGCTTCACCATCTGCATTGAGAGGAATGGCGACTATGTCGAAAAATAGCTTTCATATGTACTACGGTAACCACGTAATTTTTTTGTTTAAATAAAAAAAATTGTAACCTACAAAAATTCAGTACACTTACTTTCTGGATAGGCCTTGTAGTTGCATTTATTTATGACATATTTCATATATTTTCCAAAATACTAAAATAATCAGCTGAAATATTCATATTTATAACACATTCTTGAATCTCACTTTGTCATACAAAATTCAAATGTTCAGTATCTCAACAACCCAATGTTAACCATGTGTAACGAATCCTCATTACATGTTCTACATTACCGTCCGTTATTCATATGCTTACATGGAGATCAAATCATCCCAATTTTCACTTTGCCGTTAAAATGTCACCTAGTTTAACAAATCCTCATTACATGTTCTACATTAGCATCAGTTATTCATATGCTTACATGGAGATCAAATCATCCCAATCTTCACTCTCCCGTTAAAGTGTCACCTAGTTAAATAAATCCTCATTACATGTTCTACATTAGCATCAGTTATTCATATGCTTACGTGGAGATCAAATCATCCCAATCTTCACTCTCCCGTTAAAGTGTCACCTAGTTAAATAAATCCTCATTACATGTTCTACATTAGCATCAGTTATTCATATGCTTACGTGGATATCAAATCATCCCAATCTTCACTCTCCCGTTAAAGTGTCACCTAGTTAAATAAATCCTCATTACATGTTCTACATTACCATCAGTTATTCATATGCTTACGTGGAGATCAAATCATCCCAATCTTCACTCTGACGTTAAAGTGTCACCTAGTTAAACAAATCCTCATTACGTGTTCTACATTAGCATCAGTTATTCATATGCTTACATGGAGATCAAATCATCCCAATTTTCACTCTGCCGTTAAAATGTCACCTAGTTAAACAAATCCTCATTACATGTTCTACATTAGCATCAGTTATTCATATGCTTACATGGAGATCAAATCATCCCAATTTTCACTCTGCCGTTAAAATGTCACCTAGTTAAATAAATCCTCATTACATGTTCTACATTACCATCAGTTATTCATATGCTTACGTGGATATCAAATCATCCCAATCTTCACTCTGACGTTAAAGTGTCACCTAGTTAAACAAATCCTCATTACGTGTTCTACATTAGCATCAGTTATTCATATGCTTACATGGAGATCAAATCATCCCAATTTTCACTCTCCCGTTAAAGTGTCACCTAGTTAAATAAATCCTCATTACATGTTCTACATTAGCATCAGTTATTCATATGCTTACGTGGAGATCAAACCATCCCAATCTTCACTCTCCAGTTAAAGTGTCACCTAGTTAAACAAATCCTCATTACGTGTTCTACATTAGCATCAGTTATTCATATGCTTACGTGGAGATCAAATCATCCCAATCTTCACTCTCCTAGTTAAACGAATCCTCATTACATGTTCTACATTAGCATCAGTTATTCTAATGTAGAGAGTGGAGCTCTCCCGTTCAAGTGCCACCTAGTTAAAAAAAACTCGTTTGAATGCGCAGCATTACATAAAATATCACTGTATCTTTTGAACTAATATACGAGTATAATAAATTCTTGGAATAAACTGCGTACTCGTTTTTCCTAATTTAGTAAGAACATTTACTTTACTTATTTTTATTGTTAGTATGAACTTTACATCTCCTTTGAATTGTATTAATGTATGATGACGTTCATGCCTTAGTTGAAAGTGTCTGTCCTTTTACTCGGAGATTGCCGGTTCTATGTTTCTTTGGTACCCAAGTTTTTTTTTAAGTGTAATAAAATATATTTATGTCTTTTTTCATCTAAAAAACACTGTGATGCCAAGAAAGACCTTCATATGGTCTTCATCGATCTTGAAAAGGCATTTGACAGGGTCCCTAGAAGCCTGATTTGGGCAGCACTAAGAGCACATCGTGTACCAAAAAAGTACGTACTTGCCATCCAGAACATGTACGATAACGTGACAACGCAAGGTCACGAAGGTAATGAAGATAACGCAAGGAGGTGCACTTCGAGATCTTCACCAGAATTTCCTGTAAAGGTGGGGGTACATCAAGGATCGGTACTCAGTCCGCAACTGTTCATCTTAGTCATGGACTATTTAACTAACCAGGAAATGAACAGTCTCCTAAAGATCCTACTAGTTGCAGACGATATCATATTAATAAGTGAAAAACATGAAGACCTGCAAAATAGTCTGGAAAGGTGGAGAGTGGAGGACAATGGATTGAAATTGAGCAGATAGAAAACAGAGTTTCTGTATCTACCATTCGAGAATACAAATGCTGTCACTCCCGTAATGCAAATGGATGGAGAAACATTACCAAATTGTGACTCCTTTAAATATCTTGGGTCACACATCCATAGCGATAGATGATGTGCAGCAGATGTAACACGTATAATTAGTGTGTGATGGATGAAGTTTAGATCAATGACAGGAGTTCTATGTGATCCGAAAATGTCAGTAAAGTTAAAAGGAAAAGCATACCAAACGATTGTCAGACCCGCACTCATCTATATATGGCTCCGAATGCTGGACGACGTATAACTCTTACTCTAGAAACCTAAGAGATAAAATAAAAAGCTCACGCATTCGTGGAAGCCTAGGTGTTAAATACATCAACAGCAAGATGGAGGAGAGGCGATTGAGATGGTATGGGTACGTTGGACGCAGAGCACCTGATCACATTGTGAACCAAGCAATCTCCATGAATCTGCCTCGAATAACAACCAGAGGAAGACCAAAGAATTCATGGGTGGTGCAAAAAGATAACCTGATGCAGAAGCACAGCCTGAAGGACGTAGTCCGGGACAGAAGAGCATACAACCTGAGGACGAGGAGAGCTGACCCCAACAGTCTTCGCAGACAATGAGTTGGGATGGAGCCAGGGAGAAGAAAAGTCCTTCTTCATCGTGTGATCAGTGCTGAGCGTCGTGGTCCTTTGCTATGTCTCGAAGTTGGTGCACAACCGGTTTTTATCCCTACTGGTTCTGGAACATTTTGAATGCAGCACTTAAAGATAATTATTTTAACTCATTTATTTGATTTATGTCAAAGGACATTTTCCTCTAACTCACCTTTATTGAACTGTTCCCGTAATTACAAGCTTTCCAGATTTGAAGAGGCAAAGTTTATCTTCACCTGACGATGAAGACGGAGGTCTTCGAAACCGGTAGTAAACTCAAAATAAACCAGTGGTGAGCAAAAAAATTTAAAATAAGTGTTTTATTTATTTATTTTATTTCTTTATACATAAAACATAGCACCACAAAGTGAAACTAAAGTCTTTTCGAAGACTCTTGAAATGATTTATTATGTATCGTCATCGTTGAGGCTCATAGTCGATGATCATAGTTAATTCATTTTGAAAGTGAAGCTGTACCGTGAAGTAATCGTCTCTTTCTTTCATATTTCTCCTCTTTGAGTGAGTGATCCGTTGCACACCAGCAAATTGACTGGCAACGCCGATGTATTAGATCCGAAGGGACACCTGAAGTAAGACAATTGGAAGACACTGGCATGTTTTTACTTTTTCCTTTTAAATAATAGATATCACCAAAGTCAAACGTTTTCTTTTAACCCCCGAATACTAGGCGGAAAAATAACTGTAATTTAAGGGTAGTAGCACAGCTTGGGAGTTTTCGGGGGTCTTTTATTGTGTATAAATTACAGTGTATCACCTGTTACGTGTACATAATCAAATAATTAATAAAATGAAACTAAAATACTTAGAAAATATTTCATCTCCTCTTGCATTACACATTTCAGGGTTTAGAATCAAATAAATCCAAGCTTAGGTCAATGGTTAATAAAATTTTAAATCGTTCCACTCTGCTGCTCGTATTTAACAATTTCCTTTTACTTGTTTCGGTTGTGAAAACTTTTACGGCATTCTGAAAAAAGGGCGAGCGCATTTGTTTTTCAGATCCAAGTTTATTTCAGCAGTACGAACGAGTTTTCAGCGTCTACATGGTACAAGCGTTATTTGTTTTCTCTCGCTCGAGCAAATGTTTGTTGGGGGAACGTGTCGTCTATCTCCGTACTTTCACTACACGTGCTGACATGAGGTCTTCATATTAAAACAATGTTTTTCGACTTATACACATAAATGTTTTCTCCTTGTTTGATACAAAGCACGGTAAACCTATTTTTTATATAAGCATACGTTTTTATTTGATTAAATTAGTTTAAAATATTGGTGGAGAGTATTATAGATTATGGAAACCACGTAAAAAAATTAAAGAGCAAAACTCATGAACCACTCAAGAGCCAAAAATACGTAAATAGTTATGAGAAAAAACTGCACATTTCCTACAAGACGTTTTATTTGTGAAAAATAAAAAACATACAAATTGTATTAAGCTATTTTTATAGTTTGAATTCACATATATGCCATTTATGGGTATGTATTGTTTATGTATTGTCGCTTGTTGATTGACTGTTTTTCCATAAAAAAAAATCAAATCACAAACATGGTTGTTTTGTGATTTATGAGTTTTACTCTTCAATTATTATGGAATATTATTGGAATATGAAAACTAAGTAATAACAAATCATTTGTTTTCCTTTCTTATCCTTAAACGAGTTCCTTTTCTCTAGTTCTACCATTATTGATAGAGATTAGTTATTTATTTGGATATTTTTTGAGATGATAGTTCATAAAAGTAGTTAAGTGCCAGCTTTGATGCATGGGCGGGAAACGTGGGCAATACTGAAAGGAACCGAATGCATGTACATGTAGTGACAATGTATGATAATACGGAATAAAGTGATAAGAAGTAATCGTGAACTTAAGGCTGATTAAGTAAGACGAAGATGATCGCTCTGAGATGGTAAGTAGAATGAGTGAATGAAGTAAGGCTAAGAAATAAATGTAAAGTGCTTAAGCAAGCAGTATACCAAGGAAAATATGGTTGGATTAAGTGAATGACATTTCGAAAAAAAAATTAACGTAATAATCAGAAGGTAATATGGGTCTAGAAGAGGCGAAATGTACGTCGAGAAAGTCTGGCACTCTGTCTTGTTTGTCAACCTCGACAAAAAAACGGCGTGATTGTATTTAAATATTAGGTCCTTACATATGAAATTGGCGTTTTGCCGTACTGGCAACTTTGATCTCAAATATCTTCTCTTTGGTTAGGAATTCCAAATTAAAATTTATACAGCTATTTACTCAAGTATTTGTGTTTCGAAAATTATAATTCATTTGTTTTTTCCTCAATTGTTTTTTTTCTTTGCGTCACTCAGTTTACAAAATGGAAAACTTGAAATATCGCGTTATTTACGAGTACGAGTTCCACCGTGGCACCAGTGCTGCAGAAACGGCTCGAAGAATTAATTATGTGTATGGCGACGGTGCCGCAAAAGAAAACACAGTGCGTTTTTAGTTCCAACGTTTTCGTTCTGGAAATTTCGACCTGCAGAAAAAGCCCCGTGGACGGCCGGAGACCAAAGTTGATAATGAAGAATTGAAGGCTATTGTGGAAGCGGATCCATCGCAAACCACGTCCGAGTTAGCTGCAGGCTGCGGTGTTAGTGATAAAACTGTTTTAATCCACTTGAAGCAAATTGGGAAGGTGAAAAAGCTTGAAAGGTGGGTACCTCACGAATTGAGTGAAGCAAATCAACAAACGCGCGTTGACTGCTGCGTTGCATTACTCAACCGGCACAATAATGAAGGGATTTTGAATCGAATCATTACCTGTGATGAAAAGTGGATCCTGTATGATAATCGGAAGCGCTCATCGCAATGGCTGAACCCTGCCGAACCAGCCAAACCATGCCCCAAGCGAAAATTGACTCCAAAAAAGTTACTTGTGAGCGTTTGGTGGACTAGTGCTGGTGTCGTTCACTACAGCTTTCTTAAATCTGGCCAGACGATTACGGCAGATGTCTATTGTCAGCAACTGCAAACCATGATGGAAAAGCTAGCTGCTAAACAACCGAGGCTGGTTAATCGCTCTAGGCCACTGCTGCTTCATGATAACGCTAGACCACACACTGCACAACAGACGGCTACCAAATTAGAAGAGCTTCAATTGGAATGTCTAAGACATCCACCGTACTCTCCGGACCTTGCCCCAACAGATTACTATTTTTTTCGAAATTTGGATAACTTCTTGCAAGGGAAAAAATTCAACTCCGATGGGGCAATCCAAACCGACTTCAAAGATTTTATTGATTCCCGTCCGAATGGTTTTTTTAGTAAAGGGATCGATGAACTACCTATGAGATGGCAAAAGTGCATAGATAGCAATGGTACATACTTTGATTAAATAAATATATTATATTAAAAAAAATCAACTTTATGTTCCTCCCAAACAAAACGCTAATTTCATATGTAAGGACCTAATATAAGGTAAAGAACAAGAAACTAAAATGTTAACGGATCCTTATAATTAATATTGTACAAACTTTACAAGTTACCTTATGTTGTTTCTTGAGTTCTTCCTTTTAAATGATGTTTCGAGAATGTTAGATAAAGTTTTTCAGGAAATTAAATTGAGCCTTTTTAGTGATGAGGATAAATTAGTTTCGAGAGAACAGTTGTTAATTTGATTTTTTTTATACATAATTCATTCATTTTCTTACATATAGTAAATACCCTTTATCTTGCGCTAATTGATGATTCAGGCGTATTGAAGTTCGTGGCCGGCAAACAACATTTTCTTTGGCTTCGAATCAATTGAGCCTTGTTGTTAGCAATCCTACGGCACGTGAAGAAGCAATAACACTCGCACACGTTTAACTTGTGGAAACTGTTGTTATCAGACGAAATATTTTACCGGACGGGGGTTTTTTTCTATGGTTAGACGAGATTCGCCCTCGGCGCTGCAACGTCAATCTAGACCTGCTCTTCCATGCCCATCATATGATCTTCCGTAAAAAACAATAGTGCGATCCTAACAAATATGCGTACTCACTTCCACAGATGTCACAGATATATGGATCCTGTTATGTCACATGGCAATGCTGACGCATGTTTGCAACACGGTAACTGTTTCTTATACGTTTAGTCGTTGAGACGCCATCAGCCATAGAAGAAATGGCTCTTCATCCTCTACAGCCCTGAGCCGCCAGCTTCCAGATGTTTAATCTTAGCAACTAATATTTAAGTCATCTTACTGACACAGAGATCATCAATATTATTGAAATACTCGTATTTATATTATGAGAAATGTTATAAGGGGTATCAACACTAGCAAAAATGACAAGACATTATATTATGTTGGTGCTCATCTTGATGTGTGTAAGTGAAACTTGGACTTAGGAGAATAAGAATACGGGCAAAATACTGTAGAGATGCGTGCACTGAGGACAATTTATAGTGTCAATGTATGAAAGAACGTGGAATGAAGACACCAGAAATGAATGCATGGATGTTTTCAGTAAAATAATAAGAAGTGTTTTAAGATGATTGGATATGAGAAAATAACAAATAATAAAAGAGTGACTAAGTGAGTATACAAGTCAGAAATGAAAGGTATGCGTGGAAGATATAAACCGAGGAAATCGTGGCTGGACCAAATGGGCCATATTTTTAAAGAAAGCAAAGCGAGAAGTATGAATAATATAAGGTTGTGCGTGACGTGATGTATGAATGTGGAAGAAGCGATAGTTGTATGCTTGGATAGAAAAGTTTGAAGATCAATTTTCTGTGCCTACCTCGCACGAAATGAGGTGCAATGATATGTATGCATTTATTATAAGGGGTATTTTTAATATGTTGAAATCTTTGAAAAATAACCGGGGATTTCCTTATTTGTTAATTTGAATTCAATAAAATTGAATTTTATTACTGTAAAATAATCAACATTTTCGAAATTAAAATACAGTATGAAGCAAGGTATTTATAACTACAATATAAATAAACTACTTGCAATGTGCTGTTTGGTAATAACATATTACTTAAAGAGCGCTATATTTTTAAATTTATAAAAGCAGCTTTTAAACTACTTTAAATAGATTGAGATGAAATATGTCCTCAAAACTGGCTATAAAAACCAGGATTGTAATTAATAGTCCACTAGTCAAAATTTTTCCTTCAAAACATCGATCTTTTGAATAGTTCGTCGTCAACTTGTCAGAATTTTTTAAGCAATTGCATCCTCCGATGATTTGAAAGATTTGGTGATGGCTGTGATACTAAGAATAATTTGAAGTGCTCTAATAATAATAATAATAATAATAATAATAGCTTTAATAATAACAATTCTGGAAAAGTACTGTAATCGGAATAAGAAAATAATGTAATAAAATTGTTACAGAAATTAAACTTATCTCTGCCCACCCTAATAGACAAGTGTATGTATTTATCCATCAATATATTTTGGAGAGAATTAAAAACCTTTATGTCTGATTAATAGGCCAAACGTGTTTTAAACCTTGAATTAAGTAATATCTCAAGTTGCAAACAAAATATTTGTCTGCTAATTTCAACGTTAAATTATTTTTTTTCATGAATAAAAAAGACAAAGAAAATCAACTGTTTACTCAAGACAAAAAAAAAGACTATGGGTTTTAGCTTTAAACTGGCAACAAATTTCCTTTCACAAGCTCTTTACTTAAAAATATTTCTCGATCACAAAGTTCAATAACGAAGGTTGAACCTTTCTCAGTGTTCGTTCTTCCTTATCCAGATTGCTGGAAGAGTATCAAGATAAGTACTTCATCAAAGAAAGCTCTCTCGAAGTTTTCTCGCTGCATCGAGAATTCAATTTGAACTTTGCGAGAAATTTCGCGAGATTATTCCGACAGGTCCTCGTTGTCATAATCTTTTCCCAGGGATACGAAACAATGAAATTCTAACTTCACTGAAAGCCCCACAATGGAATATACGAGTATTTCAAATGTTGCAGATATTAGAATAAATAAAAGTCCCAAGTAAACTTTCAGTAAGGATTTTAGTATGACTGCATTGAAGCGCGAAACAACCTTTATAGTAATTCTCCGAGAGTGTGTATGAATCGATTGGGGCATAAGCGAATAGATTCAATGAATATTGATATTAATCTATTTCAAAGCAAATTTATTTTTTATATTTTCTCCTCTGCATGTAGACTTTATTTCTTATGTAGTTTTCAATCGATGGATGAATAAATTGATTTTTTATTAGTAAAAATTAATTTTAAATTGTTTGATTTTTTATATATTTTTTTCAAAAATGTAAAAGCTCCATGTACGTAAAAATATAAATATAAAGTCAATCTATCAAAAACCCCTTGGCTATAACATACTATTGAGGCAACAAGTGCAGATGGAGCAAACTGATGTTAAGAAAATAAGTCAGATTTTGCAATCGTGTCTACGGTTCGAAACATCACTCGTTTTTCATGTTTTAATGTTATCAAATAATTTTTAGATATGTAATAAGTTAAGAAAAACAGCGCATACGTGTTTACGAAGAAGATGATGGATCTTTTGACTATTTATGCTGCTTATGTACTCGTATACCACAATATACGAATTTTTTTCAAGTTTTTGGTACATTAATGCAATATATTGTCATCTTTTGTATTTGACAGTAATTAAACGATTGTATAACAATCGAATAGATAGCTATTTTTATTTGTTGAAATATAGTTAAACTACTATTTATCCTAAGAACATATTCAGTAATTATTTAAATTAATGTTTATTTTGAAATTATAATATGAGTTTGTAATTTATTTATTTTTAATGTTTTTTTTAATAAAATTCATATTTAATATGGGTGCGTACATTTTTTATGTCATATAAAATCTAAAATTGAGGAAATACCGGAGAAGAATCCTCCTGAACTCAACAACATTTATATAAAAAATATACACCAAACCAAACACGGAATATTCCAATAGTTGCATTGAGGCGACTTAATAATTACAATGTGCCGCCAGTGTCGTTCATAAATTGCTATTGAAACATTTGAATTTTAAAAGATTCCGTGTGTTTCTAGGAGGAGCGTGAAAATCGATTTGGGCCAACATATCGGTGCTATAAAAATATTGTTACTATCCTACACAGATAGAAACAGAAATATCAAATCGAATATTATCCTTCTTTCTGAAGGTTTAAAAAGCAAGTCTTATTTTCTTTATGTCAAATGCAATACACTACTGTTGTCCAGAATGTTGCCACCTGGTTAACACAAAACTTCCACGAAAGCAGTATTATTCCAGGGTCATAAAAAAATATAGTTTTTACACCAAAACAAACTTGTGTATATCTTCGTCACACTTGTGAGAACATACACGTATATTGAAGCACATGCATACTAAAACAGGCAAGAGGGTGCACGGAGAGACTAAAAAAACATGCATTTCATAGAACATAAGTTATTTGATGAACACCCCAGCTGGAAACTTTAGAGAAAAAATATACAGCATAGCGACATGCAATCTTGTTGGGTTCAGTAAGAACAAAAGCTCGTTTGCTTTTTCAGAACTTGAATCGCTGATAGTGTGTAGAAATTAAATTTTGTGAAGAAATTTAGTATTATTCTCAAGTGATTCCAAACATTTTTTTTGTTGAGAAATTAAAATAAATACTTAATATCTATTTATTTAATAAATTGAATAGTTCATATTGTATAATTGTGTGTTTCTCGTATTTTTTAGTCATACTTTAAATTTGGATCATAAATGTTGCGTTACCTTTCTTCCAGTATAATTTAGGTAGGCTTTTTTAGTACTCAGACAGCCGACTAAGTCATATTTATCGTCGTTGTTGTTAGGCCTCGTAGTCGAGGGTCCTCTCACCCCTCCAACGTCATTCTTAAGCTGCTTTTTCATGTTGATCATGTAATCTTCTGTAAAAAAAACAGTCCAATCCTAGATGCGCACTTCCTCCCACAGATGTCACATACACGTGGATCCTGCTGTCGCCTGGCAATGCTGACACATGTTTGTTGTACACTGACTGATTTTTATCACTTCCACGTCCACGTTCCCCTCCCTTACAACAAAGTTAATACTTAAATAGAAATTGTTGGAAAAAATTTTTAAAAAAAATCGGTGAAAATGCGTGTTCTTCATGGGTTCCCAATGTATGATAGAATTTGAAATTAAATTATTAGGAATGAATGTGAACTCAAGACTGGTGTGTTGAGTAAGATAAATAAGATTAATCTGCTTTGGGTATGTAGAATGAATGAATAAAAAAGAATATACAGTGTATATGTGAGAACGAGACGTGGTGATGGAATTTCAAGAAAAATATGGTTGAACTAAGAGAAAAACATTTTGAAATAAGGAAATACTAAAAGACAAAGAAATCGTAGGAGTTGAATGGGAAAGTGTGGAAGCGGCTCTGTCATGTCTATCCATTCCAACAGGTAAATCGCGTGATGATATGTAATTTTATTATTATTTTGAAAAGTAGATGAGTTTCAATAAGGTAAGCTTGAGATTTCTCAGAATGAATAAGTTGGTGATGATATTTCTTAGAATGAAGTAGTTGGCCATGATATGTCTTATAATGAATAAGTTGGCCATGATATTTTTTTGAATGAATAAGTTGGTCATGATATTAATGATTAGCCCACTTAAAATTTATAAGTTGGTCATGATATTTATGATAAGCCCACTTAAAATTAATAAGTTGGTCATGATATTTATGATTAGCCCACTCAAATATCATTCCAGACGTTCTTGGTGTTAAATTTCATTTATATATTATTATTGATTTATTTGAAGTTTATAATATCATATTGTTTTTGTTAACTAGATAAGATAGTATAACGAAAATTGGTTAAACAAATTAATTATTCATATTGAATTGTATTTTGAATATCTCATAAAGTTGATTGAATTTTAGAAACCTTACATATCTCTTTAAAAGTATTAAGTCAACGTTATTACGAGCTTTTTGCATAAATTGAATATGAATAAATACCTTCTGTTCTCATTTTCTAAAGATAAAACATTTTAAAACAGTCTGAAAACCGTTCATAAACTCTTTCCCCGCAGAAATATGAAATTAAAATATTTCCTTGTAGAGCGATTTATATTACTGCATGCACGAATCTCTTTAGAAGAGCGGTTTATATTACTGCATATACGAGCCTCTTTAGAAAAGCGGTTCATATTACAACATACATAAACCTCTTTAGTAGAGTGGTTCATATTACTGCGTACACGAACCTCTTAAGAGAGTGGTTCATATTACTACATACACGCACCTCTTTAAGATCAGTGAAGCACACTTAAAAAAAGTAATAATAAATTAAAAGTTTTTTTCAAATTTTAACAAAAAAGTTGGAAAAACATTTCAGCAATGCAATGAAACCGCAAGTACATAAAATCCCTTTATAAAATATAATAAAAAATGTGCAATAACATATTGTGTTACCCGATAATAAATTTGGTGTTTTTCTGTCAAATTTAACGATATTTTTTAAAACTATTTGTATATACCTTGCTTATGAATGGTGGTTTTCGATATTATCAGCATATCTTAGTAATCTCTCTTGTCGTAGAACGCTAGTTATTTTCGATCGAATCGTTGATTTTTCGTCATTGGTGGTATCATTGATTTTGTCGTCATATGGACACCATATTCGAGGTCATATCGTCATTACAGATTTTTAACCACATTTGACACACGCGATTGCTTTCTGCATTCGTAATCTTACAATTAAGTTTTTTTTTAGGAGTATGTTGCTTTTTTTCGATTGTGGTAATAAAAAAAACACCAAGTATAAAAATGAATTATTTTTTTCCACATCAAAAAAACACTTCTCAAACTATTTGGGTTAAAAATTGCCGAAAAATGCTCTAAACTATTTATCTTTCTATTTTTTTAATTTTATTTTTAATTTTTAACCTGGCAAGTTTATTGCCATGTGGCAATCTCTTCTAACCAATCAGAAAGATGTTTTTATAGGTCCTAAGTGAAAACCAGACTGGAATCCTATTTTAAAAAATCAGGGTTCCAGCGGGGATCAAACCCGCAACCTCCCGATCGGCAGACAAGTGTCTTACCACCAGGCCACGGAGGTCGTCTATCTTAGATCTACGATTTTTTTTTCATACGACATCTATCCAAGAAATATAAAACCACTTTTCATGTAATCTATCCAAAAGCAGGCATGCCCATTAAATTACAACACTGAGACTCGAATGATAATGATTGCTGGTACGCAATAATAATCGTAATCGTAGGTAATTGAATAACAGTTTTATTATATATCAGGGCTGTAAATATGGAACCTGAATTTTTTATAGAAAATACACATTTATTGTATGAAAATGGTAAAGAATATTTTATTCAAAGTATTGCCTATCGCTAGCTACACATTTTCCCCATCTCTCTGGCAATGTGTGGATGCCACGCCAAAAAACTATTGCTCTTTTGAGGCAAACCAATCATCGAGCCATTTTCGCACATTTTCGTCAGAAGTGGAACGCTGCTCAGCAAGTGCGTGTCCCATTGATGCAAATAAGTATTAATCAGATGGAGCCAAGTCTGGTGAGTAAGCCGCATGTGAAAGTATTTGCCAACTAAACGTCTCAATCGTTTCCTTGACCGATTTTGCTGTGTGCGATGGCATTATCATGAATCAAAATCACTTTGTGTTGTCTCTTTTGATATTCTGGTAATTTTTTACGCGATGCTTGGTTCAAATCCATAATTTGTTGTCGGTAGCATGCAGTATTAACGGTTTTGCCAGGTTTTAGCAACTCATATTAGATAAAACCCTTCTGATCCCACCAAACACAGAGCATTGTCTTCCATGCATAGCGATTTGGCCTTGCAGTCGATGTCGCTGGTTTGCTTGGAGTTACCCATGATCTTTTACGCTTAGGATTCTTGAAATATATCCATTTTTCATCGCCAGTCACAATTCGATCGAGAAATTACGTTCTTT
Source organism: Odontocerum albicorne (assembly GCA_949825065.1). Taxonomy (NCBI): domain Eukaryota; kingdom Metazoa; phylum Arthropoda; class Insecta; order Trichoptera; family Odontoceridae; genus Odontocerum; species Odontocerum albicorne. The sequence continues at coordinate 39,501,363 of OX463847.1, read as the reverse complement.
TGTACCTGGCGAACAGCATTTCGCAAGTGGTTTCTCGGTTTTCCTGCTGTCTTTCATTCAGTTCATGTGGAATCCATTTTCTCACTTCAAAATTGCCACTTTTGAATTTTTTAAACCACTCAAAGCACTGTGATTTAGGTTAATATACAAAATATTCAACTGTCTCCAAATCAAAGGCGCAATCCATACCCGGAAAGAAAATAGAATTTTTAACACATATAATGAGAATAGATGTGATTACACCAACCCAGAAATTCATCAACAAGGATTCACACAGTCATCAATTTGAAAAGACTGAATATTTAATTGAACAGTCCTTAAATGAAGACGACGATTCCCTGTGAAGTTAGTTTACGGTTTAATAAGATTAAGGTACAAGCCCTTTTATCTAGACCACGATATGATGCCACCAAAATGGAAATTCATAAGATCCTACACTATTGGTCACTATGAATAAAAATAAAATTCACACCCCTAAACACAGTGTATATATCGGTGAGAAGTCAAACTCAACTGACCCTAGTTTTGCTTATCATTATGATGTAAAATGTAGTAAATACCTTCTTTTAGAACTGTGTAGTATCGTAGGTGTCTTTCAGGTCTATAAAACTCGCAAATATATCTCTATTATAATCGCAGTTTTTTTTAAAGCCTACCAAAACAACCCCTTGAGGGAGCAAAGCGATTAAACAACAGAAATACGCCAAGAAAAGCTATCCAAAGAATCTAAGTAGAAACTGGGACAATCCTGAACGGAAGACCTAATACTGGCGAAAAATAAAGAAGAATGATGACAGTCATTTCAGCGTTGAAATTTCAGCCCGTTAAGGGTAAGAGTTAAGAAGGTGAATGAATAAATGTTTTGTCTAGATTTTCCAGAAATGCAAACACTTTGCACTTTGTAATTTGTTTTTTATCAAACTTTGTACTTTTTATACAGAAACTTGGCATGTCTGGAGTATCACCTGTATTAGAGCACTGAATAAACAACGAATAGTGGTGGATAGATGCAAAGTAAACGTTCAAATATGGGGTTTCTTGAATGAATGTAGTATTGAATGTGTTGTGGAGGGGATGAGGAGATCACGTTTTTAAACTTACAAAAATTAAGTAAGCCATGAAGAAAGTCCGGAAAGAAGTAATTATAGTACTATTCATTACCATTTTTTATTAAAATTCGTAATCTGAGTGACGTTATTCAGAATCATTTTAATTTTGTTTTGGTAATTTTCACTAACAAAAATAATAAACAAATAAATGTTTAATATACGAGGCGTATCCAGAAAGTAAGTGTACTGAGGCTCTCACGACCGGATGGATTTTATTTTCGACATGTTGGCTACACTTCCGTGTAGCCTGACCCTTCCCCTCCGCAACGAGACCGGTTCGAGGTCAGTACGTTGAGAAGTGTCGACGCGACAACACGTTTCGTGAAAAATGTCAATCCGATCTCCCGCCAAGTGCGAAATACGCGGCGTCATCCGTTATCTCGTTTGGAAGGGAAAACCTCCGGTTGAGGTTTATAATGAGGTGAAAACTGCATATAGTTATAAAGCTATGAATCGTACGAGTGTGTACAAGTGGTGTCGCGAGTTTAAAAACGGTTGTACGTCTGTGCATGATGATCAAAGGAGCGGAGACCTTCAATTGTGACTGACGAAATTTACGAAATTGTTTTGGGACTGTCAAGGCATAATTTTAATTGAATATATGCCTCAAGGGGAGACCATCAACTCTGCAAGATACTGTGAGACCCTAAAAAAATTGCGGAGGGAGATTCAGAACAAGAGGAGAGGCATGCTGACAAAGGGAGTCTGCCTGCTGCATGACAATGCCAGACCACACACGGCCAACGCCACGAAGGAACTGCTCGCCTCGTTTAAATGGGATGTCCTGAACCATCCCGCGCAGATTCCCCTGACCTAGCACCTTTAGATTACTATCTCTTTACCTCCCTGAAGCTGCACATGGGTGGAAAAAGGTTTTCAACCGACGAGGAGGTAAAGGAGGAGGTGGAGAAATGGACGGAGGGGTTGGCGGGAAACTACTTCGAGGAAGGCATCAAAAAGTTGATACCCCGCTTCACCACCTGCATTGAGAGGAATGGCGACTATGTCGAAAAATAGCTTACATATGTACTACGGTAACCACGTAATTTTTTTGTTTAAATAAAAAAAATTGTAACCTACAAAAATTCAGTACACTTACTTTCTGGACTTACCTAGTATACCATCACAATCCCTTGACTGAAATATGATATAAATTAAATAATCACTAAAAGGGAAAGGTCAACGCCAACACAATTCGACTATTTGAGAGCAAAAGAAATATGTGGGATGTAATTTTATGTGAAGAGAAATCAATATTACTATTTGTTTCGAATCAGAAATATACTTTGTGTTGTGTTAAGTAAGGTTGTCGAGGAATGAAATTTATCTTGTTAAAATATTAAGACAGAGTTTCAAACGCGTTTGAATTGATGGTTGAAATCTGTGGGTAGCAATTAAATAATATGAAAACAGCTTAACAGACGTTTGAGTGTAATATTAAGAGCTGGCATAGTTTTAATAGTTATGATTTGATTAATGCCATAGAAATTTTATTTTTATTTTTCAATGATTATTTGACAGCTGTAGATACGAGTATTTTAATAGGCAATCCACTCAAACCACGATTATTTGTACCACAAAATTAAAGTCGTTGTGTAATTATACGCGTATAAATAAGCCAATAAAATAATTTAAAAAAATAACAAATCTAGATAATCTAAAGTATGAACTAATCAATTTTTTTTAAATGACAATTCTAGGCTCTTCATAAGTTTCAGCTGTATAAGCGTCAAAAAATTAACAAAAAAAATCACATCACATCAACCATGTTCTTGCGATTACGAGCCATGCGATCAATCTGAAATGTAAAGTAATCAACTCCCTTGAAAAATATCATAAAGATAGCTTTTTTTTTCAAATAGGCAATTCCCCCAAACTAGGATGATTTGTGCCACTAAATTAGACATTATGAAATTATATGCGTCAATACAACAAAACCTTTAAAAAAAAATACGATTCAAGATAATTCAAAGTTTCTAGTGATTAAACTTCCAACATTTAACAATCGGTCTATAAGTGGAAAAGTTCCATGAAGAAAAAAGAAATTCAACATTCGTTGGACGCGATGAAGATGTGGCTTTTAATAAATCAAATCTGTATCGCAAAGGATAACCGAAAAATGCATGGTCTATTGTTTCATCATCCAGTCTAGATATGATTATAAGACATGAAATAATAACGCTGGCAATTAATGTTTTAATTAAGAAGATATAACTTGACAATTTATCACAGCAATATAATTATAATAATAAGAAAAGTTTATAATGAGTGATAATGCTTGATTCTTCCAACATTTATAATGTAAACACTCAATTATTAGATTCACATATCACTCTTACTCACTTTTAACTGTCGCTGTGTAAATAAATAAATTCGGTTATGAATATATTAACGGCGTGTAGCGTAAGGAAACAAAGTCAACGAAACACTAAAACATGTAAATATATATAGTCGAAACGGACATTATCAAAATCTGCTAAGATGATAGTTCAAATATAATAGTATTTCGGTGCCAACTTTGATGTATGGAATTGAAACGTGGACGAGGAAAAATACTGAGAAGAACCGAATATACTGTAGAGATGCGTGCATTGAGAAGAATAAATGGAGTGTCAATGTATGGCAGAATACGGAATGAAGTGATGAGGGATGAATGTGGTATTAAGGCTGACGTGTTAAGTAGGATGAGATGGTTTGGACATGTGGAACCAATGAATAAAAATAAACTAATAAAACAGAAATGAAGAATATTTGAGTGGAAGGTGTAAGAGAGGAAAACAAAGGAAAGTGTGATATTATGAAGGAAGGAAACGTGGAAAGTCAGATAAATCGTACAGGTTACATGAGAAGGTCTATGAGTGTGGAAGAGGCTAAAAAAGTATGTCGAGCTAGAAACGTATGGCGCTCTGTCCTTTCGACCTGCCCCGACAAGTAGATGGCATGTATTATATGTATCATATATAAAGTGTCCTGTCAGTGAGATATTATACATACTGTTTTCAGTTTAGTTTCATATTTCATTCATATTTTACATTATTGAATACATTTTCATTCAAGAAATGGGTTCAACTCATAATTCTGTTAAAAATATACTAAATGACTGACAAGTTGAATTCATTGTGATATCTTGAAAGTATATAAGTCCCCATTTGTCTTCACACCGTTTTATCTGCTTTCCACGTGTACGCGTAGGGTAACACGACAGACCATTTCATTCTGGATTTGCAAAAAAACTATTTTGTATACAATCCATCTAGCCTTTACAGAACTTGGCCTTGCTGGTAAGAGGTCAGTCTTTAAGTCCATGGGTGGCAAATTCAATTTCAATGATTGCACGATTCAAAAGGGTTCAGGCTGATTTTCACTTAAGGCCTCCACAACATCTTTCTTGGTAGTTGAAAGAGATTGTCGTTGATAACGAACCCTCTTGGTTGTACTGTAACGTACTGTTAGACAACGAAATTGTTATACAGTAAAGTTATATTCTAAATGAATCTCGACATTGAATATTTCTGACGCGATTCATTAACTTGAACCCTTCTAGGATACCTTATTTTACACGCCTGAAATCCTTACCAAATTTTTATGGTGTTCATCCATTTTCGATGTATGGCCCCACATTATTGTGTGATTTAATAAATGTATTAACTCCAAGCTAAGCTCTCTCGCTTAATTTGACTTTTCTAACTATCGAACTCTTAAAATAATGTAACAAACCATCGATAACTGTTAAAATGTTTGTTTTTTTTATAAAACATATTCCAAAACATCCCCTCTGAAAAATTACTTTACTTCACCTTTTATAAAGTTCCTCTCCTATTTGAAGGTTGGTCATCACCAATGTTATCTTGACCGCAGATCTGAACAATAATATTGCACCATAGTGAAACCACTCCCGTTAGTTATTCAACCAGAATATGAGACTTCTCTCACTTATTCTGTATTGAATTATCTTCTGCAAAATCAGTTGTCTGTTTTGTTCAAGTTAGTTTGTTGTGTTGTTAATTTTTTTAATGTTAAATATTCCAAAACATCCGAACAACCGAGAGGGATTAATGCCATGTGACAATGTTTTCTCCTTTATCAATTATTTTTAAAGAACCTTAAAAACCAGACAAGAATCCATGCTAAAATGTAGTTACCAAGAAGATTCAAAGACACAACCCCGGTTCGGAAAATATACGGTTTATCATCTAAGCTTGGAATGTCGTCAATATATCACGATTGATCGATAGGTAAATATCTTAGCTTTGTTTTAGGATCATGCCCTCTACTTTATTTCACCTTTTTTCAAAATCAATACTTCTCAGGATGCCGTCTACTTTCTACACAAGAGAGTAATCTAAGTAAGGACCGACTGAGAAATCTGAATTGAAGTGGAAACTGATATGTGATACGTTAACGTGGAAAATTTTATTTCACTTTTAATACGGTTGGTTGTGTTCGACATCAAGTTATTTAAAAAATATATAGATCACTTCGCCTCCTCCACATTCTTACATCTCATCATGCATAATCTTCTATTATTCATATTTCTCAATTGCCCATCTTTTAAAATTTGGTCAATTTGATACAGCCATGTTTTTCTTGATACAGCCATGTTTATCTTACATGGATACCTTACACTTCTGACGTATACTCATTGAGCCATTATTTTATCATTGATTCTCTCCTTATGTTCAAACCATCTTATATGATATCTCACCTTACTTTAAGCATCCATTTTATCCATGTATTTTGACCGCCTTCTTTTATACATTTTTGAAATTTATTTTTTTATTTATTATACACATGCCAAGAAATATACATAATTTGCGAAAAAACAACAGGTAATTTAATTCGGATACACAATTTTAATGGATCTGGGTTTGTTGCCTTTCATTGGTCGTGTCCCCGGTAAACTAGGTTTTTGCCTGTATCTCGCTGAGGACATATAGCATGAAAAAATAAATCGATACTTCTTTCCGATTTTGGATTATGTAAAACCCCGTTGCACATTCTCATCAACCTGACAGACAGTGACTCTCATTAACATATGTTTGATATACATCACACGAAATCAAACTCCTCACACTTTATCACTCCAGACAGACCAAAACATTCATCCCACAAGATACCGCACACAATCATAAACTAAAAAAAAACATTTTTACAAAAATATAAATATAAAACAACAAAAAGTACCACACTCAAGAGCTCAAACAAACCTCTTCTACAAGTCATTCCTCTTGCAAGCCCGAGCACTCAAACTCCTGTCGCAATAACAACCACGCTCCGATCGACTGCCTAAACTGTTTTCCTCCCTTTACCTTTATTGAAGTCGGCACCCCATTGTATGTCATGTGAGCTATGTTAAATACGTGTATCTTCACAGTATTTACTTACTTGTATCGTTCCATCAAATACAAGTTTAACTTTCTTTCATCACGTTGGACACTAACACACAACTATGTTTTGTCATTTTTACTATTTTTGATAGACTGAGGCTGTTGTATGTTACATTGAATGTTTCGTTTATCATGTTCCCTGTCGCTATCCTTATTTCAATGTGAAGTGTATGGCTGCTCGGTAACGCACTGAACTTCCGTAAGAAAGTTTGCCTGTTCGAACACCGCGTTATGCTACTCCCCCGAATAACACAGACATTTTTTCCACGTAATATTCGGGGGTATAAGGATACACGTATAACTTTGGTCATGTATATTATTTATTTTAAAATGTTCCTTCCAATTGCAGTGTAGAATTATTAGAATTCTAAATATACATGTACATGAAAGATCGTTAATAAATTCTTCAATTGTGGGTAGAGAGCGTTTCACAATAAATTTACGTGTAATTTGTATATTTTTCCACAAGGTACGACTTAAGGCATAAAAAACATGTAAAAGTCCAACAATAAAGTCGTTTGCGCTTTAAAATGGCACATTCACTTTTCATAGCATGATGAAACCTTAGGGTGGGCAATCAAAATAACGTGGCGGACCGTCACCGACCATTTTCGCCACTTCCGCACGCACTTCCTCCGGAAGGAAGTCGCCGTCCAAAGCCATTGGTCAAAGTGGAACCAATTAACTTTATTGTTAGATGAAATAAATATTAATTGAGATATTGAATGCCATTCGTTTGTATTCAATTTATTAATCTATTTATTTGGTAAATTAACAATATATAATACATTTTTAAAAATTTACAATTTTTAATAATTGGAAGAAAGTTTGTAAAAAGAGTCAATCGACATATTACATAAGCAAAACTTTAATTAACCAAAGGTTTCTGCTTTAACTTTGTGTAACTTCATATTAAAATATTTAACAACAAATTTATTCTCCGTATATCTCTATCTCTTATCTCGAGGCTTTCCTGCCCGAAGAAAGCCTTGGGATATGAGGTACAAACACATTATGTAAGAAAATGCACTTAAGAGAGAAGCTATCAAAATATGTGGGCTCGTCTCATTGCATCATCCCAGTCAAGATTCACCACCCCCACCAATAAATAGATAGCAAGCCCGGCTGCGAGGACATTAGATGTGTTTCAGCCCACACCATTGTGCATGTACAATAAACTTAAAAAAAATTGACAACAAATAAATAGGAAATGTTATAAATTCAGTTAATACAAAAATAGATTCATTGATAAAAAAAATGCATACAAAATACCATATATGTTACACATACATACAAGTATAATATATACACATACTCGTATGTATACACAGACATCCCGCAATCACACACACATTCTAAGGCAAAGAAAAAGAAAACACATTCAAGAGAGAAGTCAACAAAAGGTCCGGGCTCATCCCACAACGCTCTCCCAACCAAGACACTCCCACAATTAGGAGGGCAAACTCGGCTGCAAGAACACTAGATATTTCTCAGTTCACACTCCCGTTTACCTTTAATATCACACCAAGTATTTCCATTTCACCTTAAAGTCAAATAAAACCATCGGTAAACGCTGAACTTTGTGTTTTTACGTTACTTATTATATGTACATGTCTGACAGTGAAATTAATAAATCAACTTGTCTTTCGCGCCAACTTTTAAATTATATGTGTATTTCAGAGAGTTTATTGAAAATTGTTTTGTTTCGTTATAAATCTGGCAAAACTTTTCGCATTAGCTCTAAAATAACCTTTTATATATCCAAAAGACACGGCAGGTAACACATTATCATAATAAACGTTGTCTGGATCAAAATTTGCAAAAAACTTCTAAGAAATACTCTTTTTGTATCGGCCGTGCTACGGTTTTGCTTATCTGCTTTTATTTGTCTCAAAAAAATCAATTTTATATTTTCCGTGAATATGAAATATTTTACTTTTTAACAAAAGTTGCTTTGATTTTGTTTTTAAAAGTGTCATAATTTTTTTAAATTGTGTTGTTTTTAATTCATTTATAGCTGTAAAACACAAAGCTCTAAAACATTAAAAGTAATTATTTAATTAAGTTTTTTTACTTATTATCAATTGACTAGCTAAAAATACTATCAAAAAATGTGCGAAAACAATTTCTAAATACTTTTCAATTATTACTGCCACTTACGTTACATTTACATGACGTCAAGTCCCTTACAGGAAAGTCAGACAGGATGGACGCCACCCATTCCGGTCCTTGCCTAAAAAGTACAAAACAAATGTTTAGTTTATAAACGATCTAATTTAATACTGCACAATCTTCAATTGCAGACTTATTTTACTTAGATAGCCTGTGTTTCGAAATTGGAATACTTACGTCACGCAGTAGCTTCTGAATACATGTTTTGTTTAATTTTCACATTGCGGTTACAGTAGGTTTTGTTTCGATTTCGACTTCACGGTATTAGGCGAATTATTTAATGGAATGGTCATTGCACAAAGGTAAAGTGGCGGATTTGTTAATTATGCTGGTTACAAATATTATATACTATGCGTATCCAGAAAGTAAGTGTAGTGAGGCTCTCATGACCGGATGGATTTTATTTTCGACATGTTGGCTACATTTCCGTGTGGCCTGACCCTTACCCACCGCAACGAGACCGGTTCGATTTCAGTACGTTGAGAAGTGTCGACGCGACATCACGTTTTGTGAAAAATGTCAATCCAATTTCCCGCCAAGTGCGAAATACGCGGCCTCATCCGTTATCTCGTTTAGAAGGGAAAACCTGCGGTTGAGGTTTATAATGAGGTGAAAACTGCATATGGTGATAAAGCTATGAATCGTACGAGTGTGTACAAGTGGTGTCGCGAGTTTAAAAACGGTCACGTCACACTTCTTCACCCTCCGCCAAAAAGTTCAAAACCACAATTTCAGCCAAGAAAATCATGGCATCCGTGTTTTGGGACTGTCAAGGCATAATTTTAATTAAATATATGCCTCAAGGGGAGACCATCAACTCTGCAAGATATTGTGAGATCCTAAAAAAATTGCGGAGGGCGATTCAGAACAAGAGGAGAGGCATGCTGACAAAGGGAGTCTGCCTGCTGCACGACAATGGCAGACCACACACGGCCAACGTCACGAAGGAACTGCTTGCCTCGTTTAAATGGGATGTCCTGAACCATCCCGCGCATTCCCCTGACGTAGCACCTTCAGATTACTATCTCTTTACCTCCCTGAAGCTGCACATGGGTGGAAAAAGGTTTTCAACCGATGAGGAGCTAAAGGAGGAGGTGGAGAAGTGGACGGAGGGGTTGGCGGGAAACTACTTCGAAGAAGGCATCAAAAAGCTGATACCCCGCTTCACCACCTGCATTGAGAGGAATAGTGACTATGTCGAAAAATAGCTTACATATGTACTACGGTAACCACGTAATTTTTTTGTTTAAATAAAAAAAATTGTAACCTACAAAAATTCAGTACACTTACTTTCTGGATATGCCTCGTACATTGTGCCAATTGATTACAAATATAACATACGTTGTGCCAAACTGATTGAGAGATAAAAAAATGTTAAGGCTACATGCAAACGAATAAAAATATCAAAATACATAAATCAACAGCAGACAATTAATATTTTTAAATATACAAATATATATTCTCTAATATTATCAATGGCTTAAATAGGAGGATGGGATAAATTTAATGCAGAATAGGGAAAGACTTCATTAAAGAGAGTCACAACGAGTTATAAGTCGCTTTTTGAAGTAACCCACTTAAAGCAGCTAGTAATGGACAAAGTGAAGAAGGAAAAGCGCTGAATTGGAAATACCAAGAGGAAATCTCTGCTTGAGCGGAGCGCAAGTCCACGCTGAACATTTTCGTATAGACAAAGGGGGGTAGCGGGAAAGTTAATTATATTAAAAACCTACATATAAAAAACGACCATGCATTAATTCACATGTTAACGATTTCTTACATTAAACCAATTAAGTTTTTTTTTTACTATATGATATGATTATATTGTCTGACAATGCATAAGTATCGTAAACGGACATTTTGAAGTTTGTCAATCACTCTTTAGTAACATCCAGGTTTTATGGAGTCTTGTTTGTGCTCCCTGATGATGAGGTGAACACCTTGAAACCAGTAGGATTATACTGTTATATAAAGTGGAATAAACAGTGTTTGATTAAACAAATTACAATGTATTTAAACCTCCACAGTGTTTATGCCATAACTATAAATAATGATAATTTTGCTTTTTTACAATGTAGTCTTTATTGACCATTTAAATTGGTTACATGAGTAAAACTCAAATTAGAATTTTGAATGTTTATGATTATAAATACATGAACGAACTCATTTTTGGAATAGTTTGAGATATAAAAATTGAGGAGTGGACACTCAAAAAGTTTTAGTCAATAATTACATCATTCATGAAACAGTTAAATAAAATCTTTATTTTTTTCACATAACTTCGCACTTGTATTACGAAGTCATTTTTTGTAACAGAAATATAGTAGAGTATGTTTGAGCTCATACGTATATTTTATACTAAATATAATATGAACTAGTAATATCCCATCAATACTGACTAGTATTTTTTTTCAATATGACGCTGTTCTTGTCTTTATGCTGCTTTTGGTCGTCATCATAATTCTGTTTCTAGTGTCTCGTTTGACTCGTTGTGATTGACGCGATCGTCTTTTCCTTTAAGCACCTATACAATGTGACGCTGTTCTTGTCTTTATGCTGCTTTAAGTCGTCATCATATTGCTGTTTCTAGAGTCTCGTTTGGCTCGTTGTGATTGACGCGATCGTTTCTTCCTTTAAGCACCTATACAATATGACGCTGTTCTTGTCTTTATGCTGCTTTAAGTCGTCATCATATTGCTGTTTCTAGAGTCTCGTTTGACTAGTTGTGATTGACGCGATCGTCTCTTCCTTTAAGCACCTATACAATATGACGCTGTTCTTGTCTTCATGCTGCTTTAAGTCGTCATCGTATTGCTGTTTCTAGAGTCTCGTTTGACTCGTTGTGATTGACGCGATCGTCTCTTCCTTTAAGCACATATACAATATGACGCTGTTCTTGTCTTTATGCTGCTTTAAGTCGTCATCGTATTGCTGTTTCTAGAGTCTCGTTTGACTCGTTGTGATTTACGCGATCGTCTCTTCATTTAAGCACCTATACAATATGACGCTGTTATTGTCTTTATGCTTCTTTAAGTCGTCATCGTATTGCTGTTTCTAGAGTCTCGTTTGACTCGTTGTGATTGACGCGATCGTTTCTTCCTTTAAGCACCTATACAATATGACGCTGTTCTTGTCTTTATGCTGCTTTAAGTCGTCATCATATTGCTGTTTCTAGAGTCTCGTTTGACTCGTTGGGATTGACGCGATCGTCTTTTCCTTTAAGCACCTATACAATAGTTTTGCAGACTTCTTAACATTGCGAAACAAAATACCAAGTCTGTAATACTTCGTATTGAAAATTTGCCTAGCAGAAATAATTAAAAATTAACATTTTAAGGTTATTTTTTTGCAAAATTATGAGTTAAATCCGTTTCCGTAATTAAACTAAATATCTTGAATTATGTAGAATTTGAATTAAATGACATCCAAAACAGAACTTACGGGTTTGTGTTGTTGATAGGACGTTTGATTTAAATTAAAACTAACCAAATGAATATCTTTGCATATCATAGCTACGAGTATAATTTAAATTGCGTATCTAATAATTGAGCATAATTGTTGTTATGCTCAATTATTAGATACGTGGAAAAATCAATTATTAGATATATAAATTTTGTTATTTTACTTAATCTGATAAGTAAGGTAATTTTGTCAACATTCTTCTTTGTAGAGAGATACACCACACTTATAATACGTGTATCGGACTCACTTTTTTTCTTGTGTTTAGTACATACCTTGCAAATTCTGCAAAGTTTTTTTCTGTTTCGTAAATTGAATGGTTGAATTAAAAAAGTCACTAAGTACCAAAAAAAAAAAACAAAAAAAACTAAGTATGCAGTTTCATTATATATGAAATATATAACTAAACTGCATACTTAGTTTTTTTTTGTTTTTTTTTGGTACTTAGTGCCTATTTTAATTCAACCATTCAATTGATGGAATATAAATCAATATACTGGTATGTTTAGAAATGCTCATTGACAACCTGTTTGGATGATCCTGCAAATGATGCCTTTGCGGTCGGACTCGCCCTACATTGGTTGGGTGTATCTCGGCCGGGGGAATGTTTGTGGGATGAGCCCGGACCTTTTAATGTCTTCTCTCTTGAAAGTTTTTTTTTTTCATCTATTTAGTTTCTGTGTTTTTTTGATAGCATCATACTATGTTGCTATCAATAAACCTGTATTTATTTATTTAAATGCCTTTTTTTTGTATTCGAAGACTAGTTGGTTTCCAGATTCATATGTCAAAAGATTTGACAATTCATTGCACATTGATGACGCGCCGTTCGAATCTTCATCATAAATAATATGCATTTATTATCTTAGTCCATGTTAAAAATTATGAAACTTTCGTTTAAGGGTTGAATTGCCTACAAAAATATTTGATAGATGTCAGTAATATGTCATTTTTTTTAAGTATCGATCACTTGAAAACATTGAACCGGGACTCAACACAAATCTAGTTTATCACGTTAAAACACGGAACCGGGACTCAACACAAATCTAGTTTATCACGTTAAAACATGGAATCGGGGTACAAACTGTTAATAAATATATAATTTTTGTTTAATGTCTCATAAGCATACTAAGAACTGACATCTGTCAAAAATCTAAATATAACATTACTTTAAAAAAATAATAACTTTTAAACCGTAATTAAGAAAATATCTGATGTTATATACGGACGTAAGTACAGCCGATTTTATAATTGTTTGATTCGATTTTTCTTTGTTTCTGGACTATCTATAATTGAATCTTGGATTACGTTCTTGAATTAACACTATTATTCAAACATTAATGCAATTTTGTACTTCGCTTCATATTTGAACAAGCAGTTTTATCAGTATATTTTATAACATTGTGCGATGAATTTTGTTCAACGAAATATTTCCAAATTATTTTTATTGCCTTCAAAAATTACCCTTAGGCATAACTGAAACCAGATAATGTTCTTAAAGTGTATACTTGACGCGTGTGATAAACTTGTAATTCGTAGTTATGGTAGTAAAACAGGAATTCGTAGTTAGTCGGTCAGGAAGACTACGGTGTCTGAGAAAAAAAAGTATTATGGGAAAAAGAGGACACATTTTTATATGAATAGTGAAGCGTATTTGTTTTAGCTTTACCTCGGTATCCTAAAATATCTTCTTTGTTCATTAAAAAAATAATCAAGTAATTATTGAATATAGGAATCATCATCATCATCATTGCCAACCAGGGTCGACCCACTGCTGGATGTAGTTGACTCCAAATAGTTCGGTTTTTTGCTCGTTGATGTCATGTGATGATGCCATGCTTCTTGATTTCATCAATTCAGCATAGTTTCGGTCTTCTTCTGGGCCTCTTTATGGCTCTTGGGTACCATTGGATTATTTCAGATGTCCATCGGGAGTCTGACATTCTGGCTACGTGTCCTGCCCATTGCCACTTCATTATTTTGCACACCTTTATAACGTCTTCTACCTTTGTAATATTGCGAATCCAGGTGTTTCGTTTACAGTCTCTTTTAGAATGTCCCAACATGCATCTCTCCATGCCCCTTTGTGCGGTCTGGAGCTTTTGTGTGTTCTTTATAGTGAGCGTCCATGTCTCGCAGCCATACGTAAATACTGGGAGAATACACTGGTTGTAGATCCTTCGCTTCAAGGATATTGGGAGATTACTTTTAAAGATGTTCCAATATATATAATACGTTTGAATATATAAATACCACATATTACATTGTACCTTAATTTATTTTACATATCTGAGAATATTTGAACCGTTTCTCCATTACTTTACATCAATTAAATGTTATAACGATATATTTGTACATGTTTATGATATGTATCTCACAGATTAAACGGATGAATTTTAATATTGCGATATCTATTGTTCAAACAAATCATTAACAAAGGAAAGTCAATACGTCATCAAAATACAAAGTCACTCGTGAGATTTTCCCCCCTTTGTAATGTTGAGAACACTTCACATTAATTGTTATTTAATACAGATACAAACGATACAAAACCTTTGATTTGTATTCATGATTCTTGGAACTAAACCATCATTATTTACACACTCGACTTCCAATAAGTGAATCTATTTTGAAAACTGAAGAAACGATTTAGACAAAGCTGTGAATTGATTATATTCAGAAAATCCCTCATGTTTCTGTGAAAACCCCAAATTCGTCGGGATATAATTGCGTAAACTAATGTAGAATATTATAACGTCTAAGACATCGAAATTTTCTCAATTATATGGTTCTCATTGCTAGAGCAGACATGTTGAAGAGCATGACTGGAACATCTAACGATTTTCATGGCCTAGTTTTTAAAACTTCTTCTGTCTTCCAACCCGAGAACAAATTGATCACGGGTTAAATTGATACAATAATTTTGTATCTCTGGGTGAAGTGAAAAACACCGAACGTTTAATGATATTCAGTATGAAACACTTTGTGTTTCAACTATAGTCCGGGGAAGTCAGCAACTCAACGTTTTAAGACGTCTTCAAGAAAGTCATTAAATCAATGGGGAGACCAATGAGTAGGAAATCTTAAAATCATAAATCAATCTCAAAAGCATAAAAAATGGAGTGTAAAAACTCCGATGTAATGGTGAGAACCAGGATAAAACAAAAATTAATCCAGTACTCCTCGATAGTAAAGCCCAAAAGACATAATTTCTGGGTCACCTGCGTTTCAGGAAATATGGATAAAACTCATGACTTTATACCCACGTTTTTAAGGGTATGCTTGGCTATTACTGCTTAAGCATTAGAAGAGATCTAAGTACTTGTTAACAAACAGTTATCACGTTGTAATATTAGTTATTTACGCCAGCGTGAATTATTCACAAACTGAGCTTTTAAATGAGTCATTCGTACACGGTTAAACGGTTAATCTTGTTCAACGGTTTTTTATATTCATATGTTTCATGACTTGATGGATAGATTTGGAATTGAGCACATTAGTAAATTTTGTAGGTAAAACAACGATGCTGTTCAGGAAAGCACGAGTAATATTGTTTATATTTATATTATTTTTAAACTGTTATCTCTTAATTTTTTTTCTGATGTTTTTTTTTGTGTAATTCAGGCAAATATGTTATGTATTAAAAATGAAAGGAAATAAATTACAGGCATTAATTGATGAACTTTGAATGGAGAAAACGATAGATAAAGCAACTAATAAAGATAAAAAGCAGGGTCCATCTTTGATGTGCAACTTTAGTGGCAGACGATTCTTCTCAAGGATAGTGCTCTACACAGACATTAAATAAAATTAAGTCCTACTTAGTCACATGTCTAATCTATGACAGAACTATGGAATGATGTATCAAAGGTCTATATTAAGTTCTTTGTCAAACCAAACTATTAAATTATAGATCAAAGTAATTTTTTTCCTACTCAGTCAACATGACTAATCTCGCCATCGTTTTTTTAAACAGAACTTATGACATTCTGTATCTAAGTTTGAAATCTATTAAGAGATGGTGGAGAATATACGAAACTTAAGACTAATCTTGAGAATAAATTGGGTAATACCACAAACCAATGTAGCCGTCATCCAGTGACTTGGGATTCCGGACAGGTTGTCCACAATATATCGGTGAAAAGAAGTCCAATTATTTGACCTAATAGCAAGTAGAAGAGAGAACATTTAGAAAGACTCGTTCGAAAAGACAATGTGAGGAAAGAGGATGATAAAGCAAAAGCAAACTACAAACATGGTGGGTAGATTGACAAGATCAAGAGCGCAACCAGATTATCTGTATCGGGAGCAATTTGAGAAACCAAAAATAGAGAGGTAGAGAATCTTCTTGGATGGATGGACCAAAGAGATCACGACCCTCAATTATGAAAAAACGGCCAAGAGGAAAAGATGAACTTAACACCTGAAATAAAAAAGAGGTATTTAATATCTCTTAGAAACTCAGTTAACTTTCTTTGGTTTTCAAATCTCTTAAAAATTAATTCTTTGACTTCTAATAATGAACTTAATTTTTTTCTTGAATTCAAAATTTTCATACCATTTTGGGGTTAAAAGTGGCTAGGTTTTTTTCTATATCTAATGATTCATTCTGATTCTTTGAATCGCTTTGATACAGCTTTTGAAGAAAGTTTCAGGACTCGCTGAATAATTAGAACATTGTTTAATGAGGGGAAAAAAGGTAAAGAAATGAACTTTTCTTTTAATAATGAGTATATTAGAAAACATTTTGAAGAAACCTTTTCAATGAAGAAGAAAAAATATTTTTGTTTGCTTACACGAATCAGCTGAGGATTTTTTTTTTCATAATTTTTTTTAAAAGGGTTGCGTGAAACGTTTTATGTAATTAATGTAAAAAAAATACCCAAACTCAAATAATATTTTTTTCTTTGTTATCTTTTGTATTCGTCTTTCATTCATTAAAAAACTTATTTCTTTCTCATTTTTTTCCCGTTTACTTTCTCATCAAGAGAAAGATTCTTATTTATTTAAAGTCATAAATGAATATAACAAAATGGATATTTTGAATTTAAATACCAATAAAAAAACATTGATAATTATTTTTACGTCTTACATGAAATAACAAATACTAGTTCTTTAATATACGTATGATACATTGAGGGGTTTACTTAAAATACGTGAATAAATTAAATTATGTTGTTTATACTTAAGGCATTAACGTTGTGGAGGTTTAAAGACATTGTATTTTATTTTAATCAAACACTGTTTATTCTACTTTTTTGTAACGGTATAAGCCTACCGGTTTCAAGGCTTTCCCCTCATCTTCAGGGGAGCACAAACAAGACTAATAGTGTTCGAACTGGTACCGATATACACGCTTCAACGGTTGGGGACTGAGGGGTGAGGGAGGCGTGGGACGATTTCGGCCAAGAGCGCAGAATTTTTTGGGATATAACTACCTTAACAAATCCTCTAATTTATTCTGAAATTGCTTATCATTGTCACCGTGAAACCCATACTTTTTCTATCGATGATGCCAAATTCTTACATATCATTAGTAACGGAAATAAATTGGAAATATTAGAGGCCCTAGAAATTTCTAAGTCAGTACATCGATCCGAACATCTGGTAAACAGTTATATCCCAAAAATCTTACCGCTCTTGGTCGAAATCGTCCCATGCCTCCCTTATCCCTCAGTCCCCAACCGTTGAAGCGTGTATATCGGTACCAGTTCGAACAGAGTTCAGTTTTGTTTATGCTTCCCTGAAGATGAAGTGAAAGCCTTGAAACCGGTAGAGTTATACCGTTACAAAAAAGTGGAATAAACAGTGTTTGATAAAAATTAAATACAATAAATGAAATTAATATGGATACATATTTAAGTGAAATATTACATTCACAAATGTTTTATCTTAAAAAAATATTGTAATAAATTAGTTTTAAATGTATTTACATTAAGAAAGTCACGATGTGTTTTGTACATTGTAAGAAGAAAAAAAACTTAAAACTAAAAGTGACTGAAGATTATACATTTTATAGCAAATAACATGAGGCTTGTTTATTTGCAGCATGGTACAAAATGACAAAGATTAAATTAAGTTGTCATTTAGATTTCCCCCCTATATTTATTTATTATTGTACAAACTAAAGTTTAACCCTTCCCTTACCGTGTTAAAATTGAAACGCGTGCTCCGGTGTTGGGTAGTGAGTACGCGATAAAAAATTAGCGATTTCAAATCGGAAAAATAAGAACATTCATAGATAATCCCCATAATTAATTATAATTGAAGTTAAAAATTATAATAATTGAGATTTATTTGCTGAAAACATTAAAAAACCATCTGGCAACGCTCACGGAACGGGCGCACGTCTAATCTATTTGCAAGTCCAGAAGATACTGCGGCGCGGAGCGGTACCCCGGCGTGGCTTACGTTTGCGACGATTGAGACAATTGAGCTCCTCGCAATTCAATGGAGTATGCAAAAGTGAGATGCGAATATAGTGTCGCGCTTCCCGCATACTCTTCACCTATCGTCAAGACGAGGCACTCGCAGCGTTTAAATGCGAATTTGTTTTCGATCTTTACAAAACACCCACGATGTAGTCGATAAATTCTGATTATTATTCATATTATTTTTTAAATCAATGCGTAAATATATTATGGAGGAATACCTAAAATCTTAACTTTGTATTTATTATATTTATAGAGATATTGATGGTTATTAGAAGCAACGTGTAGAAGATACCCAACACAGGGAAGGAAAGGTTAACCACAAATTAATAAAATGAGTTTAACTTAAAATATCTGAAATTAAATTTTCCTGATTATCTAATCCGCTTTACTGATAATCCAATGAAAATATATAAATCATAATAAGTAGAATAGACAAATTGTAGGTTTATCAATAGTATGTTCACATGGTATGTACGGTTTTATAATGAGAATATCAAGAGAATTTAACAGTACCGATATCCTTCGAAACTTGTGTAATTATCTAATAAGAACCAAATTAGAATATGCATCTACAGTTTGGACTCCTCATCAGCTCAAATATAAAAACAATATAGAACAAATACAAAAAAAAATCCTGAAATATCCGTGGTACAGAACAAAAGGCGATTACCCAAAATATGCACACAATATCGAACTTCTCATGGTGTGTAACTATAGAAGCCTCGAAACAAGAAGGCAAGAATCTATTGCGATATTAAGGTTTTTCAAGGTTACTTTCCCAACCTTTTCGCTGTTGGAAATATAATATGTCGTCATATATCATCCATCAAGCGTTTCTGCGGTCTATAAACTGCTCTATTGCTGATTTTCCAGTTTAGCAATCTCCAAATCTGTTGGTCGTTATTTTATCGAACAAAGTCCCTAGCCTTATTTACTTCGGTTATCACAAAAATGTAATAATAAAATAATTTATATATCACCGTTTAGAGAGCAGTCTCTTCACAGGCTAAATGCGTGGGTCGTCCAGAAAGTAAAAACGAAAGATATCAACACAAAACTTTATTTACAAAGTCACAGTACCTTATTCTATTTTTCAATGTAGTCGCCATAGCTGTCGAGGCAGTTATTGTAACGTGGAACCAATTTTTCGATTCCGATGTTATACTCTTTTACCGCCAAAGAGTTGAGCCAGGATGTCACTTCTTGTTTGAGGTCTTCATCGTTTGCGAACTGTTTTACATCCAAAAATTCCTTTAGTTTCGGGAATAAGTGAAAATCACTTGGTGTCAAGTCAGGGCTATAAGGAGGATGTCCAAAAATTTTCCAATTACGACGTTGAAGTTCTCGCTGTGTTCGTGCTGATGCATGAGGCCGCGCATTGTCATGAATCAAAACCACCTTTCCCGACAACATTCCACGTCTCTTGTTTTGGATGGCGCGTCTAAGTCGTTGAAAAGTTTCATAATAGGCCTCTGAGTTTATTGTGTCTCCTCTAAGCATAAACTCCACGTGGATCAAACCCTTTCGGTCCCAAAAAACTGTTGCCATCACTTTTCTGGTGTTGAGATTCGGTTTTTCTTTTCCGAGCACACATTTTTTTGTAGCCAAGGTGCTCTGTCACTATTTCATGTAGGAGCGATCGTGAAATTTGTGGGAAAGATTCATGTACTGTGCTTAAAGTTGCCTATAAATTTCGATAGGCCGAACATTTTGTGCATTCAGAAAACGAATGACACTACGCACTTCACATTTGGCGGGATTTTCGATGGGCGCAGCCATTTTGAAAGGTTACAAAACAAAGATGCACGACCGTTCAGCAACTAAACTGAAACGAGGGAAGGAGCTAACTGGCGCGCATACTATCGCGGTGGGGGGGGGGATTGGCGCAGGGCGTGGTGCGCACTCGTTCTTTACTTTCTGGACGCACCTTGTATATTACAAAATTAATATATACATTCATGTAAGTTGAATGGGAAGATGGGAATATGGTGGCTGTGGTCATTAGGCTAAGTGCTTCCTCACATTTGCATTTATAAAAAAAAAAAAAAACTTACCAAGGAAGACGAACTATAAATAAACCTTTGTAGATTTTTTGATATGTGCTAGTAACACATTCAGCATAAGCTGGAGTGTACTGTGTTTGTGTAATGTTTACAGATTCTGAAAAGTTACTTTAACTGCATACGCCATCCATATATTGACCACTTAGAGGCAGACCATTCCACGCCACAAGACCAGCAATGGCAAAGCCCTGTCATAATACCCTGTTCTTTTTATCATTTCGGATGAAGACGAAACCGACCTTTAAAGTTCTACTCCTTTCCCGAGGAACATCTCTCAGACATAAATTCGAAAGATACAATGGAAACATACATTCGGCTTTAGTTTTAGTATAGTTTTTTTTATGCGGTATTCGTTAATTATCATAAAATTTGATAGTTTTCCCAAAAAATTGTATTTAAGTGCTTTCTAAAGATGCACACGCCACCCATATCTTTAATTCTACGAGGCAGACAATTCCACGCCACGATACTAATAACAGCAAAAGCTTTACTTTGATAACCCACTTAATCGCACCGATTGACTATATTTACGACTGTCATATCGCCTGTTGAGAATCATAGTGGCGAAACTCCAAAAAAATTAATTCGAGTTAAGTCTTTCAAATGGCACTAAAATTACTCCTTTTTTACGTGCGTAAGTGGCGAAAGTACATTTCAACTCCTTGCCGCTTCAAGAAGTTGAAATATACTTTCGCCACTTACGCACGTAAAAACTGAGTCATTTTAGTGCGATTTGAAAGTCTTAATTCGAAAATTTATTTTTTTGGAGTTTCGCCACTATGATTCTCAACAGGCGATATATAAGCCTAGCTTCTGCATTGAAAAAAGATCATTCTGTCTAGAAATTTGCGAATCAGACAGAGGTTATACATAGAATTACAATAATCCAGACGCAATAATAAGACATAAAAACGAATTGACATCCCTTATTGATTATATAAATGAGGTTCTGCTCCACTTCACGGTTTATTTGATTTGGATAAAGGAAACTTAATCATATAATTTCAAACATAAATTAAACCCAGTATTCGAGAATTTCACAGTTGTTAGTAACTATTTAAGAACAGAGTTAATTACTGTTCATCTCGTTTCATAATCATCTTAAACTAACTAACCGCTGAACAGATAACCAATTATTAAAAACCACTATTTAATTTTGACTAAACGCATGATCTTTTTTAACGTATAACATTATTGTAATGATAAGTTGATTATATTTTAAAACGCATGTTAGAGAATACAATTTTTAGTATACGTAAACATTTGTTTGTCATTTTGAAAAAATCACAACGCATTATAAGTTTGTATTGAATATTAAAACATAACCAGCCTTTAATCAGCTCAGTTTCAAACTCAGTTTTAATATAAAATATGTAGACTTAAAAATGTATACAGTGAATTTTCCTCCTTTCGCCAAAGATACACTATAGACTGGTGCAGCAATTTCGACACTCTGATTGTGAGCTTTCATCTCCTTCCTGCTGCAATATTTGTTACTAATGAGGGCAATGTCTTCCAGAACTTCATAGATGTTTCCTTTGTAGTATCTTTGTATACAGGTTAGCTGGCCAAGTTTGGCAATGAACTAGCAGCTCTACGCAAATATTTATCTCCACAGATCTACTTGATTTACACTTTTTATTCATTTTGCATCAGACTTTATCTCGACAATGGTTTTATTATTTTAATGTGGTGGCAGCAACAACGAGTAGATCAGAATTGCAAGTGTCTGATTAATAACCAATATCTATAATTCGTTAGCACTTAGATAAATTATTATTAGCTATTAGTAGAATGAAGCCACAATAGAGTTCCACAGGGTAGTACATTTTGTCTTATATGCTCAGTAATTTTGTCTTAAATGCCCAGCATTGGATACTACATTTTGTCTTACATGCTCAATATTGGATACTACATTTTGTCTTACATGCCCAGCATTGGATACTAAATTTTGTCTTACATGCCCAATATTGGATACTACATTTTGTCTTACATTCTAAGTATTGGATACTACATTTTGTCTTACATGCCCAGTATTGGACACTACAGTGATATAAAAACAACTAACGAAAGAGACTTAGTCTAACAGTAGCATAGCACATTGCATGAGTCTAGCACCAGGTCGTATAACTAGGTAATGGTGCGTTAGTTACAGGGTGGTGGCCGTGGTGGCGGGCAACAGCGGGGCGGTCACGCTGAGTGGACTCATCGCCGATACGCAGTACCAGCTGACAGTGGCAGCAGTGTGTGCGGGCAGAAAATACAGAAGTGGACCTGTTGTCTTTCGCACGCTGGGTGAGTAACAGTTTTCCTATTTTGAGTTATTTTACACGATTATCAAAGGCTGCCCAAAGGCTCAGTTATCAAATTGACTACTCCAATATAGTGGCATCAAAGGATAGTTTTGCTTCTTTTAATTTTAATGCAAAGTATAACTACTTTACTAGACCGTTTGAACTCCAATGCTCGTCGCTACTATTATTTTCACACTCGAGTGTATCGCCTTTGAAGTATAAGTCCCTTTGTATAGTTTATTATCCATCACAAATGACGTTGCTTACATTACAAATTAAAGAGATCCGATCATGTGCTGAATGGGATTGATTTGCTCCTGATAACAGTTCAAGTCTAAATGGTACATAATTACTTCAATAAAAAAAATGTATTTCCTTACAATATAAAGCCTAAAACCAGCAATCCAAGATTATCACATACTTAATATTTATCTTTAGCACAATTAAAGTAACCTTTTTTAATAAAATACACCTAAAATAAAATCGCAAATTTAGTATTAAGTGGCAATCTGATGACCAGAGTGTTAAATCTGATATGCTTTCAAATTAACTTGACGTTTGTTTCAATTCTTCTTCTCCCTGGCTTCATCCCAACTCACTGTCTGCGAAGACTGTCGGGGTCAGCTCTCCTCGTCCTCAGGTTGTATGCTCTTCTGTCCCGGACTACGTCGCCCAGGCCGTGCCTCTGCGTCAGGTTATCTTTTTGCACCACCCATTAATTCTTTGGTCTTCCTCTGGTTGTTATTCGAGGAAGATCCATGGATATTGCCTGGTTCACAATGTGATCGGGTGCTCTGCGTCCAACGTGCCCATACCATCTCAATCGCCTCTCCTCCATCTTGCTGTTGATGTCTGTAACACCTAGGCTTGCACGAATGCGTGAGCTTTTTATTTTGTCTCTTAGGGACACACCAGCTGACCATCTTAGCATGCGCATTTCAACAGTTTCTAGTTGCTATTTCTATTTTGTTTCAATTGATGAGACCATTTCTTCTTTAAAAGCGAACCGTTGAAATTAATTTATGCCTGAAAAATAATCATTTTACAGAGTTGGCTAACCACCTAATTGAAAATAACCATTCTTTTGATATCAATCATGGTTTGCGGATTCTACACATAATCCGAGGAGATTGCAGCTTGACAATTTGGAAAATCTCGAGATTAGAAAAAGAATAAAATTAAGTCTTAATATTATAAACAATCAAACCAATTTTAATAATAGCCCTCTGCTAAATATGTTTCCTATTTAAAATCCCCCCCCTCCCCCCTTAGATATCCAGACCATGGTCTACCCGTAAGATTATTTTTTTCACCGCCCCATTTACCGTTGAATCCCAACTATCCCCATCTCTCTCCCCCTACCTCATTCATTTTATACTATTTACACTTGCAAAGGAAATATATTGCTTACAATTTAGTTTATCTTAACCTGACGATGAAGACGGAGGTCTTCGAAACCGGTAGTAAACTCAAAATAAACCAGTGGTGAACGCAAATATATAAAATAAGTGTTTTATTTATTTATTGTATTTTTTCACATAAAATATGGCACCACAAAGTGAAACTTAAGTCTTTTCGAAGATTCAAAAAATTAATTAATGCTCGCCATTGGTTATGTTATATTTTTTCTTTTTAGATATTTCTAGCTTATGCACGATTTCGCTCAACATTCAAGTGTTTACATATCACGCTTAGAATAAATATGGTGCGATAATTACTACACTCAATCTTGGACCTCTTTATTTTTTATAGAGGAAGTATACCTGCCTTTATTTTTGACGTGTATTTTGAGTTCCACTATCAATTGGCACTTACACACCTTAAAATTCAATATTCTATCTTCAAATATTCAGAGGGCTAGCTGCTATTTTCTGTCATTTCATACGGTTGACTGGCGTATTTTTACCATAAATAATCTAGTTTAAGTTTTGTATTACATCTTGTCTCACCATTGGCTGTCGACCTCCGTAGCCAGGGTTGATAATAATCCTATTATCCACCCCGAGGGCTGCTGGTTTCATTTCTATTGGTACCTATTTTTTTTAAAGTTATTTTAGATAAATAAGTTCAAGTTTGATTTTCCCTTAAAACTTATTTAACTTATTTCTAGTTGATTAGATGAGATTGCCAGTTTATATTATAAAGAATGAGAGTGAAGTACAATACAATATCAATATCATTAATCTCGCCTGGTCATTTTTCTAACACTTTAAATATACTTTTTAATAATTATAGGAATTAATGTGTATCTCCAGATATCGATTTAAATGTTTATGTGTATTTGATAATCATACTTTAAAACTATATTAATAGCATCCATGCTGTCCTGTCTTTAATGGTAATAAAGTAATCTTTAATGGTTATGAAAATTAATTACGTCAACATTTAATTGAAACGATTTAAAATCAATGAACTTACTTTGATCAAAGACGATTGTCACTGATCTAAGGAATGGATAACGCATGTGTTATCCATTCCTTAGATACGCATATGTTGTATCTAAGGAATGGATAACGTAGAAGTTTACTGTGTGCAAGCGTGTCATTGCAATAAGCATGCAGCCTTAACATATTAAACCTGAATTTACAAATTTAAGATATTAAAATTCATCGATAGCTAGAGGATTAAATCTGCTGCTTTATTTCATCCAGAAACTTTATACAACCTTATTTTGGTCACTACATACGAGTAACATTCGTAGAATTTGTGTTATTCAGCTAGTAAGCTTAATAAATTTATATAATTAGGAAATCTGAGTAAAACTATTGTAGAAGTGAATCTATCGGTAATTTAACCTGGGACAGATGATAAATCCACATAATTATAACCATACGAAACGTAGCCGACTTTGGGAAGATAATTCATATTTTAAGCCTTCAAAACAATTAGTTCATATTTTAAGTCTTCAAACAACGAAACACCTCTTCAGAACAACAGAAATGAAAACACTGCGGCCTATCGTAGGTAGACCCCTTAGAGATAGGATACCTAATGAGGAAATCCGCAGAAGTTGTAACATAGAGGACATCGTGAGATGGAGTAGGCAGAGAAGACGATTCTGGAGGGACCACATTGAGAGGATGGACCACGCGAGAATACCTAAGATTGTAATGCACGAGATTCCAGAGAGTCGTAGACCACCGGGACGTCCACCAAAGAGATGGAGAGAAAGTTGGACATCTTCGTCAATGGACCAAAACTGAAATCCTGTTTAAACAGATCGCAAGATCTAGAAGAAGAAGAAAACATTCAATTGGGTGATTCAGTCATATTAAATGGCGTGGCCGTGAGAGAATAATGTCTTCGGTCTCATGTATCGATCCTTTGGGTCTAGATCAACTTGAGTAGACACAGAACTCGCGGTTCATCGTTGCATGTGTTTAGAATAATAATCTCTGATTGACAGAAATCTAACGTTTCACTACACACGTGAATAATTATCATACGCGCATCCGTGAGTATCGTTGCCACTTCACATAGTGCGTAGTGCGTTTTGAATATTATTACCAGACGAGGTATTTTGAAGACCAATGCTCTTTTTTTTTGTAAACGAATGGAACTCATAACTGCTAAATGGAATTTGCGCGTTTTGCCTACTAAGCACCGAAGGTTTCCATACAAAATATTGATAATAATTACGAAGAAATTGTTTACCAAAAACCCCTCCGCGATATGTTAACCCGTAACAACACGGATTGCTTACCCATGTTATTCCTTAATTAAAGAAAGGTAAATACGAGTATGTACATCATGTTCTGCTTTGTACAACAACCTTTTGAGAATGGGGTGACTAGAACAACTAAATTAAATAAAAAATACTGAATCTGTCGAAGAAGGGGTGTGATTATGAAACGATTAACCATTTTTTTTTAAATAATATTGTAAATATAAAACATTTTACCTTTTTAGTATTGAATTGCTTTTAATTTATTTGTAAAGTTTTTATTTATTAAATGTGACGGTCAGAAGGCATTTAAATACAAGGTATAACAAAAACAATCAAAATTGACTTGGCAGTACTGTGATACAACATAATTGTACAGTATTAGACTAATCCAATACAATGATAAAGTAAACCCAAATAAATTTTTCAATTCATCCCAGCAAAATCAATTTCTCCATTGAACATTGGAAAGAAGTCAAAATTAACATTGGAAAGAAGTCAAAATTAACATTGGAAGGAAGTCAAAATTAACATTGAAAAGAAGTCAATAATAATAAAAAGACAACTAATATAGCACTGTTTAGAGAGCAGACTCTCTTCAATGGCGCTCTAACTCAGGACTCGAACCCACTTTAATTGACTGATCAAAAATATTATAATATAATAATAATAATAATAGGATAACTAATATAGCACTATTTAGAAAGCAGACTCTCTTCAAAGGGCCCTATCTCGGGACTCGAACCCACTATAATTGACTGATCAAAAATATTATAAAATAAGAATAATAAAAGGATAACTAACAAAGCACTGTTTAAAGAACATACTATTTTCAATGACACTCTAACTCGGGACTCAAACCAACTTTAATTGACTGATCAAAAATGTTATGAAATAATAATAAAAGGGTAACTAATATAGCACTGTTTAGAGAGCAGACTCTTTTCAAGCGCGCACTAACTCGGGACTCGAACCCTTTATAATTCATTGATAAAAAATATTACAAAATACTCGTAAATATATATAAGTTGAGTAAGAGGATATGCAGGTAGTGGTTCCGGGCATTAAATGAGGTACTTCCCCACATCTGCATACGTTTAGAAAAATGTATTTTGTAAAAAAAAAACGCAGAAAACTTACTGAGAGAAGACGACCTGCGATGAAACTTTTGTAGTTCTTCCGATAGGTAATAGTAACACATTCGCTTTTATGTTATATCATACATAAGTACCACTATAATGCTCTCCATCACGAAATATTGCAGAAAATCAAACCTACCGATCAACTCAGAAATTTGATCTCCTTACCATCAGAACTTTGGGTTCGATTTGTCTAAAACGGGGGATTGCTAAAGTGCAACAGTTTGCACACTATGTAAATCAATACGAAATGGGTGACAACCATACTTGATCACGAGGTTTGTCTTATCGTCATCGTATCGTAAAACTTTTCGATTCACATAATTAGTAGTTTAAAAAGACGTTATTTTTTTAACTTCCTTGCAAAACTTTGAACAATACTTTTAAGTACGAATCGAGTTGTCACCCTTACATCGAGCCTGATAGTACGTGTTTTGTACTCGTACGTATTTTCCATCCCTTTGAATAAAAACTTCTGACATACGAGTAAGTTTCTCGTATCATTAAAACACAGAAAATTTAATATTTCAGTTCTCTGTATAATTTGTATATTTAGTTATGAAGTCAAACATATTTGCTTTGTTTTCTTTGATATCGAAATTTCATTTTGTTTGTATTAATTATTACTTTTAGAAAACCAGGGCTGGTTCATATATTTCTTAAGTATTGAAATATAATACATAATGACATTGTTATAAACTTTGGTGTACACAGTACACTTTGGCGAGTGTATAACCATATACCAATCAAAAAGATGTTAAACAAGCCTTAAGTGAAAATCTGTTGGAGCCCTTTTAAAAAATTCTTCGTACCAACTAGAAAAATCAACCCTCTTGGAATATTATTTTATCCAAGGTGTCCTCAGCATCTGAAAAATTATATTTTCTTTCTTAGTATGGTATTCTACTG
Organism: Odontocerum albicorne; assembly: GCA_949825065.1. NCBI lineage: Eukaryota > Metazoa > Arthropoda > Insecta > Trichoptera > Odontoceridae > Odontocerum > Odontocerum albicorne. The sequence goes on along the minus strand of OX463847.1, from coordinate 39,472,733 downwards.
CGATCTGATGGCAGCAGAATCCATTGTATACCAACACATCACACATCATACCACAAGTAACCATCGCCACTCCAATGTGATACCCGCAGTATGAGCGTACATTAATATTTATCTCCCCTTGTTTTTCAGAGCCCCCGCGCACTTCCCCGCAGCAGGACGCGGGCTCGGTGGGGGTGGGAGGGCCGCCCGTACCCCCGCCTCCCTCTTCTACCCCGGGGGATGATGGCCCACAACCCTTTCCCACGGTAAGTTACATCTTCTCTCCTTATCATTTAAATAAGAACACTTTAAAAGAAAGCTGTAATTTCATCAAAATTTTCCATTTATATAATATGTTTCAATCGTTTCGGAGCTTTTATTGGCAGGGCTCAACTTATAATATCCTCACAATCAAGATACATCTCAAAAAATAGGAGAGTAGAGCAGCCGCGAGGACGCCAATTGGTTTCAGCCCACACCCTTATTAATAATATGATAAATAGTGAATTTACAGCGTTTTCAAAATGTTTGACTGATATTTATTTTTTACCTGAGAAAGTATAACCATATTACTTTACATCAATTAAAGCTTAGCTAGCTGGATGTTAACATCTTTAACTGACCCGTCGCCTCCTCTTATCTCGCCAAAAATATTCAGTGTTTTCCAATCTTGGAGTTGCGCTACGAACATTCAGATATTGTTTATTGGCTTTCTCAGATCATCGCTCTTCTTTTTTATGTCCTCTTGACTGTACTGTGAGACTATGGAACAAGTTATTCACTGATGTTAGACTCGTTCCATCATTGACATATTTTGAAAAGCGACTAAAAAAACTCTTAATTTTAAATCAGTAAAGTAACATATTTCATTCCCGATTTTTCTTTCTTCTCCACAATGTCTTCCTTTTCCCATCGATTGATGACAATTCACTTTTAATTTTATTACGAGGATGTACTCGTATATGGTTCCTGATTTTTATACAAATAATATTTTTTTTGTATAAGTTTAGCGACCATTTCACTTTCTTTGATTTGTTTTTGTCTGGTTGAAATAGGTTACCACCTAGCAATAACTTGCCAAATTGTCATACAATGAAGTGTTAAATAAATAAATAAAAGTAATTGTGTTTTGTAACTTTAAAGAGAAAAAATATTTTTTAAGATATTTTGACAATGAAGTTATAACGAAATAAAGTTCTCACATTTTCTGAGACAGATGTGCCATGTCTCGGTTCAGACTGCCGGTGACGGGTTACCGCTGAAACTACTAAAGAAGTCTCCATTTAATCCGTAATGTGCATCTCAGCTGTGGTGAATAATTCATCGGGCGATGAGCTGGAGTGAGGTACCAAGATTCAATGACCTGAAAAGGTACTATCAAATATGGATACCTACCCAACAACCCTTTCCAAAGACGTTCTTTGTACGGGGAAGTTGTGAATTGATTTAAACTTCTTTTGTTAAGCATAAAAGCAAACTTTTTATTTGAAATTATTATATAAATAAATATAGGTTTATTGTCAGCAACATAGTACGAGTATTTACATAATATATTTAAATAACACTTCAAAAACACATAAATTGCAGAGAATACATTAAAGACAGAAACTATCAAAAGTTCTGGCCTCATCTAATAACATCTCCTCGGCCAAGATACACCCCACCAATATAGGACGAGTCCAGCCACGAGGACACCAGATGTTTTTCAGCCCACGCCCTTGATATATATGAGAGGAACTGAAAAAGAGTTGTGCTTTTTTATTTAAGTTATTCTCCTGTTCTAAAAAGGAATAATGTACTCGTACAAGTTTTCTCTCACATTTTTCTGAGAATTTTTTGTCGTAAAGTAAAAAAATAGCGCAGATTTATATAATTTAATCACAAGAATTTGCCTCGAACATGATACAATAATTAAACTTGGATTTGAATATATTTGGTAAAATATTGCCACTGGTGGGAGATCCAGTGCGAATGAAAGGTGTGGTAGAGGAGAGGAAATCAAGAAAAGTATGGATGGATCGAGTAAATGATATTTAGACAAAACTTAAATATGAAGGTGGGATGACACAAAATGTCAATTCACTATAATTCGTCACTCAAGAACAGTATTTTCAAAATGAAGGATTTTCGAAATGTAATAAGTGCGTCATTAAATCAATATTGTCAGTAATGCACGAATATTTAATGGCATGTAGCGATAGCAAACAAAAAAGGCTACAACAGTATTTATTTAGTAGCTTTGATGTATAATAGGGAAACGTGGACTTCAGGAAAAAGTGGAAAAACTAAAAGGAGCTACCGTAGAAATGCTAGCGATGAGAAGAATACATGGGGTGACAATGTATGGCTTAAAAAGTAATGAAAATTTTAAAGATAAATATAAACTTAAAACTAAAAGAGAAGGAAATGTCAAACGTCAGGGAAATCTTAAAAGTTGTCTGAAAAAGTGTATGGATGTAGTGGAGGCGAAAGAAAGTCTGGCGTTTTGTTCTCTGCCTACCCCAACGGGGAAACTTTATGATGTTAAATATATATGTGTGCCATTTTAATGCACTTTCAATGAAAATGGTGCCTAATCTGTTGTATGTTTGAGTGTTAACGTATTTTGATTAATAAAGGTTTTTTTAAGTATGAGAAATACAAAGATAATAGATGTACGAGTACATATAGATGAGACATTGAATATATGTCATCATAGGAAAATTTAAGATTCCTGAATGTTTGGATATCCCTGAAGCGGTACACAGTGATCCATGGTATTTATGGGCTATTTTTTGTATTGGTTTATAGCAGTTTGTTTATTATCATTTTCACTTGTTTGTTTTTTTTTTGCTACAGTCATATTATTATAACGTAATATTTAATGAATTGGTGATGTTTATTTTTCACTAGCATTTATTTCCACAAGTAGTGATTCAGTTTGATCATTTTTATTTGTCTCAAGGTATTAGAGATGTTAGCGTGCACAAATTTAGATAACGCTTGAAAACATACCATTTTGAAAGGTCATCAAAGTTTTTGATGATAGACAAATATTCATTGTTTAATTTTACGCTCACTTCAGTTAATTGGGGCAGCCGCTTAATTGGGCCTAATGTCCTGGTCCTGATGTGTCCCAATTCAGCGGAATCAACTATATATGAACACTAGAAACATACACTTCACTCCAGCTAAAGCCGAATGTGCTCCTATCACATAAAGGAAGATCTAGAAAGGTTTCTTTGCTGTTCATTTTCCATTGACAAGTTGTCTGCGGTTTTCTTACCAAATATATTTTCCTAAATATATACAGATGCAATAAATTCCTAATCTAAAGGCCGCATCCACCACATTCTTATCTTTACAGTCAACTATTTTGTAATATTGTCAATCCGTCACTAAAAACGGGTTCGAATGCCAAGTTGCAGGGCCCTTAAGAAAAGTCAGCTTTCTAAAACGCACTATATAAATATTAATTTTAATATTCCTACCTCCTCTGTGCTTACCTAATTAGGGAAATATTTCGATGGGTTTTATGTATGTCAAAAGAAGGTTTTACGATATATGCGAGTAGAACTACGAGCTTTTATTACAAAAATCACATAAAAAGTAACGTTTTCATATATATTCTTAATTTTTATTTTCACGTAGATACCATACGTCATTGAAAAATTCATATTTGATTATGTAGTACTAGATACCCTTATGTTGGCCTATTTCTCAGTTCAATCAGCTGGGAATTAATCCTGGAGTGCCGATGCATACATAATTGATTAGGCTCTTTTCAGGTCATCGAGTCCAGAAGGTAATCTGGAAAACATGTACTCACTACCCTGCACTTAGCCCTTCCCATAATGGAAATTACATCCATTAATTCTAGAACCTTCTTACTAACTTTTCTAAGAATCATTTCCCTATAAACGAAGCTTTTTTAAGCACTCCTCAAAAAATATGTGAAAAAGATTGTAGAAACATGTTAACAAGTAGTTTGCAAGGGAAAGTGTTGGAAAATTTTGTTACCATTTCATAACCTTTCACTTTAACTAAAATTCGATAAAAAATATGAACATTGAAGTTAAATTGATGTTTGGAATATGATGACGCATTGGTGTGGAGCCCGCGGGGGGTTCGTAACTCTCAAATGGGGGAGAATTTCCAAAATTTAAGATATCTCTACTTACGTTAGTATAGTTTCTACCCGTGGATTTACCCTACGAAGCTTCTTATTGGTATGTTGGGATACTACCTTCCAAGTTTAAGAAAGGGTATGAGAGTATCTTCTTACATCATTTAGTTATTGACAGGGGTAACTGGATTTATGTTCCTGACAATAATTCAAGGTATTGAAATATTTATACATTTAGATTGGATTATTCAGTATTCATTTAGATTGGATTATTCAACTAACTGATTAAGTAAACTATTTTTGTGACGAGGGTTGTTTCTTTTGAATATAACCTCGGATATTGACATCATTATAAGCCCGACTATAAGGTGACGTTTTTATTTAAAAAGGCGACATGTAAATAGGGGGGGGGGGTCGCCTTATATTCGAGTTTTATTTTTCATAGTATTATAATTGTGAGGGAAATGTTTTTTCCTCCAAAAAGCAGATATAAGAATAGGGATCGCCTTATAATCAGGGTCGCCCTATGGTCGGGCCAATACGGTATTTTATAAAAAGTTTTTCAAGAAAGGATTTTAATTTTTTTAGTAACAATATTTAGTTGTTTCGGCTAAAACAGTTTTTTCTTATTATCAATTTTTTTTGTTACTGTTCATATTTCTTTTTTAGCTTTTTATGTAATTGAGTTTGACCTTTTTATGTTAGCCTGACGCAATAAATATAAAAAAACCTTTCTGCAGAAAAAAATGGATTCGGTGAAAAAGAATTCGAAAAAGCATCATGAAATTGAAATATTGGTAATGTTTTTAAAAATGAAAAACACGTTACACTTAAATAATATAGATTAAACATAATGGATACTGAAGTTTCATTGCCCTTTTTTATAGGAAAAATCTGATTCAAGAGAAAAAGCTTTATAATGAGATTATGAACATTGAACTTATAATAGCCTCTTTTTTAGGAATAATATACTGATCCTTCAAATTGAAATATTCGGTATTGAAGCTCCGTTAAAAATAATAAATCTGTAATAAGTAAACTAGATTTAGTATATGATAAACATTTAAGTCATACTACCATAGTTTACAAACGAAACATCAGGTATACAAAAACCAGAATTCAAATTAAATTTTAAAATGCATCTAAATCTACAAAAAAATAATTTAGTTTACTCCCTTCTACTCGTATAGTACTCTCATATATTTTTTTTACATATCTGCAAACTATCCACCCTTTTTTTTCTATCCGGGTAAGCAGAGAAGGTAATCGGCAAATTTTACTACCACGAAAGACTTTCTTCGCCTCTCCTTCACACATACATCATACCATACAGTTATTTTTGCTTCTATTACTTCTTATACTTCCTTCTTTCAAAATGTTATTCAATTGGTTTAACCATATTTTTTTCAGTTATTATTTTATTTATTTATTATTTATTTATTATTACACATGACAAGAAATATACATAATTTGCAAAAAAAAACAACAGGTAATTTAATTTGGACATACAATTTTAATGGATCTGGGTTTGTTGCCTTTCATTTGTCGTATCCCCAGTAAACTAGGCTTTTGCCTGTGTCTCACTGAGGATATTTAGCATGAAAAAATAAATCGATAGTTCTTTCCGATTTTTGATTACACAAAAAACCCCGTTGCACGCTCTCATCAACCTGACAAACCGTGACACTCAATTACAACTGGAAACATCATGCGAAATTAAACTCCTCACACATCATCACTCCAGAAATACCAAAAATATTCATCCCACAATATACCGCCCACAATAATAAGAATTAAAACAAAAATATACAGAAACACA